>NW_021025026.1:284064-305705 GCF_004153795.1 Camellia sinensis
ATGATGAGAGTTGAAGACTCTTTTTTTTTTTGTTTTTTTTGATGTATTACATGTAGATTCAAGCCAAGGGCTTTATATGTTTTGAGTTAGTTCTTTTTTTACTCTTTTGTTGTAACCAAGTGTTAACTTGGAAAGCTGTAAGCCTTTAGGGCATTTGCTTTTGTCGTTAACATGTAATACTTTTTGATAATGAAACTCTGATGAATAGATGAAAGTGGAGCTTTTATATATCAATGCATGTCTATATTGATGGGTTTAATGTTATAATTTCGAGGGCGTTATAACTTGGTATCAGAGCGTACCGGGTTCGAATACTTCAGGTACGTGGGAAGTGATTAGGATCACAATGGGTTTGTCTCGGTTGA
Source organism: Camellia sinensis (assembly GCF_004153795.1). Taxonomy (NCBI): domain Eukaryota; kingdom Viridiplantae; phylum Streptophyta; class Magnoliopsida; order Ericales; family Theaceae; genus Camellia; species Camellia sinensis. The sequence continues at coordinate 284,430 of NW_021025026.1, forward strand.
TAGAGACTTAGATGTAGTGTCATATGCTATATGCTTAATTGATAACATGCTTATGTGACTATGTGGGTATTGGATTTGGTTTCTAGGATGTTGATTGGATCCTTGGATTTCTGTGAGTCTTGTTGGAAAGGCACTTGATCAATGCTGTTTCTAACCGGAACTCTAGTAACGCCTCGGAACTATCATTATCCGGAAATGAAATTCGTAAGTGCTTATGTGTTTATGTGCTTACGTGGAGTGAATTACAGTTGTCCATGCATTAGGACGCGAGTGTTATGGCTTCGGCACATTTGTGAATGTGCTAATGGTCTTGGTTACCTTTATTAGGATGTCAGGACGAGGGCGTAGTAGGCGTGGCAGGCATGGTAGGCAAGAGGTACCTGTACCAGATGACGTTCTGGCAATGCAGGAGGGTGTTGGTCAGGCCAATGTGGCTGAGCCAGTGGGTCAGCAGGCTATGAGTGCCTTGGCCTGAGAGATAGCAGGAGCTTTGGGCATTCTCAGAGCAAGTAATTAGGCAGCTGAGGCAGGGCCTTCTTTCTTGAAGAGGGAGTTCTTCTGGTCTAATCCGGACGAGTTTGTTGGAGATCCGAAGGAACCACTAAAGGCTGACGAGTGGTTAGAACAAATGAGTAAGACGTTCGAGATGCTTGGCATCGAGGACGAAGCATTGAAAGTGACCTTGGCATCCTTCCAGCTGAAGGGAGATGCGGGTCAATGGTGGAAGTACGAGAAGGCTCGTGTTGGTGGTACATGGGAGGCGTTTGTGAATGCTTTCCAGGAGAGGTTCTTATCTGCAGTTGCTAGGGAGAAGCTGAGGGATCAGTTTAGCCGACTTAATCAGTAGGGTATGTCCGTGGCAGAGTTTGAGGCCACTTTTACTAGTTTGTCTAGGTTTGCACCTGAGTTGGTGGCGTCCGAAGAACGCCGTTACTATGAGTTTGAACGGAAGTTGAGACGGGGCCTCAAGTTGAGGGTTGGTGGGTCTTACATCTGAGAGTATAGACATTTAGTGGATGTTGCAGCTCATATGGAGCTTATGATGCAGGAGAAAGACGATGAGAAGCATAGAGGCTCCAAGCGGGGCCAGGAGGGTCAGGGTGATGGCAGGAGACAGAGGGGTTATAACCCTCAACAGTCTCAGGGTGGAGTTGCTAGATCAACCTTTCCGGTGCCGAGTGCAGTCTCGGGGAGAGGTAATCAGGGAGGTTTGACTTGCTACACTTGTGGCCAGCTGGGTCACAAGTCTTTGGTTTGCCCACAGAAGGGCGGAGGTCAGAGAGCTGTTTCTTCTTCAGCTAGATCCCAGAGTTAGAGTTTGGGTAGGGGGCAACCCTTATCTTGCTATCAGTGTGGGCAGCCTGGGCACCTGAAGAGGTTTTTCCCATAATTGAGTGCTACTTCAGGAGCGTCTGGTCCTAAGCAGACGCAGAGTTATCAGCTAGCTCAGTCTGTGCAGGCCTCGAGGGCCAATCCGGGGGACTTCGTCGTCCCAATCAGTGCAGCAGTCATATGCTCCGAGGGGTGAGCAAGTAGATCAGGGGCCTACGGGGCGCGTGTATGCTGTTACCGCGCAGGATCTTGTACTGGCTCCATCAGTAGTGAGAGGTACCTTTTTGTTTTGTAACTCGGTTGCTAATGTATTGATTGATACGGGTGCATCTCATTCTTTTGTGTCTGCTGCATTTGCATCTGTTTTGGAGTTGGAGTTAGCACAGTTAGCATCTCCTATATGTGTAGTGTCACCTCTTGGGGGTGAACTGATCTTGAAACAGGGTTGTAGAGGTTGCGATATAGAGGTCGCCGACTATAGACTTGCATTCCCTTTTGTAGTTATACCCATGAAGGGTTTTGATGTTATTTTGGGTATGGACTGGCTATCGTCATACCGAGCTGTTATCGATTGCTACCGCCAGAGGGTCACGTTATGTACCTTGAGCGGGGAGTGGTTCCATTTCTTGGGAGACCGGGTTGGTAGTGTTTTTCCATCAGGGTATGATTCGCGAGGGCGGAGTGAGCTTAGTGGTCTACTTGCTAGCTTTGAGAGTGGTGAGTGTGGTGAGACCCAGCTTGTGTTGCCGAGGGTGGTTTGTGAGTATTCAGATGTCTTTCCCGAGGACCTCGTTAGTTTGCCACCTCACCGAGAGATAGAGTTCTCTATTGATCTAGTGCCCGGCACGGCACCGATTTCTATGGCTCCTTATCGTTTTGCCCCAGTTGAGTTGAGCGAGTTGAAGGTTCAGCTCCAGGAATTACTAGATAAGGGTTTTGTTCGCACTAGTGTTTCGCCGTGGGGAGCACCGGCCCTCTTTGCTAAAAAGAAAGATGGTGCCTTGAGATTGTGTATAGACTACCGGAAGTTGAATCGGGTAACGATCAAGAATAAGTACCCTATGCCCCGTATAGATGATCTGTTTGACCAGTTGAAGGGTTCTCGTTGTTTCTCTAAGATAGACTTGAGATTGGGTTACCACCAGTTGAGGGTCAGGGAGGAGGATATTCCGAAAACGGCATTCCGTACGCGGTATGGCCATTATGAGTTTCTGGTGATGCCATTCGGGCTTACCAATGCACCGGCAGTCTTTATGGACTTGATGAACTGGATCTTCTGGGAATTTTTAGATCGATTTGTAGTCGTTTTCGTGGACGACATCCTTATCTATTCGCCTTCTGAGGAGGAGCACGAGGAACACTTGAGAGTGGTGCTTGAGTTGTTTAGAGCCCATAGGCTGTAAGCCAAGTTTGGGAAGTGTGAGTTCTGGCTAGGAGAGGTTAAATTCTTAGGCCATGTGCTATCTAGGGAAAGGGTGTCTGTTGATTCATCCAAGGTTGAGGCAGTACAAGATTGGGCACAGCCTAAGAGTGTGCTTGAGATCTGCAGTTTTCTGGGATTAGCTGGGTATTACCGTCGGTTTGTGAAAGATTTCTCCAGGCTAGCTTCGCCGTTGACTAGATTGACGCGGAAAGGGGTCAAGTTTGTATGGAGTGAGACTTGTGAAAAGTCGTTCCAAGAGTTGAAGGTTAGGTTGACCACCACTCCGGTTTTGATTATTCCGGAGAGAGAGTCGGGTTACACGGTGTATTGTGATGCCTCACAAGAGGGTTTGGGTTGTGTGTTGATGCAAGAGGGGAAAGTGGTAGCTTACGGCTCACGACAGTTGAAAATACACGAGAAGAATTACCCTACACATGACCTAGAGTTAGCAGCAGTGATCTTTGCCTTGAAGATTTGGAGGCACTACCTTTATGGTGAGAGGTTCGAGGTGTTCTCGGACCACAAGAGTTTGAAGTATCTGTTTACACAAAGGGACTTGAATTTGAGGTAGAGGAGATGGATAGAGTTCATTGAGGACTATGATTTTGAGTTGCACTATCACCTGGGGAAGGCCAATGTTGTGGCCGATGCCCTTAGTAGGAAATCCATTAGTGATGTAGCTTGTATAGCCATCCGGAAATGGGGGATGTTGGGTGCACTTGGCGAGTTTGATTTGCACTTGGGCGAATCTGTTGAGGCTGCGGCCTTGTTTTCTGTTGTTGCACAACCTACACTTGTGACTCGAGTGTTAGAGGCACAGAGGGGTGACCTCGAGGTAGAATCCCTTCGAGAGAAGATCTCAAATGGAAAGGCTGAGAAGGGTTTGACGGTGTATCCCGACCTGAGTGTGAGATACCGAGACCGTCTGTGTGCCGGAGTCTTGCCGAAAGGAAGTACTTCGATAGTTCCATCATTCACGTCTCGCGGTGCATCCGGGAGGCACTAAGATGTATCGAGATTTGGGTCGCTAGTTTTGGTGGCGAGGTATGAAGAGAGATGTGGCAGCTTTCGTGTCTAAGTGCCTTACATGTCAGCAAGTGAAGGCCGAGCATCAGAGGCCAGCGGGTTTGTTGCAACCCTTGCCTATTGCTGAGTAGAAGTGAGAGCATGTCACTATGGACTTCGTTGTAGGTCTTCCGAGGACCCAACGGGGTAGTGATGCTATTTGGGTGGTTGTAGACCGGTTGACTAAGTCGGCGCACTTCATTCCTATGCGCGTGAGAGATTCGGTAGATCATCTTGCCGACTTGTATATTCGGGACATAGTGAGATTGCACGGGGTCCTAGTGACGATCGTCTCAGATAGAGATCCTCATTTTACTGCTAAGTTGTGGCAAAGTTTGCAGAGTGCCTTGGGTACTAAGTTGACCTTTAGTACGGCTTATCACCCTCAGACTGACGGACAGTCTTAGCGTACTATTCAGATCCTTGAGGATATGCTTCAAGGTTGTGTCCTTGACTTTAGTGGGACGTGGGAGAGGCACTTGCCCTTAGTGGAGTTTGCCTACAACAACAGTTTTCAGTCTAGCATCGGTATGGCACCGTTTGAGGCCTTGTATGGCCAACCGTGTAGGTCTCTAGTGTGTTGGACCGAGGTGAGTGATGCACCTTTGTTGGGTCCAGAGTTAGTTAGGGAGATGACGGAGAAAGTTGAGCTTATCCGTAGGAGGCTTGTTACAGCCCAGAGTCGCCAAAAGAGTTATGCCGACCGTAGGAGGAGGCCGTTGGCGTTCGAGGTAGGTGATCATGTCTCTTGAAAATATCACCTAGGCGAGGTTTGATGAGGTTTGGGAAGAGTGAGAAGTTATCCCCTCGGTTTATTGGTCCCTTAGAGATCCTTGAGAGGATTGGCGAGGTTGCCTATCGTTTAGCCTTGCCGCCGCAGTTGTCCGGAGTGCATGACGTGTTTCATGTGAGTATGCTTCGGAAGTATGAGCCGGATCCATCGCATGTGTTAGATTGGACCGACTTAGAGGTAGATGAGGATGCCTCGTATGAGGAGAGACCAGTTCGGGTCTTGGATAGGCGGGATCAAGTCCTGCGTGGCAAGACCATCCCTTTGGTAAAGGTTTTGTGGAAACATCACGAAGTGGAGGAGGCCACTTGGGAACGTGAGTTGGAGGTCCGCGAGAAATATCCGGACTTGTTTATTGAGGAGTAATCTTGTATTTAGATTTTGTAATGTTGTTGGACTTAAGAGCTTTATATATGTCTTGAGTTGTAAAACGTTGTGAATGCTTTGGCTAATGGAAGTTTGTTTTAACATTGTGTATGTTAAGTATATTGTGGAAATGCAAGCATGATGATAATGTTGCATGTGTTATGGAATTGTGGAATATGAGTTGAAATTGCTAAATTTCAAAAGAATGCATGTTGATAATGTAGGTTGTTATGAATAATGTGTATTACCTCTTGAAAAGAGATGGGATCGACCGGTAATGGGTCGGGTTGTTTAATATTATGTAATAATATTATTGAGAATAGAGAAAACCCGTTTTTGAAAACCTTGTGCTTAATTTCGGGGACAAAATTCTTTAAGGGGGGGAGGTTATAGCGATCCCGGTTGTCCCTTTACTGTTCTGTTGTATTCCGGACTCGGTTCGGTGAAGTTGATAGTGGTATATATTTTGTTGTCGTCCTTTAATTCCACTTGATTGAGTTTTAGGATGTTTTGAGCAGGGTTATTATAGGTTGGTTAGGCCTTGGTTTCAAATCCTTGTTGTCCAGTTTTTAGGCGATCCGCTCGAGCGGGTCTTCTTGTGCTCGAGCGGGGATTGCACACCTCCAGTATTTCGTGTTCCTGCAAAACTTCTGCAGATGTGATTTTTACGCTTGAGCAGGTTTGTTGGCGCTCGAGCGGGTAGTACTTTCTGGGTATAAGTTCTGGGAGGGGGAAATCTACACTCGAGCGGACTGGTTTTCACGCTCGAGCGGATGTGCTTTATTCTTGTGTCTTGGCGCTCGAGCGGGGCCTTTTGCGCTCGAGCAGACCTGGTTTTTGTTCTTGACGCTCGAGCGTTGTGTTTTCCGCTCGAGTGGGAATGTCATATATCAGTTGGCTGTGGGTCAATTTTAAATCACTTTTTCACTTCTCTTCTCTCTCTTACTTTTCCAAAAACACCATTGTTGAGCTTCTCACTCTAGAGCTCTACCTTCTCTCTAGGCATTGATCTAGTAGGAGTGATTTCCTCACCTTTGGCCTTTACAAAAGAGTTGTTGATCGTCGAGGGCTACCTTTTGATCCGAGAAATTCGTGGTTTGGAGCATTTTCGTTTTCTTCACCCCGTAGTTTCTTAGGGTTGGCTGGGTATTATCGTCGGTTTGTAAAGATTTCTCCAGATTAGCTTCGCCTTTGACTAGATTGACGCGGAAAGGGGTCAAATTTGTATGGAGTGAGACTCGTGAAAAGTCGTTCCAAGAGCTTAAGATTAGACTTACCACCGATCCAGTCTCGATCATTCCGGAGAGGGATTCAGGCTATTAAGTGTATTGTGATGCCTCACGAGAGGGTTTGCGTTGTGTATTGATGCAAGAAGGGAAAGTAGTAGCCTATGGCTCACGTCAGTTGAAAACACACGAGAGAAATTATCCTACTCACGACCTAGAGTTAGCAACTATGATATTTGCCTTGAAGATTTGGAAGCACTATCCATATGGTGAGAAGTTTGAAGTATTTTCGGATCATAAGAGTTTGAAGTATCTGTTTACACAGAAAGACTTGAATTTGAGGCAGAGAAGGTGGATGGAGTTCATAGATGATTATGACTTCGAGTTGTATTATCATCCGGGAAAGGCCAATGTTGTGGTCGATGTCCTAAGTAGGAAGTCCATTAGTGATGTAGCTTGTATTGCTACCTGAGAATGGGAGATGTTGGGCGCTCTTAGCGAGTTTGACTTGCATCTGGGCGAGTCTGTTGAATCTGCGGCCTTATTTTCTGTAGTTGCACAACCTACACTTGTGAATCGAGTGTTAGAAGCATAAAAGGGTGATTTTGAGGTAGAATCCCTCTGGGAGAGGATCTCTAGCAGGAAGGTAGAGAAGGGTTTGACTGTGTATCCCGACCTGAGTGTGAGGTACCGAGACCGTTTGTTTGTGCCGGAGTCTTGCTGAGAAGAGGTACTCCGAGAGTTTCACCATTCACGCCTTGTGGTGCATCCGGGAGGCACAAAGATGTATCATGATTTGAGTTGCCAGTTTTGGTGGAGGGGTATAAAGAAAGAAGTGGCAGTGTTTGTGTCAAGGTGCCTTACTTGTCAGCAAGTGAAGGCCAAGCATCAGAGGCTAGCGAGTCTGTTGCAACCCTTGCCTATAGCCGAGTGGAAATAGGAGCACGTCACGATGGATTTTGTCGTTGGTCTTCCAAGGACTCAATGGGTTAGTGATGCCATATGGGTGGTAGTTGACCGGTTGATTAAGTCGGCACACTTTATTCATATGCATGTAAGAGATCTGGTAGATCACCTTGCCGACTTGTATATTGGAGACATAGTGAGGTTGCACGGGGTCCTAGTGTCGATTGTCTCAGATAGAGATCCGCGTTTTACTGCTAGGTTGTGGCAAAGTTTGCAAAGTGCCTTGGGCACTAGATCGACTTTTAACACTGCTTACCATCCTCAGACTGACAGGCAGTATGAGCGCACTATTTAGATCCTTGAGGATATGCTTCGAGGTTGTGTCTTTGACTTTAAGGGGTCATGGGAGAGACACCTACCCTTAGTGGAGTTTGCCTACAATAATAGTTTCCAATCGAGTATTGGCATGGCACCGTTTGAGGCCTTGTATGGCCGATCGTGTAGATCTCCAGTGTGTTGGGCCGAGGTAGGTGATATACCTTTGTTGGGCCCGGAGTTGGTGCGAGAAACGACGGAGAAAGTAGCACTTATCCGTAAGAGGTTGGTTCCAGCCAAGAGTCACCAAAAGAGTTATGCCGAGCGTAGGAGGAGACCTTTGTCATTTGAGGTGGGTGATCATGTTTTTTTGAAAATATCACCTAGACGAGGTTTGATGAGGTTTGGGAAGAGTGGGAAGTTGTCCCCTCGGTTTATTGGCTATTTTGAAATCCTTGAGCGAGTTGGAGAGGTTGCCTACCATTTAGCGTTGCCGCCGCAACTTTCTGGGTTGCATGACGTGTTTCATGTTAGTATGCTTCGGAAATATGAGCCGGATCCATCACATGTATTGGATTGGACCGACTTAGAGGTAGATGATGATGCTTTGTATGAGGAGAGACCGGTGAGAGTCTTGGATAGACGGGACCAAGTCTTGCGAGGCAAGACGATTCCCTTGGTCAAAGTATTATGGAAACATCACGGGGTTGAGGAAGCCACTTAGGAACGTGAATTAGAGGTTTGAGAGAAATATTCGAACCTATTTGTTAATGTTTGAGTATATGTTGGAGATTTTGTTTTGTTGATGAACTCTAAGAACATTGAATATGTTTTGGGTTGTAAAACATTGTAGATGTTTTGGATTATGGAAGTATTGTAATTGTTGAATATGCTATGGAGATATGGAATATGTGTATTGAGATTAATTGAATTTCGAAGGGATGCATGTTGATAATGTATATTGAGCTATATTTGAAAAGTTGTTCTCTTGAGAAGAGATGGAATGACCAGTAGTGGATCATGTTAGTGAGTGTTGTATTGTAATCATATTGAAAATTGAAATAATTGTGATTTTGAAACTTGTATAAAATTTCGAGGATGAAATTTTTTAAGGGGGGGAGGTTATAGCGATCCCGATTTTTTCCCTCATTTATTGAATTCCGGACTCGGGTTCCGTGGTATACCTTATTTCCATCCTTTATTCTTTGTATTTGAGTTGTGGGATGTGTTGGGTAAGTTTGGAACAGGTTGGTTGTGAGTTGGAACAAAAGGTTGCTACCTAGGATTTGGCTTCTTCGCTTGAGCGAGGGTTCTTGCGCTCAAACGAGCTTTATGTGGTGTGTCTCTTCGCTCGAGCAAGAACTCTTGCACTCGAGCGTGTATCTACGCCTTTGAAAGACTTGAAGGTTGGTATTCTTGGCTCGACCGAGCCTTCTTGCGCTCGAGCAAGCCCTGTGTTATGTGTTCCTTCGCTTGAGCGAGCATTCTTGTGCTCGAGCTTGCTTCTGCATTGCAAACCTGAAGCTTTGCATCGTTGGCTTGAGTGACGCTTTTTGCACTCAAGCGAGGTCTTTTTGTGCCTGGTCACTCGAGCGACAACTCCTTCACTCAAGCGAGCCTCGCATATATCAGTTCGCAGCAACGTGATTTTTTATCACTTTTTCATCTCTTTTTCACTCCAAACCCTAAATCCGGCTGTCTCTCTCTCTCTCTCTCTCTCTCTCTCTCTCTACAAATACACCTTGATCTTGGGTCTCTCTACCCTAGTCTCTTTGTTAAAAAGGTAGAGCATGGTGTGGGCTTCATTTTGATCCGAAGAAATTCAAGTTTAGAGCATCTTCAAGTTTCTCTCTTCTTCTCCTTTGAGCTTCCCCATTTGAGGTAAGGATAATCTACTCATTACTATGAGCTTTAACAAAAATATTGGCCTTTTTGTATAAATGGTGGAATTTGGGAGCTTTAGGTAAAGTTAGTGTTGAGTTTGAAGTTATAAAAGAGGGGTTTCCTATTGTTGGGTTCCATATATATGTGGGGTCTTGGAAATGGGGTTGTATGTGTATCTTGAGTGAAATTTGGTCTTGGGTGCAATATTTGAGAAAAAAAGGGAAAATGCCGTAATTTGTATTATATACATTATCTGTACAAATGATAAAATCATGTGGGAATATGAAATTGGTTTGGGAATTATGAAATTGGAGGAAATTGTAATTAAATGGTGTAATCGGATTGATGGATCACTCACCTATGGAAAAGTTAATAAATTATCTGTTTGATAGATTTATTTATCTGTTTAGAAATAACTGTTTTGGGCTATCGGTGGAGGATAGCCATGATTGTTGTAGAAACTGCATGATGATTAGGTAAATTAAAACTAATCATTTGGATTGTGTCATTGAATATGACGGTTGGATTTACACATTGAATATGTGATTTAATTGGTCATTGTTTATGACAACGTATTTAAATACATTGCATATGTATCTTCATTTGAGAGGAGAAAGGGGATGTACTCCATTATTTGGGAGGACATAAGGGATGGACACCATTGATAATTAAGTTGGCCGGAGTGTCCAGGGTGAAAGTCCTGAAATCTTATATACATTTGAATGATGTTGATGATTGAAGTGTTGATAATATGAGTTGTAGTCACATTTTGAATTGTTTGGATAAACATGTTAATGAATTGATTTGGATAAATAAATGAAAGTGGATTGAAATATGGATGTCAATGTTGATTAGTTATGGAAGGAGTGTAAGTTGGTTTTCAAGTGTTAAACATTTATCGGATGCTAATATTTTAGTTAATTCTCATATACTGTTTAGTATATATCTACTGGGCATTGGCTCACCCTACTTGAGACATCATTTTTCAGGTACAGGTGACATGCCGCCTCCAAGGTCTTAGCTTGGGAGGTTTAGGAGTTGAAGGCTCCGTTTTGTTGTTCTTATTTTGTGTTAAATGAAAAATCCAAGCCAGGGGCTTTATATATAAAGCAGTTAGAACTCTTCTTTTGTTGTAAGCATGTGATGACTTGAAAAGCTGTAAGCCCATAGGGCATTTATTTTGTTGCTAACATGTAATATCTTTTGTAAAGAAGACTTTGATGAATGAAAATATAACTTTTCTATTATGGTTAAGGACCTTATGAATGATTGTTTCATGTTTTACTTTGGGGACGTTACAAAATACATAAATTGACATGAAGAGTAGCATAACAAATATTAGAAAAATGCTTCAGACCACTAATTGAAGATCATTAATTGATCACTAATGGCGTGACACCATGTGAACCCCACTACTGATGTGATAGTTTGGCCTTTGTCTTTTTTTTTTCTTTTTTTTTTTCTTGCACTGCCAGCTGATTAGAGCTGGCATTATCGCTACCAATTTAGAGTATTGAATTAGTGCTGCAAATATTAATGTTCAAAAAATATTTTACAAAACAGCTTGGTAATAAAAAATATATATATGTATTTACACAGATAACGCAAAGACCAACTGTATGGTTTCATTCACTAAGGACATGTTTGATTCATAGATTTTGATTGGGATTTAAAAAAGAAAAGAAAAAAGGTAAGTAAAATCTGAATAAAATATAATTACATTTCACATATTTTCTTTTCCATTTGTTTCCCAAATCTATGAACCAAGTACAACCTAAATATAATCATACACCATAATCACTTGCCACCTAATCTGAAAACAAAAATATCTAATCTAATTCCTTCAAATAACTTTTATTTTAAATTGGGTAAATTATATTCATTTTCCCTGAAATTTGGAAAAAATACAATTATATCATAATATTTTAATTTATTATCATAAAATTAAATCATAAAAGTACCTTAATTTAATTTTTAATTTTTAACCAAATTTATTATTTAATAATATTTTAAATTAAACATGTACACACATACACACATATATATATATATATATATATATTTAACAAATTAAGCCAAAAATTAACTTAAACACCCTAAAGTTACCATAAAATTACCTTAATCTTACTTTTAATTTTAACCTCATTTCTCATTTAATAACATTTTAAATTAAATTAAATCAAATTGGACATTTAGGGTTTGGTTAGGAATATGATTGAATTTGGAGAAGAAGATGAAATTGAAAGTATTTTTTTTTATATTTGATCTAATTTTTACTTTGACTTGGTATTTTTGAATTACCACTCTCAATTTGTGAGAGTGTAACACACTTTACATTACATTTAACAGAAAAACTAACGGTAATACTTTAGTCCAAAACTATAATAAATTCTTTGAATAGATTTGAACCATATGGGGGTAAAGTACTTTGAGGCAAAACCACAATAGGCAAATTGATTTTTGGCCTTTTTTTTTAATAATAAAAAAGGGTTCTTTTTGGCCCCTTTTTTTTTATTGACAATATATATTTTTCATTTAATATGGTATAAATAGTACAAATAAATTATATATCAATAAAACTTGATAACTACATTTTTTTAAATCGATAAAAGTCAATGATTAATTGTTAAATTAATACCGAAAGAGAGTTGAACTCACACCCAATACTTAAGTTTCTCCTTTCATTTCACTATTAAAAATGGGGTCCTGTTGCAGTGTGCACCCCCTAAAGGGTTGCACACTATATGCACCTTCATTATTGGCCATTAGATTACACAAATACATCCTGACCATTGAATTCTTTCATTTTGAAAAATTGGACCACCAGAGAGCAACCGGTTGACCATCTCTTTTCTTTTTCCACAGGGTATTCTCTCTCTCTACTTTCACTCTTTCGTTTCTCTCCCTCCCTCTCCCTCTGCTACTCCCTCCTTCGAGTGATCTCTTCCCCTGCTCCTCTCTCTACTGCGCTCATTCGTCTGTCTTCCTCTAGTTTGACTGACTGTAGATTCTAAGTGGTTATTCGGTTTAAAACTCTAATCTTACCCAGTGAGCCTCTGTTTGGTTTGTAAGAACATGAAGGATTTTTTTTTGAAGAGCAATCAACAAGGTATGCCTCCCTCTGATTATTTCTGAAACCCTAAACCCTCTTTTAAAACTCTCTTCTTCCCCATTTTTTACTCTTTGTGTATATTTCTAAAATCCTCCCTCTTCTAAAACTATACTCTCTGATTTTTACCCTATTTTCTGTCTCTAGTGCTATCTGAATTTCTATTCCAGTCTCTCTTGGCTCACACTGATTTGAAATTTGCAGTGAAGCAAGGCTTGGTAATGATTTTGTTCTATTTTGTTGTTTATATATCTCGGTTGACATTCTTAATGAAGTAATCCATTTTTACATTAATTAATATAGTATTTTGTAACCATATTGTTGGTTCCATGACTTGTTCTTGAGTTGTTGCAAAATATTTCATGGGAAATTTTGGCATTAAAATTATAGGTCTAATTTTGTTATTTGAATTTTGATTGCATTTAAGATGTTTGTAAAAATGCCTAGTTTGTTAGCAATTTAAACAAATGTATTTTGGAACTATATTTTCATTGCATTTAGATGTTGAAAACTTGTGATGGACTTTAACATGTTCTCCGAAGATTTACCCAAAAATATATTGAGTGATATTCACACGAAGCAACTATAACTTGTGGTTGGGACCTCCCAATTTGTAAGTGTTTTTGGTAATGTTTAATACTTGTTGTTTTAGTTGAATTAAATAGCCATCTCAAGTAAATCAATTGTTTAATTGGTTTTTAAAAACCTACATATATATATATATATATAAGCGAACGTAGTTCACATAGAATAGAAATACTTCTAAAAATGCTAATCAAATAGTGCCTGAACTTCACTTGTATCCTTGTTTAAGCATGAGCTATAGCGATCCCGGTTTTCCCTTTCTGTATCTGTTGTTTTTCGGACTTTGGTTCCGTGATGTTGGTGGTTGTATACTTGATTGAGTTTTAGGATGTATTGGACAGAGTTGTTACATGTTGGTTAGACTTTGGTTTCAATTCCTTGTTGCCCAGTTTTTAGGAGGTCCGCTCGAGCGGGTCTTCTTGCGCTCGAGCGAAGATTGCACTCCCAGTATTTTGGTGCTCTGCGAAACTTCTGCAAGCATGTTTTTCACACTCGAGCGGGTATCTTTACACTCGAGCAGTCGCGCTCGAGCGGGTACTCTGGAGCTCGAGCAGGTAGTACATTTTTGATGTAAGTTCTGGAAGGGGGAAATCTACGCTCGAGCGGACTGGTTTTCGCGCTCGAGCGGATATACTTTATCCTTGTGTCTTGGTACTCGAGCGGGCCTTCATGCGCTCGAGCGGACCTAGTTTTTTGTTCTTGACGCTCGAGCGTTGTGTTTTCCGATTGAGCGGGAATGTCGTATAACAGAGGGCAGCTGGGCATTTTTGAATCATTTTTCTACACACTCTCTCTCTTACTTTTCCAAAAACGCCATTTGAGAGCCTCTCTCTCTCTAGAACCTTGCCTTCTCTCTAGGTGTTGATCTAGTAAGAGTTGTCTTCTCACCTTTGGCCTTTACAAAAAAGTTGATGATCGTCGAGGGCTATCTTTTGATCCAAGAATTTCGGGATTTGGAGCATTTCCGTTTTCTTCATCTTCTTTGTTGGGTGTCATCATTTGAGGTAGGGATTTCTACTCACTTTTATTGTCTTTGACATAGATTTTTGGTTGTTTTGATAAAGTGTTGAAGTTGGGAAATTTTGGGACTTAGGGTTTCAAAATGTTAAAAGGGAGTTTTGCTATTTTAATTCTAAAATGTGTATCTTGGGTTTCAAAATAACGAAATTGTTGTTGGTTGTTGATATATAGACCATTGGGTCAATATTGGGAAATGGAGAAGAAAACCCTAATTGGTTGTATAAATTAATTGGTGTAATTAATTTGGAAAAATTGTGATTATATGGAATTGAGTTGGAAATAATGAAATTGGCTCATTGTATAGTAGAATAGTGGAGTTGGATTTATTAATCGCTCACTTTTGAAAACATTGATATTTTATTTGTTGGAGCTTTTATTATCTGTTTAGAAATAATTGCTTGGGCTACCGGTGGAGGTAGTTTTGATTTTTGTAGACAATGCATGATGATTAGGCAAACTAAAACTAATCAATTGGATATGTCATAGAGTATGACTGTTGATAGAATACATTAACATTATGTATTGATTGATTGTGTGTATGACCTATGTGTATATACGTTGTGTGTGTGGGAGAAGATAGGGGATGTACTGCACGATTTAGGGGAAGATAGGGGATGGAACTCTAAACCGGATGTTGTTTGAGAGGAGATAGGGGATGGACTCCACTGATACAACTCATATGCTTGTCAGTTAACGTGTTGATATAGCTTACATGCTTATCTATGGAAGTATTGATACATCTCATATGCTTATCTTTGGAAGTGTTGATACAGCTAATATGCATATCTGTTGAAATGTGGATACAGCTTGTATGCTTATCTGTTGAGATGTTGATACAACTAGTATGTTCATCTATTGTAAAATGGGAAACGTCTAATATGAGTCACTGTCTCATATAAGTGGATGGCCGGGTTCTAAGCCGTTGATATAAATTGTGAAATTGATAAGAAATGGAAATTGAAATGAAACATGAACATAGTGGTCATGAAATGGAAATGGGTTATGAATTGATTTATGGAAATTGAACATTTATCAATTGCTAATGTCTTAGTTATTGCTCATACTGTGTTTAGCATATTTCTACTTGGCGTTGGCTCACCCTATATGGGACATTATTTTCAGGTATAGGTAGTATGCCACCTCCAAGGACATAGCTTGGATGATGATGAAAGTTGAAGACTCTTTTTTTGTTTATTTTGTTTGTATTACATGTATATAAAGCCAAGGGCTTATCTTGTATAGAGTTAGTACTCTTCTTTTGTGTAACCAGGTGTTGACTTGGAAAGCTGTAAGCCCATAGGGCATTTGCTTTTGTTGTTAACATGTAATACTGTTGTAAGAACTACTCTGTTGAATAGAAATGGTTGGTTTCTTTTATATCAACGCATGGCTAAAGTGATGGGTTTTATGTTTTTTTTTTTTTAGGGCATTACGTGAGCAGTTGACAAGATAATAGGGAAAAGACTCCAACCAACAAAAAAGTGTGAAAAGCTAAAAGGAATTGAAGTATATTATTTTAATCTTAGCTAAAATGCAGTCAACATGCTTATGTTTAATAAAATGAATTTCCTCTGTTATACGATTTTAATTTTAATTTTTAATCCACATGAAGCTTATGTTTAATAAAATAAATTTCCACCGCATACTTTTTTCGAAGTGTATTGATGCTAAGATAATCCATGAATTACTGTCTTCCCTCTAAGCGTGAAAGCTTTCCTAGCAACCATGAAAGATTAGTGTCGAACTTTAGGTTTGAAGTAGTGGAAAGTGTGAAAAAGGGAAAATTTTGAATTTTTTTTTCCCTTGTTGTTTAACAAGATAAATGATAATGTTGGAAATGTAAGATTGTTAAATTTTGTGTACAACCCATAGCAACATGGTAGGTTGCTTTTTAATTTCTTGGAAAATATACATAAATGTTTCTTGCAAAAAATAAATAATATCTTTTTCACTAGTTTGTCACTTTGATTTTTGGGTCCTGTTACCATGTGCACCTTATATCTTAACCATTGAATCTCCACAAACTAATTTGAGCCATTGAATAATGTAATGGAAAAAACTTGAAACCTTCTCAACCAGTTGCTGTCTTAACTGAACAGCTCCTCTCTCTATAGCGATCCCGGTTGCCCCTTTACTGTTCTATTGTATTCCGGACTTAGTTCCGTGGAGTTGGTAGTTGTATCTATCTTGTTGTCATCCTTTAATTTCATTTATTCGGGTTTTAGGATGTATTGGGTAGAGTTGTTACAGGTTGGTTAGGCTTTGGTTTCAATTCTTTGTTGCCCTGTTTTTAGAAGGTCCGCTCGAGCGGGTCTTCTTGCGCTCGAGCAGAGATTGCACGCTCCTAGTATTTTGGTGCTCTGCAGAATTTCTGCAGGCATGTTTTTCGCGCTCGAGCGAGTTTCTTTGCTCTCGAGCGGTAACGCTCGAGCGGGTGCTGTGATGCACGAGCGGGTTGTACTTTTTGGTGGAAGTTCTGGGAGGGGGAAATCTACGCTCGAGCGGACTGGTTTTCGCGCTCGAGCGGATGTACTTTATTCTTGTGTCTTGGCGCTCGAGTGAGCATTCTTGCGCTCGAGCGTAACTAGTTTTTTGTTCTTGACGCTCGAGCGTTATGTTCTCCGCTCGAGCGGGAATGTCGTATATCAGTTGGCAGCTGGGCATTTTAAAATCACTTTTTACATTCTCTCTTTCTCTCTTACTTTCTAAAAAGACATTTTGAGTGTTCCTCTCTCTAGAAACTCCCTTATCTCTAGGGTTTAATCTAGTTAGAGTGTTTCCTTTTCCTTTGGCCTTTGTAAAAGTTGGGTTGATCGTCGAGGGCTACACATTGATCCGAGAATATTGAGTTTTGGAGCACGTTGAGTTTCTTCACCTTCTTTCCTTGAGCTCCGAATTTGAGGTAGGGATTCCTACTCACTCTTATGGTCTTTGACCTAGATTTTTGGTTGTTTTGATAAAGTGTTGAAGTTGGGTTAATTTTGGGACTTAGGGTTTCAAAATGTTAAAAGAGGAATTGTTATTTTGAGTCTAAAATATGTACTGTGGGTTCAAAATAATGATATCGTTGTTGGTTGTTGATATTTAGACCATTGGGTGAATATTTGGAAATCGGGTGGAAAACCCTAATTTTGGGAAAGTTGTGACTTTATGTAATTGAGTTGGAAATAATGAAATTGGTTCGTTATATGGTTGAATAGTGGAGTTAGATTTATTAATCATTCACTTTTGAAAACATTGATATTTTATCTGTTGGAGCTTTTATTATCTGTTTAGAAATAATTGTTTAGGCTACCGGTGGAGGGTAGTTTTGATTGTTGTAGACAATGTATGATGATTAGGCAAACTAAAACTAATCAATTGGATATGTCATAGAGTATGACGGTTGATAGAATACATTAACGTTATGTATTGATTGATTGTGTATATGACCTTTGTGCATATACGTTGTGTGTGTGTGAGGAGATAGGGGATGTACTCCACGGTTTAGGGGAAGACAGGGGATGGACCTCTAAACCGGATGTTATTTGGGAGGAGATAGGGGATGGACTCCACTGATACAGCTCATATGCTTGTCAGATAATGTGTTGATATAGCTCATATGCTTATCTTTGGAAGTGTTGATACAGCTCATATACTTGTCATTGGAAGTGTTGATATTGCTAATATGCATATCTGTTGAAATGTGGATACAGCTTGTATGCTTATCTGTTGAGATGTTGATACAACTAGTATGTTTATCTACTGTAAAAATGGGAAATGTTCAATATGAGTCACTGTCTCATATAAGTGGTTGGTCAGGTTCTAAGCCGTTGATGTAAATTGTGAAATTGATAAGAAATGGAAACTGAAATGAAACATGAACATAGTGGTCATGAAATGGAAACAGGTTATGAATTGATTTGTGGAAATTGAACATTTATCAATTACTAATGTCTTAGTCTTTGCTCATACTGTGTTTAGCATATCTTCTATTGGGCGTGGCTCACCCTTTATGGGACATTATTTTCAGTACAGGTAGTATGCCCACCTCCAAAGGACATAGCTTGATGGTGATGAGAGTTGAAGATTCCTTTTGTTTATTTTGTCTGTATTACATGTTTTGTATAGAGTTAGTACTCTTCTTTTGTGTAACCAGGTGTTGACTTGGAAAGCTGTAAGCCTATAGGGCATTTGCTTTTGTTGTTAACATGTAATACCATTGTAAAGTTTACTCTGATGAAATGAAATGGTTGGTTTCTTTTATATGAATGCATGTCAAAAAAAAAATGGGTTTTATGTATTATTTTGAGGGCGTGACAACTTGGTATCAGAGCGTACCGGGTTCGAATACTTTGGGTACGTGGAAAGTGATTAGTATCAGAATGGGTTTGTCTCGCTTGATTAGAGACTTAGATGTAATGTTATGTGTTTAATTTATAACATGCTTATGTGACTATGTGGGTATGGAATGTAGTTTCTAGGATGTTGATTGGATCCTTGGGTTTCTGGGAGTCTTGTTAGAAAAGCACTTGATCAATGCTGTTTCTAACCGGAACTCTAGTAACGCCTCGGGACTATCATTATCCGGGAATGAAATTTGTAGGTGCTTATGTGTTTATGTGCTTACGTGGAGTGAATTACAGTTGTCCATGCATTAGGACGCGAGTGTTTAGTTTTGGCACATTTATGAATGTGCTAACGTTCTTCGTTACCTTTATTAGGATGTCTGGGCGAGGACGTGGTAGACGAGGCAGACGTGGTAGGCAGGAGATGCTTTTACCAGATGATATTCCAGCACAGCAGGAGGGGGTTGGCCAGGCCAATGTGGCCGAGCCAGCAGGTCAGGAGGCTATGGGCGCTTTAGCCCGAGGGATAGCCGATGCTTTGAGGGAGTCTGTGAGTATTTTTCGAGCTGAGAATCCAGTTCAGGCTCCAGTTCAGGCCCAGGTTGTTGAGGCAGGGCCTTCCTTCTTGAAGAGGGAATTTTTCCGGTCCAATCTGGACGAGTTTGTTGGGGATCCGAAGGAGCCACTTAAGGCTGACGAGTGGTTGGAACAGATGGAGAAGACGTTCGAGATGCTTGGCATCGAGGACGGGGCTTTAAAGGTGACCTTAGCATCCTTCCAGCTGAAGGGAGATGCGGGTCAGTGGTGGAAGTACGAGAAGGGCAGTGTTGGTGGTGCATGGGAGGCGTTTGTGAATGCTTTCCAGGAGAAGTTTTTGACTTCAGCTGCTAGGGAGAAGCTGAGGGAGCAGTTTTGCCAACTTAGATAGCAGGGCTTGTCAATGGCCGAGTTTGAGGCTACTTTTACTAGTCTGTCCAGGTTTGCACCTGAACTGGTGGCGTCCGAGGAACGCCGTTGTTTTGAGTTTGAGCAGAAGTTGAGGCGTGGACTCAAGTTGAGAGTTGGAGGGTCCTTTATCCGAGAGTACAGACGTTTGGTTGATGCTGCTCCTCATATGGAGATTATGATATAGGAGGAAGACGAGGGGCAGAGAGGCTCCAAGAGGAGCCAAGATGGTCAGGGTGACGGCAGGAGACAGAGGGGTTCTAACCCTCAGCAGTCTCAGGGTGGTTTGGCTAGATCGACCTTTCCAGTGCCGAGTGCGGGCTCTGGGAGAGGTGGTCAGGGAGGCTTGACTTGTTTTGCGTGCGGCCAGCTGGGTCACAAGTCTTCGATTTGCTCGCAGAAGGGAGGGGGTCAGCGAGCTGCTTCTTCCTCAGCTAGACCTCAGGGCCAGAGTCAGGGCAGGGGCCAGCCTTTGTCTTGCTATTAGTGTGGTCAGCCTGGGCACCTGAAGAGGTTTTGCCCACAGTTGAGTGCCACTTCAGGAGCGTCTGGCTCTAGGCAGACGCAGAGTTATCAGCCAGCTCTGTCTGCGCATGCCTCGAGGGCCAATCTGGGAGCTTCGTCATCCCAGTCAGTGCAGCAGTCTTTTGCTCCTGGAGGTGAGTAGGTAGATCAGGGGCCTACAGGGCGCGTGTATGCTATTACCATGCAGGACTTAGTACCGGCTCCATCAGTTGTGAGAGGTACCTTCTTGTTTTGCAACTCGGTTGCTAATGTATTGATTGATACGGGTGCATCTCATTCTTTTCATCTGTTGCATTTGTATCTGTTTTGGGGTTAGAGTTGGCGCAGTTAGCTTCTCCTATTTGTGTTGTATCACCTTTTGGAGGTATCTTGAAACAAGGTGTTAGAGGTTGTGATATAGAGGTCGCCGACCATAGGCTTCCTTTTCCATTTGTGGTCATGCCCATGAAGGGTTTTGATGTTATTTTGGGTATGGACTGGCTATCGTCATACCGAGCTGTTATTGATTGCTACCGTCAGAGGGTCACGGTTTGTACCTTGAGCGGGGAGTGTTTCCATTTCTTGGGGGATCGGGTTGGTAGCATGTTGCCACCGATCTATGATCTGCGAGGGCGGAGTGAGCTTAGTGGTCTACTTGCTAGCCTTTTGAGTGGTGAGTGTGATGAGATCCAGATTGTATTGCCGAGGGTGGTTTGTGAGTATTCGGATGTTTTTCCCGAGAATCTTGTTAGTTTGCTACCTCACCGAGAGATAGAGTTCTCTATTGATTTAGTGCCCGGCACAGCGCCGATTTCTATGGCACCTTATCGTTTTACCCCAGCCGAGTTGAGTGAGTTGAAGATTCAGCTCCAGGAATTGCTAGATAAGGGTTTTGTTCGCCCTAGTGTTTCGCCGTGGGGAGCACTGACCCTCTTTGCTAAAAAGAAAGATGGTGCCTTGAGATTGTGTATAGACTTCCGGAAGTTGAATCGGGCTACGGTCAAGAATAAGTACCCTATGCCCCGTATAGATGATATGTTTGACCAGTTGAAGGGTTCCCGTTGTTTCTCTAAGATAGACTGGAGATCGGGTTACCACCAGTTGAGGGTCAGGGACGAGGATATTCCTAAGACGGTATTCCGTACGCGGTATGGCCATTATGAGTTTTTGGTGATGCCATTCGGGCTTACCAATGCACCGGCAGTCTTTATGGACTTGATGAGGCAGGAAGTACCTTTACCGGATGAGATTCCGGCAGTGCAGGAGGGAGTTGGCCAGGCCAATGTGGCCGAGCCAGCGGGTCAGCAGGCCATGGGTGCCTTGGCCCGAGAGATAGTAGGAGCTTTGGGTATTCTCAAAGCCGGGAATCAGGATCAGGCCCACGCAGCTGAGGCAGGGCCTTCCTTCTTGAAGAGGGAGCTTTTCCGGTCTAATCCGGATGAGTTTATCGGTGATCCGAAGGAGCCACTGAAGGCTGA
>NW_021025026.1:306734-331677 GCF_004153795.1 Camellia sinensis
AATTGAAACTAATTTCTCATCCATTTGCATTGAGCATTGTTGCATACCTAACATATTGAAAATGTATATTGTTTTTGAGAAAAATGGGTGAGTACCTTAGTGAATCTAGGTAGGGGGTGTGGTTGTGGTATTATGGTGGCCTGTGTGTCCTTGATGAAAGTCTAGAAAACTGTGCGGTTAGGTGCTATAGAGATTCGGGCTTAGACCTAACCCATTTATTGCTTTCGAATCTGGAAAACCATATCCGTTGCAGTCGTTCTTTTCTCTTCATAGTTGCTTTTGGCTTCAGGAGTCGACACCATCCTGGTTGGTGTCGACACTGCCTCATTTTCGTTATCTTGTTCAGCTCCTAAGGTAGACACTAGCCTTAGTGGTGTCGACACCATCTTGCTACTGTGTTTTTGGATAGCTATTGGAATAGGGTCGACACCAGCCTTTGGTGGTGTCAACACTTGTCTTTTGTTGTTGGCCTCTAGGGTCGACACCAGTATGGGAGGTGTCGATCCTTCTCTGCTGCTGAAACTAGATTTAGCTACTAAAGATTGGTGTCGACACTTCTAGTCCGAGGGTTGACACCCTATCTACTGCCAACGTTGGCGTTTCTGCCAGTCATGCCTGAGGGTCAACACCTCTAGTCCAAGGGTCGACCCCTATGTTTTTTTTTTCCCGAATTTTAGTTCAGTTTTTGGCCCTACTTTTTGGGGGTTTTGACTTATTCTTTTACGTTGACTTTGGGACTTTATTTCACTTTAACCTAGTACTATAGATAGTGCCCTCACTTACTCTTTTCTTCACTTTACCTTCTCTCTCTTCTTCTCTAAACCGTGAATCTCTCTTTCTCTCTAAACTCACTTTTCTCACACTAGATCTTTAGATTTACTCATTTAGAAGCATCACCTTACCTTGCTTCTTTGGGATTAAGTGTAGAGTTTGTCAAGAGCTTCGTTTTGATCGGAGCAAATCATTGTTTCATCTTCATTAATTTTTGGATTTTTCTTCCTTCTTCATTCTTCCTCTTCTAAGCTTGAGGTAGGGATTTTTTACACTTTTTTATGGTTTTTAACTTAGGTATTTGCTATTTTTAAAAAAACTTTGTGATTTGGGGATTTTTGTTCAAAACTAGGGTTTTGGGCTTGGTAATTTGATTAATGATGCCATTTGGATGATAGTTGATTGGTTGACTAAGTTAGTACACTTTCTACCTATGCGCACGAGTGACTCGGTAGACTATCTTGCCGACCTTTTTATTAGGGACATTATTTGACTTCATGGGGTCCCTATGACTATTGTTTCAGATCGAGATCTGTGTTTTATGGCCCAGTTGTGGCAAAGCCTATAGAACGTCTTGGGCACTAAGTTGACTTTTAGTACCGCCTATCATCCTCAGACTGACGGGCAGTCAGAGCGTACCATCTTGATCTTAGAGGATATGCTTTGGGGTTATGTTCTTGACTCTAAGGGGTCGTGGGAGAGACACTTGCCTTTAGTGGAGTTTTTCTATAATAATAGCTTACAATCGAGTATTGGCATGGCACCGTTTGAGTCCCTGTATGGCCGATTGTGTAGATCTCGCGCGTGTTGGGTTGAGGTGGGTGATGCACCTATGTTAGGTCCTGAGTTAGTCTAGGAAACAACGGAGAAGGTTGTGCTTATTCGTAAAAGGTTGGTCACGACTCAGAGTCGCCAAAAGAGTTATGCCGACCGTAGGAGGAGGCCTTTGGTGTTTGAGGTAGGTGATCATGTTTTCTTGAAAATCTCACCTAGGCGAGGTTTGATGAGGTTTGGGAAGAGTTGAAAGTTATCCCCTTGGTTTATCGGTCCCTTTAAGATCCTTGAGAGGATTAGGGAGGTTGCTTATCGTTTGGCTTTGCCGCCGCAGTTGTCCGGAGTGCATGACGTGTTTCATGTGAGTATGCTTCGGAAGTATGAGCTGGATCCGTCCCATGTGTTAGATTGGACCGACTTAGAGGTAGATGAGGATACCTCGTATGAGGAGAGACCGGTTCGGGTCTTGGATAGGCGGGATCAAGTCCTACGCGGCATGACCATTCCTTTGGTGAAGGTTTTGTGGAAACATCACGGAGTGGAGGAAGCCACTTGGGAACGTGAGTTGGAAGTCCACGAGAAATATCCGAACTTGTTTGTTGATGTGTAACCATGTATTCATAATTTTTGTAATATTGTTGAACTTTAAGAACATTGTATGTGTCTTAAGTTGTAAAACATTGTGAATGTTTTGGTTAATGAAAGTTTGTTTTAACATTGTGTATGTTAAGTATATTGTGGAAATGCAAGCATGATGATAATGTTGCATGTATTATGGAATTGTGGAAAATGAGTTGAAATTGGTAAATTTCAAAAGAATGCATATTGATAATGCAGGTTATTACGAATAATGTGATATGCCTCTTGAAAAGAGATGGGATTGACCGGTAATGGGTCGGGTTGTTTAATATTATGTTGTAATATTGTTGAGAGTTGAGAAAATCTTGTTTTTGAAAAACTTGTATTTAATTTCGGGGACGAAATTATTTAAGGGGGGGAGGTTATAGCGATCCCGGTTGCCCCTTTACTGTTTTGTTGTATTTCGAGCTTAGTTCCGTGGAGTTGGTAGTTGTATCTATCTTGTTGTCATCCTTTAATTTCATTTGTTCGGGTTTTAGGATGTATTGGGCAGAGTTGTTACAGGTTGGTTAGGCTTTGGTTTCATTTCTTTGTTGCCCAGTTTTTAGAAGGTCCGCTCGAGCGGGTCTTCTTGCGCTCGAGCGGAGATTGCACGCTCCCAGTATTTTGGTGCTCTGCAGAACTTCTGCAGGCATGTTTTTCGCGCTCGAACGGGTTTCTTTGCGCTCGAGCGGTAACGCTCGAGTGGGTGCTGTGACGCTCGAGCGGGTAGTACTTTTTGGTGAAAGTTCTGGGAGGGGGAAATCTACGCTCGAGCGGACTAGTTTTTGCGCTTGAGCGGATGTACTTTATTCTTGTGTCTTGGCGCTCGAGCGGGCATTCTTGCGCTCAAGCGTAACTAGTTTTTTGTTCTTAACGCTCGAGTGTTGTGTTCTCCGCTCGAGCAGGAATGTCGTATATCGGTTGGCAGCTGGGCATTTTAAAATCACTTTTTACATTCTCTCTCTATCTTACTTTCTAAAAAGACTTTTTGAGAGTTCCTCTCTCTAGAAACTTCCTTCTCTCTAGGGTTTGATCTAGTTAGAGTGCTTCTTTTCCCTTCGGCCTTTGTAAAAGTTGGGTTGATCGTCGAGGGCTACCCATTGATCCGAGAAGATTGAGTTTTGGAGCACGATGAGTTTCTTCACCTTTTTTCCTTGAGCTCCGAATATGAGGTAGGGATTCCTACTCACTCTTATGGGTTTTAACCTAGATTTTGAGCCGTTTTCTTCATCTTCTTCGTTGGGTGTCAACATTTGAGGTAGGGATTCCTACTCACTCTTATGGGTTTTAACCTAGATTTTGAGCTTATTATTTAAATGGTTGATTTTGGGACTTAGGGTTTCAAAATGTTAAAAGAGGAATTGTTATTTTGAGTCTAAAATATGTATTGTGGGTTCAAAATAATGATATCGTTGTTGGTTATTGATATTTAGACCATTGAGTCAATATTTGGAAATTGGGTGGAAAACCCTAATTTTGGGAAAGTTGTGACTTTATGGAATTGAGTTGGAAATAATGAAATTGGTTCGTTATATGGTTGAATAGTGGAGTTAGATTTATTAATCATTCACTTTTGAAAACATTGATATTTTATCTATTGGAGCTTTTATTATCTGTTTAGAAATAATTGCTTGGGCTACCAGTAGAGGGTAGTTTTGATTGTTGTAGACAATGCATGATGATTAGGCAAACTAAAACTAATCAATTGGATATGTCATAGAGTATGACGGTTGATAGAATACATTAACGTTATGTATTGATTGATTGTGTATATGACTTTTGTGTATATACGTTGTGTGTGGGGGATGAGATAGGGGATGTACTCCACGGTTTAGGGGAAGATAGGGGATGGACCTCCAAACCGGACGTTGTTTGGGAGGAGATAGGGGATGGACTCCACTGATACAGCTCATATGCTTGTCAGATAATGTGTTGATATAGCTCATATGCTTATCTTTGGAAGTGTTGATACAGCTCATATGCTTATCTTTGGAAGTATGGATATAGCTAATATGCATATCTGTTGAAATGTGGATACAGCTTGTATGCTTATCTGTTGAGATGTTGATACAACTAGTATGTTTATCTACTGTAAAAATGGGAAATGTTCAATATGAGTCACTGTTCAATATGAGTCACTGTCTCGTATTGAAAGCTTACTTCCGGGGCTTCATTTTTCACTCAATAATCTCCTAAGGACAAGTTCAGGTGGGGGAGATATGGTTGGTTAAAGTCTGTTTGGACCGAAGTTGCGCGGCTTCACCAAAACAGGAATAACTTTTTGCACAGGAGGAATTTTGATGCAAGGTTTGCGGCATTGGAAAGCTAACTTCTGGGGCTTCATCCTAGAGGTGGCCGGCCACTTGCCTGATCGGTTGACCACTTTGGCCCTTTTGAGCTGGCCGGCCATTTTTGCCCTCCTGAGTGTGTTCCAGCGGTGCCAGCTATTCTGTATTTGACCCACTGTCCGAAGGTCTTCCCTTTTGGGGGGAAATTTGAATTAGTTTTTCCCCCATTTTCTCCACCCCTCTCCCTCTATATAACCAGCCTCTCCCCTTCATTTCTAAAGGTTACAAAAACTTGTTTGGAGCTCTTGCATTCAATCTCTCTCTCTCTCTCTACTCCAAGCACCAAAACCCCTTAAGTTCTACACCATTTACCCTACACCTCATAGCACAAGGCCTCCATCCCTCATTCCAGCACTTTGGGACTGTTTTGAAGAGGTTAAAGGCTCAGAAAATTGGTCTAAGAGCTGTTGGTTCATTGGTCTTCAAGGGTAAGTCCTCTTCTCCTCTTTTCTTGCCTTATTTTGCTTTGTATCTAAACCATACTTGCTAGCTTTTTTGGGCTCCGACCCAAACTGTAAATAGTCGTATTTTGAGCCCCTTTTCATGTTTGATCAAGGACCTCCTGCTTTTTGAGGTCTCCTACTACCACTTGCCTCTTTATCTCTCTTTTAGGCCTTTTTTTTTTTGCATAGTATTTTAGGCTTATTTGTGAGTTGTTTTAGACTTGGTCATAAACTGTAAAATAACTTTGTTTGAGCCCCTCTTCAACATTGTTGAAGGGCTCTCCTCTGTTTGAGGTCTCCTACTATCACTTGCCTCTTTATCTCTCTTTTAGGCCAATTTTTGCATAGTATTTTAGGCTTATTTGTGAGCTGTTTTGGAATTTTCCATAAACTGTGAAATATATTTTTTTGAGCCCCTATTCGACTTTGTTGAAGGGCTCTCCTCTGTTTGAGAACAACAGCTACCACTTGTCTCTTTACCCCTCTTTTAGGCCTTTTCTTGCATGATAGTTTGGCCTTATTTGTGATTATTTTCGTGGCTTGGTGTAAACTGTAAAGTGCCTTTTTTTGAGCCCCTCTTCAGCTTTGTTGAAGGGATCTTTGCCATTTGGGGCCAGCTTCTGTCCCTTTGTGTTTAATCTCTCTTTTAGGGCCATTTTTGCATGATAGATTTGCCCTATTTGTGTTCATTTTTGAGACTTGTTATAAACTGGAAATATGCATGTTTTGGGACTATCTTACATCTTTCTTCATGCTTCATGATCAAATAATGCATGCTTTGTATAGCTGTAAGTCATTCCATGTGCCTAGTTTCGAGTTTCGGAGTTCATTCCATGCATCGGGTGCCATGTTTCCATGTTTCGGGGCTGTTTTGTATCACATTTCAGCGCTGAAATTTGCATGTTTGCATACCATATTTCATACCTTGCCATGCCTTGTTAGAGTGGCATTCGTGCCTTAGGTTCGGTCATCGGTTTGCGTACATGCGTGCACGAATTTCGAGAGTCTCATTTTCACCTAATGGCTACTGATGTGAGTGTGACTGAGGTCCACTCATATTGGTGTAAGTCCATCATGCATTGTGTATGCCATTTCAATTCATAGCATTGCGTATGCTAGGTTGTATGTTAGAGTGTCGTGTATGCCATGTTACACCGCGCATTGTGTATGCCATTCATAGCATTGTGTATGCTAGGTTACATGTTAGGATTGCATTCATGCATGTCATGCATATTGCATTGTGCTTCTCGGCCATCATGCATCGAGATGTGTGATTGGTGGCACGAGGATCGAGGACTACACTCCCTGAAGAGTAGTCATGCATACATATGCGAAAATACTTTGCCATGCCCCTTTGTTGCTCTCTGTTGCAGCAAATCAAAAATCAGCAACCTTTCGGAGCTTGGCACGCATCCCAAGAATAATTACAAACAGAGGCAAACCGGGGCATCGCAAGGGATTTCCACGCAAGGCAACTTGGGCATGCATCATTCATCATTTGGAACAGAGCTGAGGCGGTCCATGGATTTGCGTGCCAATTTACTGCTTTTCTAGATTAATTTGTTAATTAATTAGGATTCTGTATTTATTCGGGACTGTATTATTTATTCATTTGGGACTGTATTATTTATTCGGACCCTCTGCGCGAGGGCAATGTTGTAATAAGTGTGCGTGTGTGTGATGTATGTCTTCCAACCCCAAGTCTTTCTCCCTTTTATTTATCAGTTTATGATGGTTAGATTAGGGCATGTTTCAATTAGCATACAGTATGATAGCATGTTTGCATTCATTCATCTGTCTTGCATGCACCGGGCTCAGCGCATCATACTAACTGCATTTGTATCTCAATTCCAAGTTGAATACATGTTAGTTGTCACGCCCTCAAAATAACCCATTATATATATATATCATTGACATGCATTCTTTAAAGAAAACAATTCATTAATACATTCATCAGATTATTACTAAATAAACGCATTACATGTAATATCGAATAAAATGCCCTCCAGGCTTACATCCTTCCAAGCCAACACTTGGATACAAAAATATGAGTTCTAACTCAATACAAGAAAAGCCCTAGGCTTGAATGTTTTACATGTACTAATAAATAAAGACAATTAACTAACGGTAGTCTTCTTCAAATCCAGAAGCCAAACAAAACAATGTATGCAAATGCAATGCTCAAACAATGTATGCAAATGCAATGCTCAAACAATGTATGCAAATGCAATGCCCAAACAAAATCCGGTTTAGAGGTCCATCCCCTATCTTCCCCTAAACCGTGGAGTACATCCCCTATCTCCTCCCACACAAAACAATGTATGCAAATGCAATGCTCAATCAATACACGTATTTTCTGTATCAATGCAATAGTCAAAATTAATGACTTAACCAATGTGATTAGTTTCAGTTATTCCTAATCCACATGCAATGTCTACAACAATCACGACTATCCTCCACCGATAGCCCAAAACAGTTATTTCTAGACTGGAAATAAATATATCAACAATTCAATGGGCGAGTGATTTACATTATCCAACTACACCATTTAAGTAATAAATTTCCCAATTTTATGAATTTAACCAAATTCCCCAATCCCCTTAAATTAACTACACAAATTAATTAATTTAAACAACTAGGGTTTTCCCAAAATTATCAAAGTAACCCCAACTTATCAAAATACCAAACTTAGAACAAAACTTAATAAAATGGAGTAGGAAATCCCTACCTCGAAGAAGACAACCCAAATGGAGAAGACAGAGATGATACCCAAATACCAAAGTGCTCCAAATCACCAACTGCTCAGATTAAATGGTAGCCCTTGCCTCACTCTATCTTTTAAATGAAGGATCTAGGGTAGAAACACACCCTAAGTAGATCAATCCTAAGAGAGAAGGTGTGTAGAGGGAGAGAGAACTCGTAACTAGGGTTTTGGAATATGAAAGTGCAAGAAAAACAGATCTGAAACACGCTGCTGCCTATTTAAACCTGACAGGCTTGCTCGAGCGAAGACTTGGTCGCTCAAGCGACCAGACACAGAGAAGCTACGCTCGAGCCAAGAAATCCTTGCTCGAGCCAACAACCAAAAAGCTCGCTCGAGCGAAAGAAAACTCGATCGAGCAAAGAACTCAAACCCTCAGGTCTGAAACCAGACACACGCTCGAGCGAAGGAACTATCGCTCGAGCAAAGAACGAACTAACTCGCTCGAGCGAAGAAAAGCTCGCTCAAGCCAAGAATGCAATGCTACAGGTCCATACTGGACGCAAACTCTCGCTCGAGCGACCAAACCCCAGCTCGAGCGAAGAACCAAAAAGACATCTCGCTCGAGCGACAAACTCCTCGCTCGAGCGAAGAACCAAAAACCTGGACAGCCAACACTTGGTTTCTAAACCCAACCAACCTGAAACAAACCTGCCCAACACATCCTATAATTCCAAATGAGAAAATAAGGGACAACAACAACAACAATATACAATGACAGAATCTACGGAACCTAAGTCGGATACAATAATCAAATGGGAAAAGACCGGGGTCACTATATTAGTTGTAGCATTTCACATGCCATCTTAGAATAGTCGAGCCTATCTTAGTTGCATTTTGCATGTGTGCATTAGGCATTTCTGTATATTAGGATCATGCATGGATTTCTACCATAGCTTTTGTTTGGCTTGGAGTACTCGGTAAGTTTTATGCTTTAGCATCCTTGCATGCGTGTGAATGACTGCCATGATAGCATGCTTACCATGAGGCTTATGCTTATGTGATATAACTGCCTGAATGCCTGTGGGGATGTTGGTGATTATTTGAATTGAATAAATGCATTGACTGTAGGTTGCTTTTAAGCCACTAGATAGTGGCAAAATCATGTTTTTCTAAGCCTACCCGAGGTGCAAATTCACGTCTTAGCCACTTTCGGGTAGCACCATCAAAACCACTTTCAAAAATAAACATGAAATGTTTTGTTCCAATTCAGACGATCCAGTCTATACTTGTATACTGTGCGCATCACATAGTAAATCTAGGCTAATAACCGGAATAAGAAACGCATAATGTTTTCAAAAATAGATATCATGGTTAGTAAGAGGCCGCATCTTTGATCGCGGCGAGCGGGTGCTCACGAAGTGACCTTCCCCAATCTAACCCAAGTTCCTGAGCCGAGGCAACTTTGGTGATGACGGACACGTGGCCTTAGGCAAACGAGTCAGGGTTTCCTAAATTTTCCCAAAATAAAATATTTAGGTGGCGACTCTGTATCTGGCAAAGCAGTCCATGTTTGGCACTTCTTTCAAAATCTGTTTTCTCAAAACGATTTGCCGGATTTGGACTCTTTGGTTCAGATTTAGAACCGTGACAATTTGAGAGTCCGAACTGTAGTGAGCCCAATACGAGCGGAACGGGACCTCACCTTCTCGGGGCGTTCGGGGACGTCTACAGTTTTCTGGCGACTCTGCTGGGGATTTAGAGAACTTGACTCGAACTCATGATATCTGGTTTTGACTACACTTATGTGTTTCTTTGCATTGCATGTGCATTGGTGCGCCTAGGACACCGTGTTTGCCATCTGCTATTCCTGAGCGGTTTGCCAGAGGCTACGTGCCATAAGGCTTACCGGTTACGGGCTCTGCCAGTATGGGAACACAAACCCCGGTTTTACCAAGGCACCCTTTTGACCATTCGACCCAGTGCATATTCGGAATCCGTAGTGACCATTCCAAACTAGGACAGGTTGCTTACCCGTTTATAGGTTGTTTGAAATCGCTGCGTGCGTAGTGAAACCCTAGCTCCTGACAAAATAAGACAGGGAAACCCTACCCCAACATAGGGGTGTTTTGGCTCTTACTTGTCTGCTATGTGCTTTTAGAGTGCGTCTCTATAGGAATGCATGTATCAATCTACAAGTTTGGACATCAGGCTTGCGGATTCCAATACATTTAATGTCTTGGCAGGAGAATCACAAGATCCAGACGAAGAAGCTACAGACCCAAATCTTGGAGATTTTTGGGACTCACTCGCGGGCATTATTGCAGAAAAGATGGCACGTGAAAAAGACAGAAAAGGAAAAGGAAAAGAGGAATAATCCACGCCTTTTTGTCCCCCACGTATTCAGCATTACTTTCCAGCTCCACAAGACGCCAAAAATGCTTTCGGCCAAAAGCAGATTCTTTGTCTGCCTTATCCTCCAACTGTCCACCTACTGACACTATTCAAGATAAGGGAATCCAAGGAGATAAGATGCTCGACTCCACCACCATTCAGGACACGCCACTTGTCTCGCTTAATCTTATCCCTTTACTTTTTATTTTCTATATAATGGATGCTTCACTCTTGTTGAAGGCACACTTTTCTTTCTTTGTTTATCAGTTTTATAAGTGTGTACTCTCTCCCTCTCTCTCTCTTTTCAGATTGTAATAAAAAGCTTGAAGTATAATAATATTGCTGTACTGATTGTAAGTATCCTTGTCTGTATGTCCTTTTAAATGCATGACTGTATATACTCTTGCTATTTTAAATGATATATTAGCTTTTCATATTGAAAGAAAAAATAATTTTCTGAATAATTATTTATCTATTTGGCCTAATGACCCTTGGGGTCTCCAGCAATTAGAAATTTGTAATCAATTAATTAATCAGACTAAGTTGCAAATACAGGAACATATTTGCCTTTTGGCTACGGCCGTTAGGCCTCCCCCTTCAGCACAGTAAAATCATGAGGCCATAGATGTCATAATTAGGATAAAATAAAATGAAACTATAATTAATACTATTCCTGGTTTAGTGCTTAATGATGGGTAGAACAGTGTTAGGGTTAGTGGGACGTCACCCAAGTCGCGTAGAGTCAGACCATTAGCAGTGATTGCGGTTAGGTCATTCTCATAAGTCGTTGACAGACGTACTAGCTTTACCCTGTGTCAACAACTAGATAAATGAGTCACATGGTTCAAAAAGTAAATTTCTTAAGTTTGGTAGGGTATTTTGATCATTTTAAAGTGATTTGACACTTTAAAAAAATATTAAACCAAAAAGTAAAAAGTCAATTTTTTACTAACTTTTCGAATCACCTTTTAAAAAAGTCAAAAAACTTGATAAAGAATCAAAAATTAATTTTTTACCAACTTCTCAAAACATCCCTTTATTGAGGGGTGTTTTGGAAAGTTGGTGAAAAGCTGATTTTTAGCTTTTTACTAAGTTTTTTAGTTTTTTAGAAAGTGATTTGGGAAGTGGGTAAAAACTTGACTTTTTACTTTTTAATTTAATATTTATTTATGGTGTCAAATCAAATTAAAATGACCAAAATATCCTTACTTAATATAAGAAATTTATTTATTTATTTATTTTTCATAGGTTCTAATTTATAATTTTATACTTGCATTTTTGACACTTTCCAAAACCATATTTATTACGTTTTTGGCACTTATATTTTAAATATTTTATCAAAAAAACGTGACTTTTTATTTTGCCCTCAAAATGGCACTGACTTGAGTTACAAATATATTACACAATCTTTGTTTTGCAATAAATGAGAAGAGTACATGTTGGTTTGAAAAATAAATAGACGTGGCAGTGAGGACAATTTGTAATAAATGAGACGAGTACATGTTAATTTGAAAAATAAATGGACGTGGCAGTGAGGACAATTTGTAATAAATGAAAAGAGTACGTCTTATTTGAAAAATAAATGGACGTGGCAGTCAGGACAATTTGTCATAAATAAAAAGAGTACAAGTTGGTTTGAAAAATAAATGGACGTCGCAGTGTGGACACTGCCACCACCGCCCTTCGTTAAGGAGTTATTTAGATTGATTAAAATAAATATATTTTTTATTTTTTTATAAATAAAATATATAAAAAAATAAAAAAATAATGTGATAAAAAAAAATAAAAAAATAAATTATTTTGTGTATATCAATTTTAACATAACTAGTGTTACAAACATATTACACAATTTTTGATTTGTAATAAATGAAAAAAAAGTACATGTTAGTTTGAAAAATAAATGGGCGTAGCACTGCCATCGCCAGCCTTTATTGATTAGTGTTACAAATATTTTACACAATTTTGGTTTGTAATAAATGAAAAAAACTACATGTTAATTTGAAAAAATAAAGGACAAATTATATATACTTCTTTTGAAATTTAGTTAAATTATAAATATTCTTTTGAGGTTTCGGAAATTATAGATACTCTTAAAATTTATATTTTCATAATAAATTATCATTCGAGATTTATATTTTCATAACAATTTACCCCTTAATTTGTTATGTAAATAATACTTTTAGGGGAGTATCTGTAATTTTTCAAACCTCAAAGAAGTATCTATAATTTTATTAAATCTCAAAAGATATATGTAATTTGCCCAAAAATAAATGGACAAAGGGTAAAATAATCTTTTCACCCTCTAAATGACATCCAGCTGGACAGCTTCTTTGCTGCCTCCAGCTACAGTGAGACTACTTAGGCTACGTTTGACATTCTTTTTAGGACCTAAAATAGTTATAAAAAGATAAAATATATTTTTAACTTAATAAAATAAAACATCACATTTAAATTATAATTATTTTATTTTTTCTTTTATAAAATTCAAAAAAATTAAAAAATCTATTGCAAACAAGACATTTTAACCTTAGACTAAAATAGTCAAAAAAAAATTAAAAAATTAAAAAATTAACCCATATCCAAAACAAAAGCTGAGGCTTGGTTTGGGGTACACTAAAAAAGTTAAAAAATTAAAAAGTCATTATCCTATTTAAGTCACATCATCTTATTTAAGTCACATCATCTCTCTACCACATCACTTCAAACCCAACTCATACCCAATCCATATTTCATAAAAAATTAAAAGATACACTTATTTAGATCATCCCAAACCCCCCCTTAATTTTTTTCGTGAAACAAACTAAAATAGCTTCACTCACGGGTTGCCAAACACCACCTTTATCAAACTCTTCCAAAATTCCCATACAGAAGTGATTTGTTTTGTGCATAGATTAACGCTAGTGCTCATGGAGTCTTCTGATAATGAAAATCATGCAACCAAATTTGTGAATGACCTTAAAATAATAGAAGAAAAGGCAGCAGCACAAGCAGAAGTAGGAAGAGGAGGAAGAGGAGGAGGAGGAATCGAAGTAAAAGGAGAAGAACAAGAAAAAGTAGAAGAAGAAGGAGAAAAAGTAGGAGGAGAAGAAGGAAAACAAGCTGGAGGAGAAGGAGAACAAGAAAAAGCAGAAGGACAAGGACAAAGAGAAGGAACAGAACCAAAACAAGGAGGTAAGGTTACATGTCATTATCATCAACTGCCTTATAATTTTCCTCTTCATTGTTGTATCTCGTTTAGTCCCTTTGTCAATCTCATTCTCCTTTCTTGTTGGGTTCATATATTTTGCTTTATATTTTTTGAAATTGAAGGGACCAAAGTAACACACAAAATAGAAGACTACCAATATAATTAACCCTCTTTTTTTCTCTTTATTTTTTACATTTATTTATTTGTGTATTTTGAAGATATAATATAAATAATAAACTTATTTGTCTCTTTAATAACTTACACTTTTAGATGAGTTAACAATTAATTCTAGGAAAATGATTTGTAGCTTGAAACTTATTCTCCGAATGGCCCGATTTTTGAAAATGATGTCGTTTTCAAAAAGATTTTTTTTTTTTTTTGCTTCTTTTCCTTTCACTTCTCGTTTCACTTTTGAACCAAACCCAGAGAAAGAGAGAAGTAGAGAAGGAAGAAGAGAGGAAGAGGAGGGTGATAGTGGCGGTGGAGATGAAGATGTGTTGTTGATGGCGATGATGATGTGTTGATGGTGATGATGTTGCTGTTGATGAAGATGTTCGTCGATGAAGAAGTTCACCACCTCCGATCTTTGATTTTGCCTCTGATCTCTGATCTCCGCCTTCGATTTGTGTATGAGGATGTTGTGTTGAAATTGTTTTTCAAATTTTTACATTTTTTTTTGATTGATCTCTATTTTGATTTTTACACTTTTTTTTGGGCCCTCTGTGCTGTGTATCTGTGCTGTGTTGATGATGATGTGTTGGGGTGAGTTTGATTTTTTGGTTGATAATGAAGCTGTGTTGCTGTGTTGATGATGGTGTGTTGGGATGGGTTTGATTTTTGGTTGTGAAGATGATCTCTCTCTCTCTTTCTTTGCCCTGCTCCTTTCATTTTCTCTTATTTCTTTCTTCTTCTTCTTTGTTCCTCTTTTTCTGTGTTATTGAAAAAAAAAACCAAAAAATTAAAATGACGTCCTTTTAAATTTGAAAAATTTAGAAAAGGGAGGATTCAAGCTACGTAATATAATTGTTAATTCTAATATGATATCAAATTGGGCAATAGAAATCTTGTCTTCAAACCTAACACTGCCTAGATGATAATTAAAAAACACGGCATATCCTTGACCGTTAATTTCTGTTAACTAATAAATTAAATAACAATGATAGAGACCATTAATTTTGAAATTCTAAAAAGATCATTAATGACATGGTACTCAATAAAAAAAAATACAACACCAAAACCAATACATCAAATCATTCCTGATAAGATTTACTATCACATCATTAATGATAACACTAATTAATGTTCTCACTCATTTTTCTAAATTAAAAATGACTTAGACCTCTAATGGACCGCACTGGGGCCTGCAGCATGGCCCTTTAATTTTTTTCCAATCCACTTCTTCAAAGTCTTGACATCCTTTTCTACTTTTCTCCTTTTGCCACCAACTTTTTCTATTACATCTTTTTTTTCTTTTCACTGATAATCAACACACCAGCCTACTCCGCCAACTTTTGTCTTTTCATTATCGTTTTTTTATCATCACACCCACGCGGGCTTGTTCCCAACTTTTTGACAACACTGCCTATTACCAACTTTTGTCTTTTCATTATCGTTTTTTATCATCACACCCACGTGGACTTGTTTCCAACTTTTTGATAAATTATTGGGTAAATTATATATATTCTTTGAGGTTTGGTTAAATTACAGATATCCTCCTAAAGTTTTAGAAATTACATCCTGTCCTCTGAGATTTGTATTTTCATAATAATTTATCCCCTGAGGTTTATATTTCATAACAAATTATCCCCTAATTTCTTATGCAAATATAACATTCAGGGAGAATTCGTAATTTCTCAAACCTCAGGGAGTATCTGTAATTTAACCAAACTTCGAGGGATATAATGTAATTTGCCCTAAATTATTTTAGGACAAATTATCTGCACCATCGGCTCAAAAAAAAAAAAAAAAAAAAAAAAAAAATTGTTTGGTTGTTCACCAAATTTAGTTAAATTACAAATTTTATCCTGAGGTTTTAAAAAATTATATACCGTTCTATCACAATTAACGCCATTGATGGAGATATAAATTGACTAAAAATGCCCTTTGACAAATAATTATTATTTTAAAATAACTTATGAAATGTAAAATTAAAACGAAAAAGTACTTACCACCCTATAAAAAATTAAGATTTTAAAAATAAAAATTTAAGAACAAAATTATTTTTAGGAGACCAAATATTTTTATTGCGAAAAGTGTCATTATATTTTTAATAATGAAAATTAGACATTAATGATTAATTATTATCTTTTTGGGATCAAATTTTTGTCTCAAAAAATAAATTATTTTGAGACCAAATTATTTTATCTGAAAAAGTCTATTTATTAGTGACATTTTCAAAATTTTATCGTTAAAAACATTCAGTATGTTTGGTTTGAGTTTTTTGAATTAAGTTTTTTAAAAACTCAATTTTTTGGTTTTCGTATTTTTTTATTTTTAGTGAATATTTTTTAAATTTTAAACATTTTTTATATTTTTTTAGATGCACCTTACTTAGATGTATTTAAAAAGTAAAAAAAATTATAAAAAAATATTTTAAAATTTTAATAAATACATAAAAATATAAAAAATTTACTGAATTCTCGTATTTTTTTGTATTTTTGGTATTTAGTGAATTTTTAAAAGTTTTTTTTCACAATTTTTTTTATTTTTTTGGTATATTTATGTTAGGTATGTCTAAAAAGTAAAAAAAAAAAATTGCTTAAAATTTGAAAAAAATTCAATAAAAACAAAAAAACACGAAAAATAATAAAGTAGAATTTTTTGAAAAGTGTTTTTGAAAAAAGACAACCAAGCAAAGTCATTATTTTTTATTTTTCAGAGCGACTTTTTAGCGACTATTCTCAGGA
Source organism: Camellia sinensis (assembly GCF_004153795.1). NCBI lineage: Eukaryota > Viridiplantae > Streptophyta > Magnoliopsida > Ericales > Theaceae > Camellia > Camellia sinensis. The sequence goes on from NW_021025026.1 coordinate 322,880, forward strand.
CGATAGAAATTGTTCTTTAAATGTCTTTTGTAACAAAAATTTTCACTTCTAGAGATCAAAAAAGTTGATTTCTAAAACTCTTATATATTATAGTGTCAGATGGTAAAAATATCATAAAATTAACAAAAAATTAAATAAGTTATCAATATAAGAAATGACTTATCAAAAGATTCTTAAGATATGTTTGGTTTGATTTTTAAAATTTTATTTAAAAAAATTAAAAATAATTATTATTTTTATATAAATTTATCTTTGGAGTGATAGAAATAATTGTTACAAATTAAATATATTTTTTAATATATATATTTTTTTATTAAATTAGTTTTTATATTTTTTAAAAAAAAATTTTGAAATTTTTTTCTAAACAACAAACAAAACATGGTTCCAAAAACTTAATTTTGTTTCTCAATCTAACATAATTTTTTTGTAAATTTTGTTGATTTATCAAAGGGATTTTAAGTTAAATTAGATTGTTTGGTGTTTTGGAAAGGTGTCAATGACAATATCGTCCATCAATTCATATTTTGGTGATGTTTACTAACAATTCTTAACATTTAGTTAATGGCAAACGTCAAATTGTTTTGAGAATATAAATCTTGAGGGGCGAGATGTAATTTCTAAAATTTCGAGAAGGAATTTATAATTTAGCTAAACCTCAAGAGGTATAAGTAATTTGCCCATTATTTTACCTTTTCTTCTTCTTATTTACGTGTTTATCATTTTCCTTTACCATATTTTTTTAGAAAAATGATTTAGAGCTCTAAATAATGAGCTCTAAATCCACAACTAGTGTGTTAGCAGTGGGGCCCATCACTGCTGATATGATGGACTGTCTTCTTTTTTTTTCTTTTTCTTTTTTTTTTTTTTCATGCTAGTTCATTAGAGTTGGCATTAGAGCTACTAGGTTAGAGCTCCCAAATAGTGTTCATTTTTTTTTATTCCAAAACCTATCTTTGCTGCCCTTTTTTTTTTTTTTTTTTTCAGCCCACATCACTTAAAAAAATAAATAAATTATACCCAATATTATTCTTATTAATTTTTTTTAAAACATGGTCTCTCTATTCCTCTACTCTGTTTTTTTTTTTATTTCAACCTCAAATAGCTTTCTATCCTCAACCAATGACAGAGCTAGAATTTTTGGCTCAGATAAGACACCATTGAGTTAAAATCTTAACAAAAATCACAACCAAACAGAAATAAATTTGATAGTAGAAATAAAAACACTATAATGCAGATGTTATATTTAAATATAAGCTCGAGTTAACCGATCTTAATCATTTTTTGTTTTTTTTTATATAATAATTTTGGATCATTGAATTACATAGTAATATATTATTACTTGTTAATTGCGTAATAAGTATATCTAAACAAATGGACTAATTATGAGTATTCATAAAAGAGCTAATATAACAAAAAACTCAGTGACATATAATATTTCTCTAATATAAAAAACTGGTGACACATAGTAATATATTAAATAAATTTTTTTGAAGAGAAAATGTAAAGAAAATAGTGATTTAAAAATTTAATATATTTGAATGGATTAAATTGAAACTTTTTTTTACTAGAGGCACAAGTGCAATTTTTTAAAAGTTGAAGGGGGCACGTGCGCTCCAGTCCTTACTTGCCTCCGTCATTGTCCTCAACCCTATTTGAGTTTGAAGGGACGGTATTACACCCATATTATGGTGAGCACGATTGTACACCATGCGAACCATCCAATCCGCCCTCCTTGACGCACCACCTAAGTCACTCTTTGGCGTACCACTCAAGTCGCTCTCCTTAGCAGACCACCTCAAGTTGTCCCTTGGCATACCACTTAAGCCTTCCTCCTTGGCGCACCACCTAAGTTGCCCTTCTTAGCGTACTATCTTAGCGGCCCCTTTGGCACACTCTCTAAGCCACCTACTTGCGTGCACCCCGTAAGCTGCCTCCCTTGGCGCATTCTCTAAACGGCCTCCCTTGGTGCACTAACTAAGTTGCCCCCTTAGTACACTCTCTAAGCCGCCTCCTTTGGCGCACTCTCTAAGCTGTTCCCTAGGCTCACTCTCTAAGTTGCCCTCTTGGCGCACTCTTTAACCCGTCCTTTTGGCGCACTTCTTCCTCTATTGCCGTCATCATTTAGTATCATGTCATAAGTTATGTGTGTGTCATGTTTGCTAGTTTAACATTCAGTTTTTCTACATCGGTTCGACATGAGCTTAAACTGTCCCGACCTTAAACTAGTCCGACATGTCCCTATGCTCTCTTCTGGATTTTGCAATCTATTTGCCTTGGATCTATCCATGTTTTATTTTTAGTTTTTTTCATCTTTTATAATTTCTCTCTCTAAACTCAAATTGATATTCCTACTTGAGTTTGAGTTTGAGAGGGATAGGGCGGGTGCCACTAGATTTAGTGTGAACTGAAGATGTAAAAGTCAAGCCACTACGACAAGCCACCGATAGCCACCTTCTCGAGCTTCTCCTGCCGACATCTATATATATGGTGTTATGAATACGTATGTATAGGTGTAGGGTATAGCTTTATGGAGGAATAAGAGATGAAAGTTGCTTAGTTTGGGTCTGTATTCTCACTAGATGAAAGTTGCTTAGTTTGGGTCTGTATTCTTACTATGGGTGTGATGGTGTCCTTGTTGGAAGAGGGAAGCTCGTTAGTAGAGTATAGTTGGTGTTCTTGTTGGAAGAGGGAAGCTCGTATGTATAGGTGTAGTTGGTATCCACCAAGCACCACCCCTCCATACACCTATCACTAATCCATCCCACACCATTCAACATTACCACTTTTTTTCTCTCTAAAATATTTGACTCTCACCCTAAAACTCTCTCTTCAATTCACCCATAGAGAATCAATTGGCTGATTATTACATACAGCAGAACAAAAAATATCGTCATATTCTTCTTTTATATTAAAATCCTTACAAATTAAAAAATAATAACTAAAAATTTTGAGTAAGACAAAAGTCTATTAAAAAGCTTATTTTTAAGTTGGTGCCAAACAGAACATACCAAAAAAAAATACTTCGTTCCAAAAAAAAAATTATTTTCAAATTTTTGTCTCTAAAATTCTAATTTATTGTAGTGTTACAATTTATGCAATATACTACTCCCCATATTTGTGGAAAGTAATCTGATAGTGACATTTTTTAAGAAAAATAATATTCAAGTTTATTTTTTAAATTTAATAATGTATAAATGAAATGATTGATTGATAATCAGAGAGAATATAAGATAAAAAATAACACATAACAATGATTGGTTGATTGATTATTGGATTTGAAATGTAAATCTAATCTTTAAATTTAAATAGCACAACTCCTTTTTTAAATAAAAGGATATGGACACATAATAATTTATGCAATAGACAGTAATTTAATATGTAAATTATGAAATGTTTTGCAAGAGTGTTGTTTTAGACACTGTGATTGGTTTTTTGGTTGGAAACGTATGCACACAATATTTGGATTTCTGCTTTTTTTTCTTTTTCCTTCTCTCTCTCTTTATTTATTTATTTGTGTGTTTTGAGGATATAATATAAATAATAAACTTATCTATCTCTTTAATGATTTGGACTTTTAAATGAGTTAGGATCTTATGTTCAAAACACACTGCGTAGGATACAATTAAAAAATATTGCACATGCTTGACCGTTAATATCTGCTGATTAATATGTATGCTTGTTTGGTGATGGATGCATGGATGGATGCAGAGAACAAGGATGAGGACTACTGGAGATACATACCACTCCTTAATGCTGCACTCGGGGGAGACTGGGATTCCGCCAAACGATGCATCGACGAAGATGAATCTGCACTCACTGCCAATATCACTAATTCCAGGGACACCGCACTCCACATAGCAATTATGAGTGGAAGGTCAATCGAATTTGTGAAGAAGTTGGTGGATTTGATGCCGCCAGAGGCGCTGGCACTGCGTAACTCTTCCGGTTGCACTGCCCTTATCAGTGCTGCACTGTATGGAAACACCAAGGCTGCGGTTATCCTGGTGGAGAAACACCCTACCTCCTTATATATTCGCACCGATCAGAATTCGTTACCGCTTCACTGTGCAGCTAACAATGGACATAAGGACACCCTTTTGTATTTATTGAGTGTCACAAAGGAGGATGATCCAGTGTCCAAGCCATTGGCATACCCTTCTGGTGCTCTGCTTCTCTTTCAAGTAATAGATTCCGAATTTTATGGTGAGTCACATCTTACTTGCTTATTGCCCAATTAATACAAAATTGCTTAATCAAAAAGTAGTCACGAGAATGACAATGTTCAAATATTATAATGAAACATCATCTAAATATAATTTAGCCATCTCCAATCCATACAATGCTCAAACCTAGAGGTTGTTTGGCAATAAGGATAAATTAGTTGAAAATCCATTAAAAAAAATCAAAAAGCTAAACAATCAACAAGTCAAAAAATTATCCAGTAATCCTGGAGGGATTCAGATCCTCTAAAATGATGCTGTTTTGTCTAGTGACTGAAAAAAAAAAAAAAGAAAAAAAAAAGAAGAAGTTAAAAGCAAAAACAGAGCAAACAACGGGTTCTATCGTGGAAGAGAGAGAGAGGCAGACAAGTAGAATCTCTTTACATCTCCTTCAATGGCGTCCTATACCCAATCCTATTTTGAAGATTTGTTGCCAATCATGGCTGACAAGTTAGGCGGGGAAGGGTTGATAGAAGAGTTTTCTAATGGGTTTCGGTTGCTGATGGACGGTGATAAAGGGGTCATCACGTTCAATAGCCTCAAAAGAAACGCTGCCCTATTAGGGTCGCAGGAATTGAAGGATGATGATCTGAGGGGAATGTTTAGAGAAGACGATTTCGACGGTGATGGAGCACTTAATCAGATGTAGTTTTGCGTTCTCACATTCAAATTAAGCCTCGAGTTGATGAAACAATCTCTGTTTTTGTTGAAGGAAACCCTTCAACAGGAACTGAAAGGCTTGTATTAATTTTATGGGTCCAGATTTTGTTATTTACTTTTCTTTAATTTTAAAGTCTTTGAAAGAATTAATAAACGTTATGGGATAGGGAGTAGTGTGAGTGTTTTGTGGGATTTGTAGGTTAGTTGAGTATTTTGTGGGATTTGTAGGTTAGTTGAGTTTCTGTAGCCTAAAGTTTAGGAATTGGTGAGTACGGAGTTGTTGGAGTTCAGTATTGAAGGCCACTAAGTCATCAATAAAGGTAACTAATCTTTTCCAAAATCAATTTATGTTTATTGGAGGTAGATTTCCCTCGAAGTGAATCAGAATTGTTCTAGTTTCTTGTTGTGCTTCCACCATAATTAAAGAAGAAACATGCTACTAACAGTTTGGTATTAGAGCAAGGTGCTCAAAAGATGGCCGAGGGAATTGTTGTGTTATCACCCCATGTGAGGGGTGATTCTCTTTTCCACTGAAAGCAATGCAGCAAGTCAAGAAGGATGGCTGCCAACCGACAAGCTGCAAAGATGGACGGCCACCGAAAGGTAAGTGAGCTGGCCATGTGTGCTGGCCAAGCTCTCCAACTTCCTATATCTTAGTGTATAAAAAGACAAGTCGAGAGGAGAGCTGAGAGTGAGTCAGAAAATCATTAGTGAGAAAATGTAGAGAGTGAGACAGAGAGTCCCTCCGTGTGAGAGAGGGGAGCTCCCTCTGTGTGAGATGGGGAGTTCAGTGGAAGTTGAGTGAGAGTGGGCTTCTCCTCCACTGTGTAAATCTCTTTGTAATCTCGATTTATAATGAAGCTCCGGTTACTTTCCCCTAAACGTAGGCATTGAGGTCGAACTACATTAAATAAATATGGTCTCTCCTTGGGTGTGTGTGTTTTTCTGCTTGGCATGATTTCTGGAAGGTCTTGGGCGAGATCTCGGATCCCCAACAATTGGTATTAGAGCTTGGTGGAGATGACCCAGAAATCAAGTTGCACCAAATCGAGTTTTGTGAATACCAGGAGGTGTGCCTCGACGAGTGGAGTCTAGACCTAGAAAAAGGAGGTGTCCTGCGCCTCCACGTGCAGCCTGAAGTTTTATCAGAGTACACTAGAATGTTGTCGGAAAGTTCAGTCCAATTGAGAGAGGAGCGGTGAAGAAGAAGAAGTGAAAATGGTTCAAATATAATATTTTGGGAACTATTCAACACAAGGGCTTTTCTGGCGCAGCAGTTCAGGCTTTGCCTTTTCTTTTTGGTCGTGGGTTTGAATCTCATGTAGCGCAGAGGTTAAATTTTTTTTTTGTGTGGAGGCAATGACGTAGTGCTGATATAAGAGTGACATCAACAGGCGGGTGGGTTGCCCAGATCGAACCTGAGTCCGACCTTGAAGGGTTCAAACTGGATGACATCAGTCCAGGTAGACGGGTTTGCCCCTACCCTTATCCGACGCAGTGTTGATGTAAGAGTGACATCAGCAGGCCGGTGGGTTGCCTAGATCTGACCCGAGTTCGACTCTAGAGGGTCCAAACCGGATGACATCAGTCCAAGTGAGCGGGTCCGTCCCCACTCAGATCTGACCTAGGAGGGTTCCTAGGTAGTGCCATCAGCGTAACGCGGTGGTGACTTCAGCGATGACACATGGAAGATGGCGTCAGACGATCAGTAACGGAAAATACCCTATGTTAATGGAATATTCCTGAGTGTTGGGAAATTGTAATGGGGGCCCAAATTTTTCCAGAAATTGTGGTGTGGCCCAATTTTCAGGGAAGTTTTACAGTGAGGCCCCCAGAGGTGCAGCGAAGGTTGGTCCTAGCTAAACGAACTATTTGAAACTCAACTGTGAGATCAAAATAATGAGATTCTGAACGGTTTCTTGAAGATAGTCAAAACATAGGAGTTTATCATCTTCAATAGTCAGAGGAATGTTGCCCGATGTTGTAGAACGCTGCGGATTCACTAAAGAGGTTAGAATGAGAGATTTTGATAGGATTGGACAACTAGATACAGATCAAGAGATAGATCATTAGAGACCAGATAAGGTCAGGTGTGATCAAATGGCAGATCGAGGGAGATCAGGATCGGTCAGGGGCGATTAGAGGATTGTAGAGGTGATTATCTCCGGAGTTGATTGGAAGATCTGGTTCAATCAAAAGAGAAATCCACTTCATCAACGGATAGATGATTTGGCAACAGCACAGGCTTAGAGAATGTTGCATATACAAGCTAGTACTAGTAAGAGACATGAACGAGTAGAACAATAGTTGCAGATGAGCATACTTGGCGCAAGCATAGAGGTACAAAAGCACAGATGAGCACGCAAGAGTGTCGTGCAAGGTACAGATGTACACTGCAGAGAAGACATGGTTAGAGTATGCAGCAGCAGGTTGTTAAAAGTTCATAAGAACTTTTAGACAAAGAAATTGGGACGGGTAAAACGCAAGAGTGCACGCCAAGGTGTGGCAAGTCTCTTTTCTCTATGGTGGTTTCTTTAGTTCCACGGCAACGAAGAATAAAGTTGATGCAGATCTCTTAAGCAAGCTTGAAGCAGGGAGACCAGGAGCTATGAGTGTGAGCACTATGCAAAGAATTGCAAAGCTGATGATGCTTTGACATATGGAGCTACTGTGAACCATCAATCTACTAAACAACAAATTAGGGATTGCAAAGGCACAAACAACGAGCCTATGGGAACTCTGGGAGGTTGTTTAGAAGTGCAGAGGGCAAAGATTGATAGTTCAAAGGAAAAGCTCTGAGCGAAGAAGACAAAAGAAGTTGACCACACAAAGCGTGTTGTTTGGAAAATAAAGAGTGTTTTCTATTACTCCAGTCGTGTATTGTGATGCATGGCAGGTTAGTGGCATTCTAGAGAGGAGTTGCAATGTCATTAAACACTAAAAGGAGTGCAAGGCAAACCGGGGCAGAGGGTGCAGGGCATCCAACTAGGGGGTGCAGGATATCTTGGTTATGCAAGTTTAAGCATATCAGGTGAAGACATCCGAGACAGGGAAGCATGGAAGTGATCTGTGAGAGATAGGAGTAAAGGGCTTTCTCCGAGAGATAATTAAAGATTGGTGTGAGTTGAGTGAGGATGTAGGATTCCTTCATCGTTTTGTATCTCTGTATTTTTTCCAGTATATTTTCTCTAGGTTCAGGGGACGCAAGCGTCTCAATGAGGAGATGTAGACTATGCTGGATTTTGGGCGTGACAAGATTGACAGCAATTTTTGTTGCAGATCACCTCACATGGGTTGAGGGGTGATTTGTTATGCTATCCCCCCCACCCATGTGAGGGGTGATTCCCTTTTTCACCAAAAGTAGCGTAGGAAGTCTAGGAGGACGGTTGCCAACCGACAAGCCGCAAAAGTCGACGGCCACCAACAGGCGGGTGGGTTGCCCAGATCGAACCTGAGTCCGACCTTGAAGGGTTCAAACTGGATGACATCAGTCCAGGTAGACGGGTTTGCCCCTACCCTTATCCGACGCAGTGTTGATGTAAGAGTGACATCAGCAGGCCGGTGGGTTGCCTAGATCTGACCCGAGTTCGACTCTAGAGGGTCCAAACCGGATGACATCAGTCCAAGTGAGCGGGTCCGTCCCCACTCAGATCTGACCTAGGAGGGTTCCTAGGTAGTGCCATCAGCGTAACGCGGTGGTGACTTCAGCGATGACACATGGAAGATGGCGTCAGACGATCAGTAACGGAAAATACCCTATGTTAATGGAATATTCCTGAGTGTTGGGAAATTGTAATGGGGGCCCAAATTTTTCCAGAAATTGTGGTGTGGCCCAATTTTCAGGAAAAGTTTTCAGTGAGGTCCCTAGAAGTGCAGCGAAGGTTGGTCCTAGCTAAACGGACCGCTCCGGACGCAACC
>NW_021025026.1:334617-382354 GCF_004153795.1 Camellia sinensis
GTTGGGCTTGTCCGGCCCAATACTTATCTTTTTGGGCCAAAAACTTTTGAACTTTATTTATTTATTTTTATTTTTGGTTTCAAAAATCAAAATGAATTGGTCTAGAATTTTTCTTCACCCAAACAAGTCCCTTACAGGTCCATACCACCTGAACTGGTTCAAAATGTTCAAACAGGTTTCTACCTGTTGCATTCCAACTGAATCTATCCAAACAGATTGTCTATCTGTTCGAACAGTTGCCTATCTGTTGGCACCTGTTCGAAACAACCACCTTTCTGTCTATATAAAGCATGCTTCCAGCAGTTCATTTTATTCAATTTTTCCCTCAGATTTTCGTTCTTCTTTTTTTGTTCTTCTTGTGCTCTTGCATTAATTTTTGCATTTATTTTTAGGAAGAAAAAGAGAGAGTTTCCAATAGAGTTTTGATTCGCCAGACTTAAATTTGTAGTGCTGCAAATTTAAGTGTTAGTCGTTGCACCCTGGGAAGTAGAGGCCAGTAAAACTCGAAGCACCGGAGCGACGGCAAAATCTACTTTAAGGAGATTGTGTCCAACACAAGTCTCGACATTAATTTCTTTAAGCATTTAATTCGGGAAATAATTTATATAATTATTTTATTTTATTGTTTATTTAATTTATACATTTAATTTACACACATACACCTTTGTGGATTCCAACAGCCATGATCCTTTATAGGCTTCTCCTAGTTCCGTCCCTACCTCATAAGCTATGACACAATAAGCTAGAAGATAATAAGAGACCAACACACCCAACACCCACCCAATAAGCCTTTAACAAACAACTTAGTATTTTTTGAATTTTTTTAATCGAAAATTAAATTATTTATGGGCTGCCCCAAACAACATCTAATACAATTTTCCAAAATAATTAAATTAAGGAATAATAGAGATTCATAATTTACAATTCACAATTCACCAACAATAATACGACAAAAGGATTACATAATTGAATTTGTGAAAAATAAATAATCAACATGTAATTTGTTGTGTCATTATAGATAGATTAAGAGAGACTTTTTTAAGATCTCAATAATTCTTAAAATTGTAATTAAATGTCAATAGTTAATGTTTTTAAACAAATAAACTAATTAAGATGGATTAGCCATCCAGAACCTTGTGAGTGGCGGTGGATTAGAATATCTCCAATGAGCGCTTCATGAACCTATTAACACAGTTATCAAATGAACTTTTTTTTTTTTCTTCTAATCTTCAACCTGTCTTATTAAAATTGTGGTTAGTTGCAGCATGAGTTAAAATGTTGCGAAAATTAAAAAATAAAAAAATAAATAAAAAAGAATTCGGGATAGCGACCAACCAAATCCAAAGCTATATCTGTTTGTCAAAAAAAGGAAAAGCAAAAATTCTACATATCATCGAATTATTTGACAAAGCACTTCATCTCTTATGTGTTTACCCATGTTGCATGCTAAGTCTCAATTTGTTTTAAATATAGTGGGTCTTATATATAGACATACTTTTATTGTATTAATATACATAAAAAAGAAATAAATAGATGAAATAAATCTGATAATTAAAAAATTTCTCAAGAAGAAGAATTAAGTTAGAAGAGAGTCAACTTTATTACCTTATAAATTAGTTACTCATAGTTCTGAAAGAGTATTTCTCATATGATTCATGACCTCTAATAACGATTTGTTTGTTTCACTGAAAAATAAATATCTTTTGGTATTTGGTGTGATAAAAATTAAAATTTAACAATAGCTTTATTTTTCCAGTCAATATAAAAAATAGTTGATTAGAGCAGAAAATATTTTATTTACTTTTTTAAGGTGAAAGACATTTTCTCGGTTCCACCACTAGCACATTGTTTTTAGAACATTGTTTTTAGAATTGCAACCAGACACACAGAAAATATTTTGTATAGATGACATTTTTTCTGAAAATATTTTCTGCAAAATGTATATATATATTTAAAGGGCTTTTGGTTTAAAGTCTTTGATATTAAGATTTGATAATAAATGACATGCTATTTCATAATAATTGAGATTCTTTAACATTTTGGCATATAGAAATTTCAACACACGGACAAATTTCTATTCAACACAAAGAATTTTCAGTAACAAACTGAAAGTTCTCTAATAATATTATTAGAGAACTTTCAGTTTAATATATTTTTTATTATTAGTTACAGTTCTCTAATAATATTATTAGAGAACTTTCAGTTTAATATATTTTTTATTATTAGTTACAGTTCTCTAATAATATTATTAGAGAACTTTCAGTTTAATATATTTTTTATTATTAGTTACAGTTCTCTAATAATATTATTAGAGAACTTTCAGTTTAATATATTTTTTATTATTAGTTACAGTTCTCTAATAATATTATTAGAGAACTTTCAGTTTAATATATTTTTTATTATTAGTTACAGTTCTCTAATAATATTATTAGAGAACTTTCAGTTTAATATATTTTTTATTATTAGTTACAGTTCTCTAATAATATTATTAGAGAACTTTCAGTTTGTTATTGAAAATTCTTTGTGTTGAATAGAAATTTGTCCGTGTGTTGAAATTTCTATATGCCAAAATGTTAAAGAATCTCAATTATTATGAAATAGCATGTCATTTATTATCAAATCTTAATATCAAAGACTTTAAACTAAAAACCTTTAAATATATATATATACACATTTTGCAGAAAATATTTTCAGAAAAAATGTCATCTATACAAAATATTTTCTGTGTGTCTGGTTGCAATTCTAAAAACAATGTTCTAAAAACAAGGTGCTAGTGGTGGAACCGAGAAAATGTCTTTCACCTTAAAAAAGTAAATAAAATATTTTCTGCTCTAATCAACTATTTTTTATATTGACTGGAAAAATAAAGCTATTGTTAAATTTTAATTTTTATCACACCAAATACCAAAAGATATTTATTTTTCAGTGAAACAAGCAAATTGTTATTAGAGGTCATGAATCATATGAGAAATACTCTTTCAGAACTATGAGTAACTAATTTATAAGGTAATAAAGTTGACTCTCTTCGAACTTAATTCTTCTTCTTGAGAAATTTTTTAATTATCAGATTTATTTCATCTATTTATTTCTTTTTTATGTATATTAATACAATAAAAGTATGTCTATATATAAGACCCACTATATTTAAAACAAATTGAGACTTAGCATGCAACATGGGTAAACACATAAGAGATGAAGTGCTTTGTCAAATAATTCGATGATATTTATAATTTTTTCTTTTTCTTTTTTTTGACAAACAGATATAGCTTTCGATTTGGTTGGTCGCCATCCCAAATTAGCTACGTCAAAACTAGTCGACGGTAAACACGCCTTGAAAACTATGGCTAGAAAGGCGTCAGCATTCCCAAGTGGTATTCGCCTGAATCGTTGGCAACGATTAATCTATTCTTGTGAGTTTTTTTCTAGCACCCCTCTTATTCTTTCCACTTTTGCATGGGTTACCATTAAGTTACTTGTTACATTAGTATTTTTTTTTTTCCTTTTGGGGGTTGGGGGGAATTGAGATCCTCTCCAGCCACTCTCTCCAGTTACCCTCCTTGTTTTCAATGTTCCAAATTAATTTTATTTATATTATATGTTTTGAACCAAATGAATACAATCATGGCTGTATATGAATTTATTAAATTATTACCGTTGGTTTTGTAAAAGTTCTTCAATTTTATAATTATATACTTTACTGACCAATTGAAATTTCATTGATCTGTTTTTGATCAGTAAAATTTTGACAACTTTTTTTTAGAATTTTGTATTAATCATGGATCTTGATGAAACGATTCAAAAAATATAAATTTTATAAAAAACAGAAATCTATATCAAAAGTTATAGAAATTTTGAAATTTTGAAATGGATTTAAAAAGTAATATAATTTTGTCACCATGTGTTTTGGATGACCTAGTGTAGTACCCCCAAAAAATTGACATCCGATAGATCTAGATTAACTCGTATACGTAATCTAAACCTCATTATTTCCAATTATTTACATACATAAACCACTACAAAAAATTACGGTATTAGAGACTAAAATTTAGGAACAAAATTATTTTTTAGTGACCAAATAATTTTGTTACGAAAAGCGTTGTCATTATATTTTTAGCAATAAAAATTAGACATTAGTGATAAATTATTATCCTTTTGGGACCAAATTTTTTGTCTCAAAAAGTAAACCATTTTGAGATCAAATTATTTTGTCCTTAAAAGTCTATTTATTAGTGACATTTTCAAAATTTTGTCGCTAAAAGCCTTGTTTTTGACTTTCTAGAATGACCATTTAGCGACTATCCTCATAACGATGGAAATTAGTTCTTAAATGTCTTTTGTAACGAAATTTTCACTTTTAGAAACCAAAATATTTGGTCTCTAAAACCCTTATATATTGTAGTGAACATTGAGTATTATAGGCATTTCAATGATCAATATTCATACTAAATTCCCATCTTTCTCTTAGTAATATTCAATATGAGATTTAACAAAAGAGTGACCACATGTATCAATATTTTCATCATCCCTAAGATATGAATCTAGAGCATGTGATAATAATAAGTTAAAACAATCTAAATACAAATTAATGCCTTAATGGCTACAAGTTCCAAGGTTTTTCCCGGTTACAACAAAGTGATTTTCAATGTGACGCTCCAAAATTTGAGGACATCATAATAAGGTATAAAACTAAAAATCAATTTTCTTAATTAAGAATCCTCATCAATGTTGCCACCGAAATTACCATTATCCATTAATTAACAATGCGGAAACTAAAAGTTCTTAAATTACAACTCCAAATAACGTAAAACTTAGTCTTAGAATAAATAAATAAAAAAACACACTTGTAAAAAGAATAAAACTAGGGAAATGGTTCAGAAATGGTTCATAGAATCTTGGGCATTCTTCAAGCTGACCAAGGTTGAATGTCGCCTTGCAAAGCCTCGGCGCTTCCTTCGGTTTCTTCAATACCTGGCATAAAACGCCAGGGCAATGGGAATGCCAATGAGCGACGAGCTCAATAAGATATTATAACCCGAAAATACCCACTCCGATAATAACACTCACAAATAATAAATATTGTGTAATAACAGAATAATAAGCAGCGTTTAATAAGCGTAACAGAAATGCCAACAGTTAAAATAATAACAATAGATAAAAAAAAATGGCAAACGGAAATAGTGATTCATCATAAGGAAAATGCACACTCTTTTTTTTTTCTTTTCTTTTAAAGTCACATAGATTTAATTTAATAGGTAAGTTTAAGTAACTCCCCGCGGAGCACTGTTTCCACTCAACCGCTAAGCAATGGTCACAGGCAATTCTGACTCCCCCTTGGTCAAATATTCGAATGCTACTTACTGTAACTACCAATGATGCCCACGCACTAGGGTTACGTACCCGAGTCGTGACATCACGGTCTGCCCCAAGGGAACGGTCTATGTTGTGACACCCGTACCACGAACCTTATATCGCCTGTACCGATAAGAGCCGAAATACCTTCCCGTGCCATGTTAGGGTTCGCAACTCACTTGCGCAAAATTCTAAACCGGGCTCACCCCATCACTTTTAAATTTTAATGTATCTGATTGATTCCGTGTCCCTTTACTTTGTCCAATTCACATTTTGCTGCATGTACGAGTTTTAGTTCGAAAACAACAGTGACATAATATTTATATAGCACAACACAATCGTGTATGACAACCAAAATAAATATGATAGAATGTCTTAGGAATTATCACAAAATTTCTTAGGAATTCACTCACTACTTCTTTCAGCACTGTATGTAAAAAAAACTATGAAACCCATACCAAACGATGTTCAATCATTACGATATTTTAACTGGTGCTAATTCATTGAGTTAGGAAGATATTCCTAGAATAATACCAGAGCTAAAAACGATTTTTAAAGGGAGAAATAAATTTTGGAAGAAAACTGGCTTTTCTGGACAGTGAGTTACTTTAACCTCCAGCACAGGTGTTCTGTGTTTGAAAAATAAAAAGGGTCCTCAAACGGTGTCGAAAAGAGGCATGGTTCGAACAGTTTGCTAAATTTTTGAGTTTAGAACATATTTCCAGTAGATTGTGAAGACTGAAAACCAGTCGAAGATGGTCAAGTAATTTTTATAAGAAAACTGGACAGATTCAGTCATATTTTGGAAAAATTGGCGTTTCTCTCTCAATACTTAATAAACAATTATGAAACCAGTGACATTTGAAAGGTAACTTAAAAATATAAGGCTGTGTTTGGTTGTGCTTTTGAAATGTGATTCTACATGCTAGTTTCAGCTCCATGTTTGGTAAGAGTTCTGGAATTAATTTTCCAAAACTCTGCCGAAAGCTCTGTTCATTTTGCGCGTTTCTTGTATTTTTTTTGGCCAGGGGAAGACCACCCGGTCGTCCCTAGGGACTACCACCCGGACGTCCTTGGGGACATCCACCCGGATGTCCTCTGTTGTACAATTTTTTTTTTTTTTTTTTTTTTTTTTTTCTCACTTGATTAGATAATTTAGATTTACCAGCAGTATTTCAAGAGGTTGAATTGGATTTTTTAGAATATAAAAAAGAAAGAGTATATATTGAGCAACTGTAAATTGGCCAAATTAGTAAAATATTTTCTGAAATTTTTTTAATTTTTAATGTGCTTTAAAATAATTTTGAGTTGTATGTTTAGTTAGGAGTTGTAAATTTTTGTATCACATATCAAATATCACATCAACAATTCCCCACTCAAATCAAACCTCTTTTCCAAAACTATTTTCAAAACTCTTTACCAAACAAATTTTCTACACTCAAATCATAATTCTACAACACACAAACTCAAAATACAACTCATACTCTCAAATCACATTTACAAAACACAACCAAACGCAACCTAACTTTTTCGATTTGAATCACTGAAAATTTATTCTGGGGAATAAACGGTGACCTGGTAAAGTCAGCATTACTGCTGCCTCCAAACAGCCATGAAGTAAAAATATATTCAGGCCATGAAAATGTCAGCACAGGTGTTCTGTGTTCGAAAAATAAAAAGGGTCCTCAAACGGTGTCGAAAAGAGGCATGGTTAGAATAGTTTGTTAGATACTTGAGTTTAGAACATATTTCCAGAAGGATTCGAAGATTGAAAATCAACGGAAGATGGTCAAATAATTTTTCTAAGAAATCTGGACAGATTCTGTTGCATTTTAGTAAAACCACAATTTCTCCTTTTAGACTTATCCATTTTTTGTGAAATCAGTGTCAAATGAAAAATAACTCTTATATCTAACTATTCCAAGTGGTCGTGCAAAAAAATACCATTTGTAGAGAAAATGGGACCTGTTTGAAGCCACTGCTTCTGCTGTGTTGTAGGCGACGCTTAGGGAAAATATTTGTTTCGGTAAGAAAATGGTGTCCAATGATTTTATAAAAATTTTACACAGTGTATAACACCTTTATCTACTTCCAGTATACACAGATTTTAAACATCAATTATTTTCAATTTATTAGAGCCATCTTTTGATCTGATAAAGTCTGAAACAGTGAAGAAGAACCTAAGTTTCAGATAAAAGGAAGCCATTCTCATCTCATCGTACTCTCTTGCAAGATTATTTCAACAATGGAGAACATTGAACACATAAAAACATTAGCTAAGCCATATATCTATATTTGCAAGAAGGAACATGAAATTATAACATAATGACCCTCATCCTATCAAAATTTTGAACATGCATGGTATTATTTTGCTATATATGACTTAACCATGCTTAGTCTTGCCTATATAAATCATAAAAATTCAGTTAGAAGTATCTAAGGGAGGATAGAGGTGATGTGTTCTTACCTTAATGAAGTAAAAAAAAATCCCAAGTGTTGGGCCCTTCTTCCCTTCTCTTCTTTCCCTCTTGCTTTCTCTCCCTCTCTTCTCTCTTTGTTTTGCTCTTACAAGTGTGTGTAATGAGGCTGAATAGTGCTCCTAATATAGGAGTTTGAGGGCCTAATTTATTATTATTATTATTATTTTATTTTTACTTTACTTCTTCTTTTTGCTTAGGAACTATCATCTAAGCTTAGATGATAGCCTATAGATTTTGCATGCTGTGGCTGCCTTAATCAAAGGCTTGGAATGCCATCTATGCATGCTTACTTCTCTAGGGAGGTTGAGTGTGAACTAGGGAAAAACAAGCATGCAAGCAAGGTAGCCTAGGTAAAAAGGAAATGGCAGTCAGCCACTTTTCTTGCAACTTGATCACTCTTTGGTTTTTTTGAATTGAATTGAAATTGGTGTCAATACAATATTAATATGTATATATAACTTTTTATTTATTTACTTACTTATTTAATATTATTATTTTCAACTGGATGGTTTTCTTCCTACTAAATTCTAACTAGCTTATTTACTATTAATTTAATCCATTTAGTTTTCACAACTGTATTTTGATACATAAATTTAATCACATCAAGATAAATAATTTTATTTAAAAGAATTTAATATTGATATTAATTATGGTGCTATTAATATTATAAATTAATAGTTTAATAATTACTATTGATTGACTTAATATTATTATTAATAAACTAATTAGTTGTCTAAAAATTCAAGTTCTTACATTCAAACCCATACATAAATAGCCATTGGCTTGCAAAACAAAAAAAATAAAATAAAATAAAGCAAATGAACAACTGAGCCTTGTGGTCCAAAAAGATCATCCACGCCTTCACTTCGGCGGAAGTACACCACAATCACTTGAAAAATGGTTTCCACTGAGAAACGAGCATAAAGCCTAGCATAGGTAATCTAAATAAAGTGCATGCAGTTTAACAATATTATGAGATGCTATGCATATGAGATGCCAATGCCAAAATCACAGGTCTTCTCATTTTGAAATTCTCATGCTATGCATTTGTTCAAAAACAACCAATTCAATCATCCATTTGACAGAACAAAGGGTGGTAAATACGACACTAGTAATCCCTAAGTTGGTGTATACAAGTAGGCATAACTAGCACTACCATTCTCTATTTTACCGGCTCCTAATCGGAAGGCATGTGGTACCTACTCCGCGCATGTTTTCGGTCTTTTACCCTAGACACTCAGGCCAGCTTAAACAATACAAATTTACACCCCCTATCTGGACTTACCAAACGTATTTATCTCATAACTCGACACATTTCAAGTATTCTCAATGAATCAATTTGAAAATCAATTTCTCAAATCCAATGCAATGATTAAATCATGAAATTATGCAATATTCAATGCCACGCATGAATTTGCAAATATTTCAATTTTACTTAATTTATATGCAATTTCTACAATAATCAATACAACTATCCACCAATTGCCAAAAAAATTATCTCTATACAAAATATAAAATTTCAAGAGACAAATATAATTCATAATCTCATATTTTCAATAATTTCAACATAGAAGTAATAATTACATGTTCAGTCTTCTCTTCCCAACTCAATCAATAATCATCATATTCTTCCAAAAATTTCATCAATCTTTCATTTTTATTCATACTCAAGAATTCACTAAAATTTTCATAATCCAAAAAATAACATATGTTTCTTTCAACAGTTCTCAATACCTCAACATGATAAATATTTTTCATCTTAAGAGTTCACTATTTTCAAATTAAACAATTTCCAAAAGGAACCTCAATAGTTTCCAATATTCCCAACATCATTCTCCGCAATCTCATTACTTTGAACATTCACATTGAAGTTCTCTTTTGTTTAAATAAACATATGTTTTTAACACTTATAAGCATTTCACAAATTTAGCCAAAAATCAAAATCTTAACAGTTTAAATTTCTAGGATTTTACTAAAATTGGGAAATTTCTCATTTTAAAAAATACATTTATCAAAATCTACGAGTCACTCAAAATCACACTTAACTAATAAGAGAATTAAAAAAAAAAAAGAATTGAGAACTTTCCTCTTTTATGCATTTAATATACAATTAATAAAATCCTAATGTTTTTAAACATCACACTATCAAAATAATACATAATCAGGCTAAAACACATACATAATATTTAGAAAATTCCTACCTCAACTTAGACGAGAAAATGAATGAAATTCTTAAAATTCGACATTGTCGGATTTCGATTTCCACCGGACAAAACGCTCCTCTCAAGATGCTCATCAATTTAGCCTTAAGAACTGTAGGCAAAAAGTCTATTGATTTTGCTAGACCAAGAAAAGAAAATGAGGGTTTGTAGTGATGTTTAGGGAGAAATGAGAGAAAATGAGTGTTGAGAGAGAGAGAGAATGAATCTAAAGTGAGAGGGATGATTATTCAGTATTTTCGAAATATGGTCATGTAGTACTCTATAAGATTTTGATTGGTAGAGAATAATAGGAGCCTTCAATTTATGTTAGGGATGAAAAAATAACATAAGAACTAACTAATTGATGATTAGATTAAAATATAACCGTGTGGGGTTCCATAAGTATTGCATAATTTTCGGGGAGAGAGAGAGAGAGAGCCTAATGGCAGCTCTTGGAACAGGAAAGAAAAGAAGGGCAATGGGGATGGACAACCCGACGTGGGTTTGTCCATATATTTATTTATTTATTTATTTTCAAATTAATATAAATCTATACTTATACATTTATATACATAAATTAAAAGTATGTTCTATCTATACATATACATTTATATATATCAATTAAAAGTATATTTTAACATTATTATTATATTTTATAACTTAAATAACAAAAATGATATAATATTTTTTAAAATGTAAAATATATTTCGTTTGATGGTTCATATTATAAATATTCGTAACTCTCTCAAGATTATAAAACTAATAATAGTAATCGGTAGTGCTACATACACCAATCAGTAAATCAACTAGTGTATTAACATATATTATGACATTATCACCGACCTCACCCATTATACAAATTATAAATATATAAAATCTCTAAAATTATACCACATTATTTGTTAGTACACTAATTAGAATATCAATTGGTGCATATAGCATTATTCAATAATAATAACAACAATAATAACAATACATGATTACAAATGGGTTGTGATTTAATCAATTGGGTCTAAAATAAATGAAATTTAATAATTTAGAATAAATTTTCAACTGAGATTGGAGAATAAAATAATTTAACTCAAGGTGATCCACACCATTAACAAATTAAATATGAACTAAAAAAATATAATATGGGCTGATCAAATAAGTCTCAAAACATAAATTTATATCTCATTTAATACTCAAGATCCAAGAATAATTAAGATTCAAAAAAAAAAAAAAACAAAAAATTGTCAAGCAAGCCTTACGAAGTCAAAATCAAGAAATAATATAATTTGTTTTCACCAATTTAAACAGAATGATCCATGATACCACAACAATAATAATAAGGGCAAAATTAAATTTAATTCAACTCGTTACGCCTAGACTAATATAAAAAATTGTGTTACCCTTATCTTTCTAAAAATATTATTAAGGATCTTAAAATAAAGGACAGGGCTCCTCCTCACTGGAGAGGAGTGTTGGGCATTGGTGGGTCTTGATTCGGGTTCATATTGATAATTCAAATTGTTCAATATATAGAACTGGTCGAAAACATTATTCTTACAAAAAATCACATTGATTGGATATCGATAACTACTTGATCACATTTTCAAAATAAATTTCAAATAAAATTTTTGAAGTAAGTAATTGCGATAGAAATGCAATCAGATCAGCTGATTATCGATATCTAATCAATGTCATTTTTTATACACATTAAATAGTTTAAATTATCAACATATTAAGGCCCACTAATACCTAACACTCTCTCCAGTAACTGGAGAGGAGCCATGTCCTAAAATAAAAAACCCCATATTTATATTGAATCCTTCAGATTTATTTTATTACTGTTTTGACTTATGTCTCCTTCCTACACTACCTATATATATATATATATATATAGAAAATGGTCTTTTTAATTACAAGGCTTGTAGGAGCTCTAAACCCTCAGACTAAATTTTATGATTTTTTAAATAATAAAAAACATTCTATTGGTTAAATTCTTATTTAATCATAATAATAAAACTCTAATTATTCCATAAAATTACGATTTTTAAAAGAAAAGTATATTTAATTATTTCAAAATTTAAATTTATATGCCACTATATATGGAAGCAATTCACTAAAATCTATTTATTTTTTATTTTTAAAAAAGTCTACTGGTTAACTCTAATTTAACCATAACAATTACAATTCACTAAAATCTAATTATAATCATAAAAAAACTATAATTATTTCATAATTTATGATTTTTAAATATATATATATATATATTTGTTTCAAGATTTAAAATTATTTGTCATTAAATATGATAAACAATTTAACAAATCTAAAATTTATAAAAATGTTTTAAATGGTCACGTTATTTATGCTATAACTAATATAAAAATCTTTTTTAAAATTTATAATAATGCTCCTTTCAAAATTTAATATAGTAAGCCTTTAAAATTATATTTTTATTTCTTTATTTCCAAACTCACATACTAAGTTTCTTGATTAATTTTTATTTATTATTAAAAAAAATTAAAAAAATCTATTGGGTAACACTTTCTGAACAATAAAAATATAACTATCTAATGATTTATGAAATTTAAAAAGAAAGTATTCTAACCCATTTCAAATTTCAAAAGTGTGTCATATAACTACTTAAAAAAAATCTAATTTTCTGATAATTTATGACTTTTAAAAAGAAAGAAGACTAAATCAATTTCAAAAATTTAAAATTGTGTATCACAAATTATAAGAAGTAATTCACATCTCCCATAAATCTTCTCTCTTGCACTTATTGGATTCGAGTTAAATTAGAGTCGGTGTTCATCAAGTGTTATAACTGTTAGCAATGGAGCAATTGTGAAAAATTCAATTGACAAATTTTTTTCATTGTAAGTTTATGCTTTTTTTTATAAAGATCAAATCTTTAGCCTCTCACATCCTTAATTCTATTATGCATCTAATAATTATGTTAATTTCTAAAAATTTATTGCATGCTTATTTAATCTAAGTGTATTTTATAAAATAAATCTCCAATCTCTTCGGTCGAGATTCAATAGTTTAAAATATTTATTTATCAAGTACATAAATATGGATGACATAGGCTATTGAGAAAATGTGCATATTTACTAACAAATTTTCATTGTAAGTTTCTTCTTCTTTTGGATGATGCATATGGGTATAATATTACTTATGCATTTATGTTTTGTAATTTTCATGATTTCATATTTCAAAATTTTTAGAAGGTTTGCTTTTAATTTTCAAATTTTATAGTTGGTGCACTTTTTCTTAAATAATGTTATACTTATTCTATTTTTATATTATATTATATTATATTTTATTGTGTGACTAAGTTTATTTGGTTATAATTTTAAATTATAATTTATTTGATATTTTTATAGCTTATTTGGCTAAAAAATAGAGGTTTTTTAAATTACAATTTGTAACTTTTTTTAAAAAAAACTTATTTGAAATCCTTAAATACATATTAATATAACAGTCTCATAACTTTCGTCTTAGTAATAACTTTTGAGGCATTATGTATATTTACAGAATAAAAATGTGATATAGATTATCAAAAGTTACATTGCACCAAACAAATTTACAACTTATTTTAAGTTAATAATTTAAAATTTTACTTATAATTTATAACCATTTTATGGGTCATGCCAAATATTAAACAAAATTTTAAAAAAACAAGGTGCATTTAGATTAAGGCATAAGTTATATAAGCTTAACAATGACCATGAACATGGTGCACTAACATGTAGATAGTTTTTCTAAATAAATATTTGCCAAAATTTTGAATGAGAAAATTTTATTTAAAAAATAGGTTGATGATTAGATTTATAGCATATTTGATAAAACTTAGTTATTGATTTTGTACTGGTAAAATTTTTATTAAAGTATAAAATTTTTAAATTACATAAATTTATTCATAAATTTTAAATGTGAAAAATGCTTGGAGTATTTGAAAATATTAAATTTATTCATAAATGTTAAATTTTCAAATGCTAGAAGAACTATTTGATTAAGTATAGAATTTTTTTAATAAAATGGTTTATTAATAAAGTTATTTCATACATATTTATAATGTATCATGTCTAATTTTTTTTTTTAAAGTTTGTGATTAACTCTTAAAAATTTATAAAATTCTTATTTGAAATGTGGATTATGCATAAATTTATTAATAAATGAGAAAAAAATTATAAATTCACATATAGTACATGCATTACCTTTTATTTGAACCATGTTAACTATAAGCCAATTAGTCATTATGGCTGAAGTTACTTAATAAATATTCAGATTTAGGTACTAGCCATTAAAATGGTCTAACACATTTTCAATCAAATACACAATAAAAAAACTTAAGCGTATGCGCTAGAGTTAAATTGTTTTATATACATATTCAGTTTAATTTATTTGTTTAGTATATTAGTTCTGAATTTTTTTAAATATAAACAATCAAAAAATATAAAAAATTAAAAATGATCTATATGGAGTTCAAATTAAGAAAATGGCTACAGGGTTTGCAAAATGTTCAATTGGTTTAACCTCTAAAATATTAGTAAATCTAATTAACTAATATTTAATGAGACTGTTTTAGAGGTTATACCTAGCAGCCTAGCAGGAGCGAAATCATCGAAATCTTATTTGAGGAGTGGATTGAAGATTGGGATCATTGCTACTTTACTTATTTTTTTATTATTATTTATTCTTCAATTTGGATTTATTGATAAGGTAATTGATTTTACATACTGTAATAGATATGAGATAATTGGTAAATTGAAAAACTAAAATTACGAAATTCATCAAGACGAAATATATTTATATTTTATCGTAAATATAATTATTATATGGGAACTAATTAATGTTAAATAAATTTTATTTTATATTGAAAATAAAGTTTTTGTTATATTTTAATTTTAAAAATAAGTTTTAATTATTTATTTTAACCTGTGCATAGCACGGCTAGTTAACAGAAACAAAAAGGTTATGGGAGTATTTGAAATTCAAAACTTCAATTCTTATTTCTCATAATTTAAAATTTTTAAATATAAAAATATGCATGTTGTAATGTTATTGGTTGTTGGATTTTCAAGACAATAGATTTTAATCAAATAATGTTATATGCACTAATTAATATACTAACTAGCGTACTAATTGATGATGTGATATAATTTCAGAGATTTTTTTTATTTGTAATGAATAGGATCAATAATAATATCATAACTAGTGTTAGCACATTAATTAATAGATTAATTGGCGTATGTAGTACTGCCGATTTTAATTAGCTCAAATTTATGAAAGAAAAGTAAATGAGATATTTAATGTCTTCAGTATTAGTATATCGTCATTTCACTAATACGAAAATATTTTAAAATTTCCAAACATAATCTAGAGTTATAAATAAAAAAATAGATAATATATTTACGTTGTAAAATCAAAAATCTATGTATTAAAAAATTAATAAATATTTCATACATCAAACACTAATCTTGCTATTAAAAAAACATTAATCTATGCACATCGAGTAGAGTAGTTATTATTGTTATTATTATTATTATTATTTAATTATATATTTATCGTAAAATCTAAAATATATTTATTACAAAATTAACAAGTATTCCAAATTTCATAAATTAATCTTTATCCAACAAGTATAGTAAAATTTTAAAATTTTCTTCCAAACTATATGTATCTATCCATCTATATATTTGTACTATATATTAAACAAAAGAGACTTTTTGCGAAGAACCTTGTGAAAACTACAACAAAACCAAAAAAAAACCAAAACCAAAACCAAACCAAGTTTTAACTCTCATCAAATGGGGTCGGTTACATGAATCATTCTTCTCCACACGACCTTATCAAAGGTCATTTCATTAGTCAAATTAAGTAGATGTATATCTCTATTTACAATGCTAATCAACGTTAATCTAGGCTTACTCTATCCCCTAACATTTCCATCTACCGTTACAGTATCACATCTCTTCATTACTGCATCTGTTGATCTCCGTTGAATATAATCAAACCATCTCAATCAATTCTTTCTCAACTTATCTTCTATCGGTGCTACTCCTACTCATTCCCGAATACACTCATTCCTAATTCTATTTTGTCTAGTCTTGCCACACATCTACCTCAGCATTAGCTTTCTCAAGGTCGATAAACACCATATGAATGTCTCTTTTCTTTTCTCTATACTTTTCTATTACTCTCTTCAAAAGATAGATCGCTTCCATTGTTGACCTGCCAGGCATAAACCCAAATTGATTCTTTGACACCTCTGTTATATCTCGCAATCGACGTTCTATCACTCTCTCCCACACTTTCATTATATGACACATTAGCTTGATTCCTCTATAGTTGTTGCAATTCTGGACATCTCCTTTATTCTTATAGATTGGTACTAAAATACTCTTCCTCCACTCATCTGGCATGTTCCTAGTCAACAAAATTTTGCTAAACAACCTAGTTAACCAAGCAACTCCCTTTTTACCCAAACGCTTCCAAGCTTCAATACGAATATCATCTGGTCCTAAAGCCTTATTTGATTTCATCTTCTTAAGTGCAATCCCCACTTCAAAGTTCCTAATCCTACGATAGAACCTATAGTCATGGTTTATCGTATTACTGGCTATTTCTTCCCCTATTGTCTTACCTCCATGTTCATCATTTAATAGTTTCTCAAAATAGTTCTTCCATATTTCTTTAATCTCTTCATCCCTCACCAATACCTTAGAATCCTCACCCTTGATGCTCTTGACTTGATTAAAATCTCTTGTTTTTCTCTCCAGTATCTTAGCAAGTTTGTATACCCTCTTCTCTCCCTCTTTACTATCTAGTCTAGTGTATAGGTCATCATAAGCTTTCAACTTAGCCTCTCACTACTTTCTTGACCTCCATATTAGCCAATGTATAGCTTTTAAGGTTTTCCTTAGTTCTATCTTTTTGCCACTTTTTAAAGCACTTTTTTTTTGCCTTAATTACCGCTTGGACCTCTTCCCTCCACCACTAAGTTTCCCTAGAGCTAGGTCTCGTTCCTTTCGACTCTCCAAGCACTTCCCTTGAGATTCTCCTCATACAATTGGCCATCGAATTCCATATAGTGTTAGCATCATCTTCCAAGTCCCACGTACCTTCCTTCTTCATTCTATTCTTAAATATTTCTAATTTATCCCCTTTTAGGTCCCACCATCTCGTCTTATGACGCCCAACATTCTTCCTAGCTTGGTATTGCCCTTTAAACATAAATCTAGTACCAAGACCTATGTTGAGAGGTCAGGCTCTCTCCAGGAATCACTTTACAATAATTGCATTTTAGGCAATCCACTTTTTTCACTAAGAAGTAATCTATTTAGCTCTTAACTGACCTGCTCCTAAAGGTTATCAAATGCTCCTCTCTCTTCTTATACATAGTATTGGCCACCACTAGGTCAGAAGCTAACGCAAAATCTAAGATACTCTCTCCAGCCTCATTTCTGTTACCAAAACTGTATCTACCATGCACCATTTCAATGCCTAGTTTATCTATGCCTACATGACCATTAAAATCACCACCTATATCCAAGTTCTCTCCTACGGGTATCTCCTGTAAGATCTCATCCATTTGCTCCAAAAAATCCCTCTTAGCCTGATCATCTAATCCTACTTGAGGGGCGTATGCACTAATAATGTTCACTATATTCCCTCCAATAACTAGTTTAATTAACATAATCCTACCCCTTTTCCTAATGACCGCCACTACATTCTCCACAAGACCCTTGGCAATTAAGATTCCTATCCCATTCTTGCATCTATCCTTACCACTATACTACAGTTTAAAACCGGTATCCTCAATTTTCCTAGCTTTGTCACTTGTCCACTTAGTTTCTTGTACGTAAGCTATACTAACTCTCCTCCTAATCATAACATCTACCAACTCCATCATCTTATCAGTTAAGGTTCCTATATTCCAAGTGGCTACCCTAAACCTATAGTCTTGGATTAGCTTCTTTACCTGCGCTCGTCCAACAAAACGCGGGAACCTTTGCCCATTTTCACTGCACCCAGGCGTCGATGCAACACCCCTTGCTCACTTTTCGAAACACCCGGAGGCAGGCGCAACGCGTAACTTGAGGGAAACGACCTAGTATTTAAACGATTCAAAGTAGGATTCATTGTCATAAGGGATCTGAGCGGCTTTTTTGACGTGTTGGTTGTCGGCTACCTAACACACAACCCTCCTCCTTAACCCAGGCTTGGGACTGGTGGAGTTGTTAACAACTCCGACGGAGTTGTGAAACTACAACACTTCTAATTAAATTTGTGAATTTTTTTTAATTAAAAAATAATTTAAAAAACACTATTGACTAACCCATTAAACCAATAATTATAAAAATAGTAATGATTCCAAATTTATGTTTTTAAGAAGAAAGATAAAATCATCTCGTTCCTAATTTACCCAAATCTATTCTCTCTCATAAAATCCAAAAAGAAAAATTAAGTGAAATCCAAAATACTAATTATAAATTTCAATTATTGATTTATCTACCTCATTTAATTTAAAATCTATACTATTATATAAGCAAAAATGTTGTTAAGTATTTGAGTTTTAAAGTGTTAATACAATTTTTTTTCAATTTTAAAATTCAAAAATACACATGTCATGAAATTATTGGACATTTAATCAATATGCTAATATATTGGACATTTAATCTTACCTACTTTAAAACATTGTTAATTTGATCAATATGGTAGTATTATAATTGATATTTTATCTTAACTCTTTTAAAGCATTATACATATGTAGATGGTAGAATTCTTCTCCACAGGGAAAGTGAGATGACGTGCCCTTTCCTTTACTCTACAAAGAGAAACCAAATCGTCAGTGATTACCCCTGACCAAGATTGGTCAGGAGGACCGTCCGACAATCAAGTTAGAATATTCATCGGCCATATGTATTGTGAAATTCAAATAGGGTTTTCTATTTACCTCCAGTCTCTCCTCTTTGCTTCACCTGCTTCTCCTTTTATAGTGTTATTGGCTTTAAGTTTCATCTGTTGGATTAACATTTGATCTGAGGGCTCTACTGTTTCTGAGTTTTGGTGGGGCTACTGGCCAAGTTATCTTTATCTTTCATTGTTGGATCATCTCTCCGTGTAAGGCCTAGATCATGTCAGGTGTTAGTGGCCAACTTGCCACATGCTTCGTTTGTTCGATTAAGGTGATCGGAGAGTTATATCGTCTAATAGGTTTCGCCTGTGTTCCTATCCTTGTTGATTGATGTTTCTCCCATTGGATGAAGATGAATCCAAGGGTCCTCCCATGTTCTGTTGATCTCCTTCTAAAAGAAGATCTCACTCATGCTTAGCCACGTTCCATTGTTCCTAAGTTGCCTTTTGATAGGCCTCTTAGTTTTTTGGGCTTTTTCTCTTTTCCTTTGGGTTGCGTTGCTTAGTTGTGTATGGATTTGGGCCAATATTTTAACCGTTTACAACATATATAGCAGTTAAGTCAAATATTTTAGATTTTCAAAATTTCAAAAAGAAAAAAAAGAAAAAAAAGAGAGAGAATTCATTATTGAGTCATTCATCAGTATAATAATATTTTATAATTTTCTTAACTCATAATCTTTTAAAAAATAATTTTAATTTTATGAATGCCATGGAGAAAAGCATTGGACAACAAACAACTCGAACTCCTCTGCAAATCAAAAAAGCATAAAAAATTGAGATCGAACTCCACTATAAATCGAACAACAAACAACTCGAAATAATTGTAGAAATCAAAAAACATACCAGATCAACTCCATTGTAGAAATCAACTAATAACTCGAACAACGAACACGATTTGGAAATCAACGAACATAACAAACAAAGAACATGATCAGAACAACGAATAGCAACAACATAAACAACTTGAAATCAATTCTGAAAAACCTATGTGATTCGTGATTAGATCAAGATTTAATTGTACCAATTCCCAAACAATTAAAACTGACAATCTAAATCATCAAGCACGTATGAACGTGATTTAGATTGTTGTTTAAAAAAAAAAAAACAACAAATCGACACGAACGATTTTTACATGGAAAAATCACAATTGGAGCACCTCCAACTATGATAAAAAAACCGTGGGCGAAATGCCACAAATCAGTCCGCTATTAAAGAAAGAAAGATTATAAAGATACCAAACAAATTACCCACACGCTATCAATTTGTCTTCAAATCTTTTGTATACACCGCAACCTTCATCTCAGAATTGATTAGATTAATGTCGAATCCACAACATCCATTGTCGAATCAACGATTGCGCACAACATCAAACTCCTTTGACTCCTCTGCGCTTGATTCTTCAGATTTCACTGAAGATGAACACTTTTAAATATTAACAATCAAACTCCTTGATGTGTGCTTATCAAAACATGAGTTTAATATTCAATCAAAACATCAAGGAAAAGTAGTAAACAGCCCCAAAAGAAAACCCTAAAACCCTTAAAAAAGGTCTCAAAAAACGTAACCCTAAAACAAACTTAATCAAGTATTTACGGAAAATAGGGACTGCGAAGCTCACTCGAGCGAGGAACCAAATACGCATGTTTTCCTTAAGTGGTGTCGCTTGAGCCAAGATTCCTTCGCTCGAGCAAACAATCCTCCTTCCCAAAACTTTTGTAGACCAAGGCAACTTCTGGGAACAAAATATCTTTGCTCGAGCTAGGACTCCTTCGCTCGAGCGAGCAAGGAAAAATAACTAGGAAAATTACAGCTCGATTAAATAAGTTTGTTTGTGGGATTGACAAGACTGAGGGACCTAACAATCTCCCCCTTTGTCAATTCCCGAACAAAACTTTCTAACACAGTTTCCTAGAAAACACACGCACTAACAAAAAACAACCAACCAACTCATGACAACCAACTCAACTGAGTAAACAACCTTGACCGAATATCTGCAAAGATAGAAAAGCAACATCATGGGAATAGAGAGAATAGTTATTCAAAATAAAAAACAAACCATATCAAGACATGACAAATCAAAACTATATCATCATACAAAAATAGTATGTCCAGTCTGCAAAGTCAACAACTATATATCCCATATACCACAACCATTATGCAAACAAAATATATACCCCAACCCAAAAGACAATAAACAATACTCCCCTTTTTTGTCCGGGAGAGACAAAAGAAACAGAATAAAAAAAACTTTCCAAGAGTAAACAAAACTATGAGTCTGGTGGAGGCGGTGACGGTATTTGTAACAAAGACAGAATCTGAGTCAACACTGCAGTCTGCTGATCGAGGCGGCCATCAAGAGCATCAAGCCTGGCATCGAGCAGATCAAGGCGTTGAGTGACAGACTGCTTGAACTGTTGTTGCTGGCCACGAAATGAACGAGGACGCATCTCAGGTGCACCGGTAGTGGTTGCATCAAACTCAGCCTTCTCGGCTAGGGGATCATCACCTGCATCAGAAACCTGACTCCCGACGGAACCCCCTGAACATGAGCTTGACTCTGAGACATGGTCAACTTGGTGATGGGTTTAATGGGAGGGGCAAACTCGCCATCCTCAAAGATAGGGACAGCAAGAGACGTAAGGAATCGAGTGAGGAAACACCTATAAGGAAGACCCAGATTTATGACCCTTAAAAACAGTGATCATTTTGGAGACAATCATCTCGAGCAAGTCAATGGGAAGGCGATGATCAATACAATATAACACATAACCCTGATCTTGGGTAATGTGAGAAGAATGAGTAGTAACATGGATGTTGGCACAAACAATGATGTTAAGAAGATGGAAACGAGGAAGAAGCTCATTTTGCTGAATAAGCGCCTCGGCAATTCAAGTCTAGGGAGTGCCACAAAGTTCAGTGACCACTCGATCAAAATCAACACCATTGCGGGTAATGAAAGGATAATGACAATTCTCAACTTCCGAAAGACCAGGAAACAGCCGAAAAACTTCGTCATTGATGACCAAAGCTTTGTTCCTTACCCAAGTGTGAAAAGAGGGAGCTATTTCCTTGCTAATGAAGTGCATATTATAGTAAAATTTGCGGGCCAAACTGAGATTTTGAGGCCTAGAGAAAAGCAAGGCTTAATCACGTCCTAAAGAATCAAATAACGAACGGATGGGAATCCACTCAAAAGCACTAGGATGGACATTGCGTTCTAAGTGAACTTTCCAAGACGTATAGACATCCCTAAACATGTTAGATTTTTCCTTGGATTCAAAATTTTCAATGTTGAAATTAGGGTAGGACACAGTGGATTTACGACATTTCGAAGGCTCAGGCATGACTGACCAAAAAGGAGACAAGACAACCACAAAAACCACCCACCAAGCAACAACACAAGGTACCCAAAAACCAATTAGAACCTCCAAAAACAAACATAAGATCACAACAAACAACCATTAGTCCAACAAGGTTAAACAACATCAAAATACACAAAGCCATAGCATTATATCAATGATAGTAAGAGCAATGCTAGGGTAAAGTTCCAAAATCAACCAATTGCAGTAGTATGAGAGATATAGAGACAATAGATTATAGAAACCAACATTCACACAATTCACTAAGGCCAGCATAAAGCAGTAATTGAAACATAGGGCAAAACCAAGGTAGAAAAAATTAAAGCCCTAATTCAATAGTGAGATAGCAAAACCCTAGCAAAAATTCAACAAACTACGAAATCAAAATGCAATAGAGAGACAACTGGGAAAAAAAAATTGATCCCAAAGAAAAAAAACCCGATCCCAAAGGATGGAAAGTAAAGCCTAAGAATAAAACCCTCATAATGAGCCCTAGTAAAACCACAGACACAACAAAGCAAACACACAGAGAAAAAGGACGAAAAAAAAAAACTAGAAATAAAAAGAAAATTACCAATCAAAGGAAGATGCAAGAAAGATGAAGGATGCCTCTAAAATCGAGTGAAAATTGAGGGAGGAACAGTAGGAAAGAGGAAGAAAATGCCCTAAGAGAGAAAAGAAACGAACAAAAAGGGAAAAAAAATGGATTGAAGATACACAGTATCAGTATTTAAACCATGATAGGTCGCTCAAGCGAAGACTCTCTTGCTCGAGCAAAGTCACTTACACGCATGAGGTCGCTCGAGCCAAGAACTTGTTGCTCAAGCTAGAAAGACAAGCTCCCAGAATCTGTTCCATCTGCAAAAATAGTGGGTTGAGAGAAAGCTCGCTCAAGCGCAAACTCCCCAGCTCGAGCGAAGAATAAAAAAAAAAACACTTAATAAACACCTTTCTGAGCAAAAACAAAATACTCACACTATTAAGTGAAACCTGAAACACAAAGAGCGAGCACAATAGCATGAATGCGACGCTAAGATGAGATAATCTACAAACCATGAAGCCTGTAAACTTGCAGTATTGACGATATGAAACATAATATCATGAGCACATTAGATAAAAATCGATCAATGAGCATAGGCTACATGAGAATGCACAACTCAAATACAATCATGAGAGCTCACAAAATGAATGTGTGTGTGTGTGTGTGCAATCCTTGAGAGACCACAGAGCTAGAGTTAATCCTTGTAGTGATCGGATGGCTGGACCTCCGGCAAGAGTAACTAAATATCACAAAGAAAAGTCAAACCACTAGGAATCAAGGCGTATTTGTTGAGTAAATGCGGAGGCTCCCCCTCAATCAATGAGTCCCTTATATAATTTTTATTATATATATATATATATATATATTTTGACTTTTCTTTCTTGTGGGCACTCACTGGTGGCATGCACGCTCAAGAGTATGGAGACCAAACCAGAGAAGCATGAAATCAGTAAGGATGGCCTGGTTAGTGCCTCTGAGGTAGCCTTTTTCTAATGCCCGGACTATAATGAACTGAGGGAGGAATCGTGAAAGTGAAAAACGATGGTAGATGGTTAAGAGATTCAACATCACCCATGATATGCCAGTATAGGTCAATTTCTCTGAAAATGAATAAGAAACACTGTTAGTGGTCCATAAAGAACTTTGATCACTTGTGCGGAAACCCCTGCAATAGTTTAACTCAAGGATGTGTACAAAATGAGATCATGAAGTCAATGAGCATGGGCATTCAGAATGAGCTATGAACAAGGAAGAATGAAATCTTGCAAGCAGCATAAGAAGTGTTCATATAAATCTAAACGCAGAAATGGCAGGAATCAATGATAAAGAGATTATAGCATCCAACCACACATAAAGCCAAGCACACTCACTCACTCAAGTAACTGGTAACACCCTAGTGACTGAGCACGACACCCAAGGTCTTTCTAAGGAATTCAAACCTAAGAAGATCAAGGGGTTTTGCAAAAATATCAGCTTTTTGATGCTCAATAGGTACATGTTCAAGAACAACAAGGCCTTCTTCCACTAAGTCTCGAATAAAATGATGACAAATGTCAATGTGTTTGGTGTGTGAGTGTTGGACATGATTTTTAGAAATGTTAATGGCACTTGTGTTATCACAGAAAGAGTGAGAGTGTTCTGGTCTATTCCATAATCATGAGGCATTTGCTTCATCCACAACATTTGTACACAATAACTCCATGCAGCAATGTACTCAGCTTCAGTGGTCGAAAGAGAAATGGCATTTTGCTTTTTACTATGCCAGGAAACCAGATTATTCCCATGGTAAAAACACCCCCCAAATGTGCTATTACGATCATCAGCACATTTTGCCCAGTCGGCATCAGAAAAACTAGTGATTTTAGCTATAGTGTCGGTTGTGAACCAGATCCCATAACCCAATGTCCCACTAACATACTTAATGATGCGCTTGACTGTAAGAAGATGAGTCTCTTTAGGACAGGCTTGGTAACATGCACAAATACCTACACTTTAATGCAATGTCAGGACGATTGGCTGTGAGGTACAAGAGACTCCCTATCATACTCCTATAAAGGGTAAGATCAACATCAGTACTGGAGGAATCTTTGGAAAGGTAAAGACTGGTGCTCATAGGAGTGCGTGCATGTTTGGCCGACTTAAGACCGAACTTTGTCACAAGGTTTTTGGTATACGTAGTCTGAGAAACAAACATACCCAAAGGAGGCTGTTTAATTTGAAGACCTAAACTCTCCCATCATGCTCATCTTAAACTCATGTGTCATGCAATCCGAAAAGTATTTAACAAGATGATCACCAATGGATCCAAACACAATATCATCAACATAAATTTGAGCAACAAGAATATGAGACTTAGTATGTTTCACAAATAAAGTGTTGTTTACACTAACCCTTTGAAAATCATTATCAAGTAGAAAGGTAGTAAGTCTATCATACCAAGCCCAAGGGGCTTGTTTCAAACCATACAAGGCCTTGTCTTACTTGTAGACATGGTTTGGACATTTAGGGTCCTCAAACCCTTTTGGTTGCTCAACATAAGCCTCTTCTTTCAAGTATCCATTCAGAAAGGCACTTTTCACATCCATTTGAAACAATTTGAACCTAAGAAAGTATGCAACACCAAGTAAAATACAAATAGATTCGAGACGTGCAACTGGGGAACATGTCTCATCATAGTCAACACCCTTTACTTGTGTATAGCCTTGAGCAACCAACCTAGCTTTATTTCTAACTACAGTACCATTCTCATCAGATTTATTCTTAAAGATCCACTTGGTACCTATCACATTCAAGTCTCTAGGTTTGGGAACAAGAGTCCAAATTTTGTTACGTTCAAATCGACCTAATTCTTCATACATAGCATTCACCCAACTATCATCTAGTAAGGCCTCCTTTATATTCTTAGGTTTAATTAATGAAACATAACAAATATGAGATACCTTCTCCCGAATTTGTCTTTGGGTTTTCATTCGATCAGAGACACTTCCAATCACCTGTTGAGCCGGATGATTCAGTTTCACCCTTGCTGATGGTTTGAACTCTGGACATGTGGTGATAGAGGCATCAAGAGTGGTGTTTCTTTGTGCACTCTTTGGACTCTGACTTACCTAAGAAGTTGGTGCTGTCTCACCTTCTTGTGCTTGGACCTCAGCTTCTCTTTGACTTTGCGGTTCAGTATCCAGGATTGGAGGAGAACCTGTGTCATCTATAACCACATTGATCGATTCCATTAAAGATGAAGTTCGCAGGTTATAGACACGAAAAGCTCTACTGGTGGTTGAATATCCTAGAAAAATACCTTCATCACTTTGGGAGTCAAATTTTCCCAAAGGCTCTCTATCTTTGAAAATGTAGCATTTACTCTCAAAAGTTTTAAAGTATTTTACATTAGGTTTCAATCCCTTCCATAATTCATATGGAGTTTGTAAAGTGTCGAGCCTTAAATACACAGGATTTATGACATAAACAGCACTATTTAGGGCTTCAACCCAAAACTTTGAAGGAACTTTCTTACTAACGAGCATGACCCTAGCCATCTCTTGAACAACTCTGTTCTGCCTCTCAAAAACTCCATTTTGTTGTGGAATAATCGGTGCAGAAAATTCATGCTTAATTCCATGCATATCACAAAATCCGAAAACGAACTATTTTCAAACTCACGACCATGATCAGTTCAAATTCTTATGATTCGTCCAATAGAAACACCCTGTTCATTTTGGATTTTAAGCACTAAGGCTTGAAAAGCATCAAACGTATCAGACTTTTCTTTAAAAAATTTACCCATGAAAAACGAGTAAAATCATCAACGGTTAAAAAAATGTATCTTTTATCTCCAATGTTTTCAGTGCGAGTGGGTCCTATAAGATCCATATGAATCAATTCAAGAGGACGTTTGGTTATAAAGCTTTTCACCTTTTTATGAGGGGCACGGGTTTGCTTCCCAAGTTGACATGGTCTACACACATGGTTCATATTCTTACCCAGTTTAGGTACTCCTCTCACAAGCTCTTTGTTGGCTATCTTAGGTAGGTCTTTGAAATTCATGTGACCTAATCTTTGGTGCCACAGATCAATATTATTTATGATGGCTGAGTAGCAAGTGAGATCATTAGTGGTAACAATCCCATAGTAGTTATCAAATGTGCGAACCCCATGCATGACAGTATTTCCCTTTTTATCTAAAATTTCACGTTTATTTTTTGAAAATAATACTTCATGGTAGGAATCACACATTTGACTGATGCTCAAAAGATTTGATTTAAGGCCATCAACAAGTAATGTATTTTCGAGCTTGGAAAGACCAACCACACTTATAGAGCCCTTACCAATGACTCTAGAAGTGCCACCATCTCCAAAGGTAACAATTCATCCTTCATATTTTTTAAGAGAGGTGAAGTAGGATTTGTCACCTGACATGTGATGAGAGCACCCACTATCAAGGTACCACACGTGTGAATCACGTGCTTTTAGAGTAGTGTGAACAACAAAACAAGTCAAATCATCCTTTCTCACCCATATCTTTTTGGTCGTAATAAAATCAAGACTGGCGGTCTGGGTAAATGTCTTAGCGTTGTGAACACCCTCATGAATCTTGGTGTTCTGCCTAGACATGTAAGGTTGTCTCCTAACCCAAAAAGTATTAGAATTTCTACCATTTTGAGACACCTTATCAAACAACTCAAAGCAATAAGGGCGAATGTGGCCATACCTACCACAATGATGACAAACAAAAATAGGTTTTACCTCCCTTTTGTTGATCTTACCCCCGTTAGGCAGATGACAAAAGAGAGATCACCCGGTTGCACCTTCAGTTTTCCTTTTGCTTGAGTCTTCAGGTCATGTGATGTAAAGGCATGTCCCTTGTGTGCTGTCGTATTAGCATAGCCTAGTCTACTTTTATCACACCCCATTTGTTGAGACCTGAGGATGTCTTCTAATGTCCTGGAACCTTTGTTCCACATGGCAATTGTGGCTCTAGCATCTCTAAGTTCTTCATCTTTTTGACCAACCATCTCTTCCAATGTAGCTTGTGACATCTCAAGGTTTTCAATCTTCTCTTCATATATGGCATAAATTTTCAGAAGTTCAATCCTTTCGGTCTCACAAGATAAAAGTTTCCCACATAGGTCTTGTTTGTCATTAGAGATCTTGATGACATTCTACTTTGCTATTGCAATTTCTCCTTTTAGCTTGACATTCTCATTTTCACATGCTTTGAGCTTGAGAGTGAGTTTGCCATTGATTTTGGACAAATTCAGAGATTCAACATAAAGCTTTTCATAAGCTTGTTGTAAATCATCACCATCAATCTCTTTATTGTCTTCTGATGTTTCATCATTTTCTTTTTGCTCCTTTTTCTCCTGGACCTCATCCAGTCGAGCAACTAAGGAAGGAAAGGTGATAGATGGTGGTGAAGATGACTCGCCTCTTTCATGAAATTGACTCATAATGTCCCATGCATCTTTGGCCTTTGTGTAATGAGTAACTCGTTGCTGTTCTTCGTCAGAAATTGCTCCACGAATGGTAGTCGGAACTCTTTGATTGCTCGGATTGTCAGTGCTCTCAACATCTTTTTCAATGGCTTGCCAGCCCTTAGGGTCGTTAGCTTTTAGAAACATCCTCATTCTGATATTCTAGAACAAGTAATTACTCCTATAAAAGGTAGGAGCATGGTGCAGATTATGACCACAAGAAAATTCCACTGGCTTTGGAGGAGGTTGAGTGAGAGTGGACCAGAATGCCATGTAAGTATTATCTCCGTCTTCATCGGCTTCGGTTTCTTCGGCTTCTTACTATGACCCACTTTTATCATCTCAAGTCACTATATAGAATTTCTTCCGATTCTTTTTCGATGGACATTCAAGAGCAATATGTCCAAACTCTTGACATTCATAACACTTGACCCCTTGTCCCTTCACAATCTTCTTTTTAATTTTTGGAGCAAGTTTTGGTGGAAAAGTTTTGGGTTTTTCATTACTCTTATCTTTTGAAATAGGGTCCTTAAAATTAGGCTTCTTTTTCTTTAATTTTTTTTTGAACTGTTTAGTGAACATTGCCGTCATCTTAGACTCTAGATCAAACTCAATCTCAGGAGTTTTTGTAGTCTTATGAGCACTAATGAAAGTCACACTCTCTTTTTTTTTTTCTTAAAAATCTGGTGGGCTTCATAAGTCTGCAAGTTTCCAATTAACTAATCAAGCTTGAGAGTATCAACATTCTGAGCCTTCTCAATAGCTGTCACTTTTGATTAGAACCTCTCAGGTAAAGACCTTAAAATTTTTCCAACAACCTTAGCTTCAGGGAATTTTTCACCGAGTGTGAAACATGAATTCACGATGTCACTAAGTTTAGCATAAAAATCATCAAACGTCTTATCATCACGCATAAGAAGAGTTTCAAAGGCAGAGGTGAGATGTTGAAGTTTTGACCTTTTAACAGAAGTAGTACCCTCGTGAATTGTTTTAAGAATGTCCCAAGCCTCTTTTGCTACCTCACACGTGCAAATACGACGAAACTCTTTAGGTGTGACGGAGCAAAAAAGGGAATTGAGAGCCTTGCAGTTCCAACTCGAGTTTTGATAGTCAAATGCGTCCCATTTATCAAGGGGTTTGGGAATATCAACACCATCAATGATGATAATAGGTTCACTCCACCCATAGATTACACAGTACCAAACTTTCTCATCGATAGATTTTAAAAACGCTCTCATACGAGCTTTCCAATAAGAATAGTTTGTACCATCAAGTAACGAAGGTCTATGGGTCGAGTTACCTTCGTGAATTGAATCTATATCATCGATCACACAAAATCACACTCCTATAGTTTTGATGAAAAACAAAGAGTGACCTGCTTTGATACCAATTGAAAAACCTAAGTGATTCGTGATTAGATCAAGATTTAATTGTACCAGTTCCCAAATAATTAAAACTGACAATTTAAATCATCAAGCATGTACGAACGTGATTTAGATTGTTGTTTAAAAAAAATAATAAATCGACACAAACGATTTTTACGTGGAAAAATCACAATTGGAGCACCGACAATTGTGATAAAAAAATCACAGGCGAAATGCCACAAATCAATCCACTACTGAAGAGAGAAGATTACAAAGATACCAAACAAATTACCCACACGCTATCAATTTGTCTTCAAATCTTTTGAATACACCGCAACCTTCATCTCATAATTAATTAGATTGATGTTGAATCCATAACATCCATTGTCGAATCAACGACTGCGCATAATATCAAACTCCTTCGACTCCTTTGTGCTTGATTCTTCGGATTCCACTGAAGATGAACACTTTTAAATATGAACAATCAAACTCCTTGATGTGTGCTTATCAAAACATGAGTTTAATACTCAATCAAAACATCAAGGAAAACTAGCAAATAGACCCAAAAGAAAACCCTAAAACCCTTAAAGAAGATCTCAAAAAACGTAACCCTAAAATTGACTTAATCAAGTATTTATAGAAAGCAGGGACTGCGAAGCTCGCTCGAGCGAAGACTCTCTCGCTCAAGCGAGGAACCAAATACGCGTGTTTTCCTTAAGTGGCGTCGCTCGAGCCAAGCTTTCATCGCTCGAGCAAACAATCCTCCTTCCCAGAACTTTTGCAAACCAAAGCAACTTTTGGGAGCAGAACATCTTCGCTCGAGCCAGGACTCATTCGCTCGAGTGAGCAAGGCAAAATAACTAGGAAAATTACAACTCGATTAAATAAGTTTTTTCGTGGGATTGACAAGACGAAGGGATCTAACAAATTTCATTG
Organism: Camellia sinensis; assembly: GCF_004153795.1. Taxonomy (NCBI): domain Eukaryota; kingdom Viridiplantae; phylum Streptophyta; class Magnoliopsida; order Ericales; family Theaceae; genus Camellia; species Camellia sinensis. Next base: position 365,232 of record NW_021025026.1, read on the forward strand.
CAACAATGAACAAAGAATTCAAAATAACCTTGAAACCTAATTCGAAATCAGAAATCGAAAATCGAAATCCAATCTCCACCTAAAAATAACAAATCAAAACCCAATCTCCACCAAAACAGCAAAAAAAATCTAATCTTCAATTACCAAATCAAAATCAACGTATTTATATGGGAGGGAAAATTAGGTATTTTACTATATGAAAAACGGGTAAAGGACCTTAGCCATAAAAAATATTATGGACTTCTCTTATTACCCAAAGTTAGAGAGAGATGTTGGACCAATTTTCCCAAATAGTTGTCAAATGCGTTTTCCTTTCAATAAAAAACATAAAATACAAACATTATCACACATAACCTTAATATATGTATATATATTTTTTGTTTTGAAGATGTTCCTGTGAAGTTGGAAAACTATGCTGATCAAGACCACAATAGAAGTGACATTGAAAATTCGGTTAACTGCTCTCAAGTTATTACACAGAAACACAGCTGGGCTCGAATTTTGGGGGCAAACTTCCCCAATTCTGGTTTGTTATGAATTCCTTATTAACTCAACTTGAATAAAGGCATGCTATGGATGAAGTTTGGCCAATATAGGAATTCGCAACAATTCAATATTATTTGTGCTATACAAACATACTTTAGTAGTTTACCTGTTTGATGTATGGGATAAAATAATATTTTTTTTATAAAATTTAATTAATTATTTATATATATGTTTATATGTAGATATATAATATTTTGGGTAAATTACAATCACTTTCCATGAGGCTTTGAAAAAATTACCCCACACTTTTGTCATAATTATATTGATTTCCCTTGAGATTTTAATTCACATAATAATTAGGCCATTTTTCATCAATAATTCATTAGACATATAAATGAAAAAAATAATATTACCATTTTTTTATACTAAAATGTATAATTATATTTGCTTATTTTAGTGTCTACCAACCATCTGTATTAGTTTGGTCGTTTTAGCCTTACTAAAAAAAAAAAAGTTTACCTCAAGGGCAATTAGTATAATTTACCAATTATTTTTTTTTAAAAATATTGTGATGTATGCAATGCAAATTGATAATATTAGCTCTATTGTGATATAAATTGTCATCTAAATATGGGTAAATTAATGTAAATTACACTGATCTCCCTTGCAAACTAAAGTTTGAGAAAAATACAGTTAACCTTATAAATTTGACATAATTACACAAATCTCCTTTGTAGTAATGATTAAAGTAATGCAAATAGTAGACAAACACTAAAATAAACAAAAATAAATATATATTTTAGTAGAAAAAAGATGACAATATCATCTTTTGATCCATACGACTAACAAATTACTGACCAAAACTAGCCTAAGAGTTATTAGAATTAAAATCTCAAGAGAGACACGTATAATTATGTCAAAAGTATGGAACTAACTGTATTTTATTCAAACCTCAATTGAGGTCAATGTAATTTACCCTTTAAATAAATACACATATGATAATTTTAGTCTCATTATTTATGTTAGTTTGTACACATAAATAAAAGGGTAAATTACACCCACACCTATGTAAGGTTTAGAAATAATACAGTTAGCTCTAAACTTTTAACATAATTACAATAAATAACACTTAGACCATTTTTTATCAATAATTTATTAGTTGTATAGAAAAAAATGTTATTATCTCTTTTTGTTAGAATGTATATTTATTCACAGTCTATATCATTTTTTGGTCGCTTTAGTTGTATTAAAAAGGAAATTAGTGTAATTATGTTAAAAGTGTAGGGGTTAACTGAAATGTTTTTCAAACCTCAGGTGAGATGAGTATAATTTACCCTAAATAAAATTGTTTTAAAAGGTATGTTGTGAACTATGCAATGCAAACAAATATTTTTAGTCATAACGTTTTATAAATATGCAATGCACCCCTAGTTACGATTTTTGTGTCTTTGGTTATGATATATTGTATTGTTAGTTATAACTCATTGTGATATTAGTTGACATTATTTTGGTTATGATCCAAGAGTTATTTATTATACTTTATGTAGTGTTTAGTTATAATTCTTTTCTTTTCTTTTTTTTTTTAGTTATAACTCCCATAATACCAAGTTATGCCATTTGTGATAATCAAACCCACAAATGGCATAACTTGCATATGGTACCATAGCATTACCCTAGATTATAATATTGTAAACGGATTGTGATCCTCTCCATTGCATATTTGTAATGGAAAGGTTCTATTATATTATCTAATGGTGAGTGTAATGATTTTTTTAAAATTTAAAATAATTATAAATTTACATTTTAAGTTTTTATAATTGGCAATCTCATTTGACAAAACTCATTTTCAGTTGTAATTTTATTCGCTCTTTTGTTTTAGTGAGGCTATGAGTGTTTAGATATGAATCCAACCCAAGTTGTGCCTGTGTAGAGGAGTTTGTATTGACATTCCATATCTTGAGCATTCCCTGTTTGCCACTGCGTTGACTATGTACGGGGATCGAGCCCAAGCGGTGATATGGTTCAGCTAGTATCTTCGTTTGCAAACTGAACTTCTAGAAAAATATGTTTTGCTGCTCAAGCGGTGGATGTTACGCTCAAGTGGTTTGCCTATATGTGAACACCGCCTTTACTCACACCACTCGAGCAGTAAAGTGTGCGCTCTAATGGTCTTCATGGATCTATTTAGTATAAAGTGCATCGTTTGTTATTTTTAGGGTTTAACCTGTCTAGATTCTTAGAGAGGAGTAAAAAACAAAGTGTGCTATATTGGAGGGTGTTTATATATGAGTTTTCTCGATGATTTGAGGGTGATCTATTGATCAATAAGTTTCATATTGACTATCATCAAGGGTTGTTGATTTGAGGTTGCAAATGGTGGTCAGAGATTAGCGATGATGCGAAACAAAAGTGGAGGACTTGCAAGCTAGAGAAGAAAAAGGTTGCTGGTGGCTTTATTATTGGTGTGTACACGTGCCTGAGAAAACTTCCAAGTAATCTTTCCAAAAGGATGTGGGATTCTTCAAACATTTCAAAATAAGTACAAAAATTTCTTAGTAAGTTTTAGGCAAATGTATAATTTCAAACTATAACATTCCACACAAAAAAACTTCTTAGTGTACTTTGTCCAAAGTAACACTCCAATATAACACTTCCAAAAAAAGATGTGGGATTCTTCAAACTATTCCAAAAGAATGTGGAATGCTTTAGACATTCTAAATTGAGTACAAAAACTTCTTAGTAAGGTTTGAGTAAATGTATAATTTCAAATTGGTGGGATTTTTCAAACATTTAAAAATGAATACAAAAACCCTTTAGTAAGTTTTGGGCAAATGTATAATTTCAAATTGTAGGGCTTTGATTTGGAATGGCTTAAAATGTGAGATTCTTCAAACATTTTAAAATGAGTACAAAAACGCCTTAGTAAATTTTTGGCAAATGTCTAATTTCAAACCGTGAGGATTTTAGTTGTAACGCCCTCAAAATAAACCCATAATATCATACAGTCAAGTTACAGGAAAGAGATATTATATTACAATTATCAGAGTATCCTTACAAAATGTATTACATGTTGACAACAAAAGTAACTGCCCTATAGGCTTACAACTTTCCAAGTCAACACTTGGTTACAAAAAGAGAGTACTAACTCAAATACATATTAAGCCCTTGGCTTGAATTTACATGAAATACATCCAAAGAAAACAAAACAACAAAATAATCTGTCTGCCTCTAGCCTCTCAAGCTATGTTCTTGGAGGTGGCATACCACCGGTACCTGAAAATGAAGTCCCATATAGGGTGAGCCACAGCCCAGTAGAAATACACTAAACCAACTATAAATAATGACTAAAACAATAGCATTAGATAGATGGTCCACACTTATATTCCAATGTATACTATGTTACAGTTTCATGACAATCATGTCCATATTACAATTCATTTTCCATTTCTTATCCAACTTTAAGTTTGAAAACAAGGCTCAGAGTCTGGCCACATAATTTAATGAGATGACAACTCATCACTAAAATACTTTCGAAATTCATAATGGATACACTTTTTGGTGCTGTATCAAAGTCAACAAAAACATTTCCATACTTCACAAATGATACTGATATACATTTTAGTGTTATATAAAATCAAACAAACACTTCCATACTTCACAAATGATAATGATATACATTTTAGTGCTATATCAAATAAAACAAAATCCGGTTTAGAGGTCCATCCCCCATCTTCCAATAAACCGTGAAGTACATCCCCCATCTCCTCCCACACAATAGAATGTATATAAGCAATTATCATATACAAATTTAATCTATCAAGACAAATGATACACCTTTTAGTGCTGTATCAATGTCAAACAAAACACTTCTATAATTCACAAATGATACACATGTAGTGCTGTATCAATGTCAAACAATATCCGGTTTAGAGGTCCATCCCCCATCTTCCAATAAACCGTGGAGTACATCCCCCATCTCCTCCCACACAATACAATGTATATAAACAATTATCATATACAAGTTCAATCAATCAATACAAAATTTTGATGTATTATACCAACCACCATACTCGATAGCATACTCAATTGATTAGTTTTAATTTGCCTAATCATCATGCATTGCCTACAACAATCAAGACTATCCTCCACCGATAGCCCAAAGCAGTTATTTCTAAACAGAAAATAAATGCACCAACTAGATAAAATAACAAAATTTTATCTAGGTGAGCGATAAATTAATCCAATTACACCCTTTAATCCCATACCTTTCCAATTTGAATATTTCCTATTCAATTTCTCATTTCCCTAAATTAATTATACAAATTAATTTATCATAACAGTTAGGGCTTCTCCCCATATTCTCAATATCAACCCTAAGGTTCCATTTTCATCAATGATCCACATACAATTCCATTTTCCAACATATTCCATTCATGTGGGTTTTAAACTTGAAAAAACCCCTCTTTTGAAAATTACACAAGGACCCCAAACTTTCTCAAAATTACCCGACAACCCCCAACATATCAAAATGCCAAAATTTAAAGACGAAACTCATAAGATGGAGTAGGATATCCTTACCTCGAAGTTAGAGCCCAAACGGAGATGAAGGCCAAAAACCAAAGTGCTCCAAATCCACAAATTTTCAGATTAGAACGAAGCCCCCAACACCCTCTATCTTTTATACAAAGAACTTAGGGTAGAAACTCACTATAGGTAGATCAATCCCTAGAGAGAAGACAAGTATAGAGAGAGAGAGAGTCAGATCTAGGGTTTGCAAAAGAAAAGGGAATGAAAAAGTGAAGTTATTCCCGCTGCTGCCTACTGATATACAACAGGCTCGCTCGAGCGAAGAGTTGGTCGCTCGAGCGACTAGACACAAGAAACCCTCGCTCGAGCGTAGAAAGCCTCACTCGAGCTAACAATTCGAAGCTTCAGGTCTGCAATCCAGAAGCACGCTCGAGCGCAAGAATGCTCGCTCGAGCGAAGGAACCCAAAACATACACCTCGCTCGTTTGAGCGAAGGAAAGCTCGCTCGAGCCAAGAAACACAGCTCTCAGGTCAAAATGAGACGCAGACGCACGCTCGAGTGCAAGACTTCTCACTCGAGCCACCAGACACAAAACTCAACTCTCGCTCGAGCGAAGGAACCCTGGCTCGAGCGAATGATCTAAAACACAGAGCTCGCTCGAGTGACAAAAGTTTCGCTCGAGCGAAGAATCAAAATTCTGGGCAGCAACCATTTGCTCCCAATCACTCCCAACCTGAAACAAACCTGCCCATCACATCCTATAACTCAATTAACAAGTATTGAAGGATGGAAACAAGATATGAATGACAATCAACATCCACGGAAACAAGTCTGGATCACTGTACATAAAGGGGTAAAACCCGGGATCGCTATATCAGTCATTTATGGGTATTAACTAGCATCCACTAGTGTAAACTATAGGGTTATATTTTCATTTCCACACAAAAAAGACTGTTGGGTTCATTAGATTATTTGGAGGACTTATTGGTTACTAAAATATGAAAATGAGATTTATTGGTACTTTCTCTAAATTAGAAAGAATAACAATCTTAAAATTAAAGAGCGATTTTAATTTTTTATTTACTTTTATTCATTTTGAATAAAAGGTATGTTGCAAGTGTAGATTTGAGGGTAGTAATATATTAATAAATTCAAATTAAAATATTAAAATTTCAAAATAAAAACAAATAATTGAATTCATAGATGGTTGGATTAGGAAAGATAGAGCTAAATTAATTGATGAAAGACTATATTAGAATTTTATATGAATAAGAATTTTAATTGGATAATAAATAATTTAAAATAGTGGAATAATTTTGATACCTTTAGACGTGACACATTAAAAAGATCAAGCTATATAAAGTGGCACATAGGTGCAAGACAAAATTTTGGAGGTAAATAATTAGCATATAGATTTATTTATTTTTTATTACATTTTCAAGCTAATATATTAGAGTGATATTATACATAATTTCATTTTTTATCTCATTTTTTCACTTCAAGAGATACAAAGTAATTGGGCTCACATGCATAAATGCACATGAGCCCATTGACTTATGTCTAAAGATGAGAAAAGAATAAAAATAAAATAAAATTATGTGTAACATTTTTCAACACAATAGTACCTTTAGAGCTTTGGAAATTACATCCCTTCATTAAGGTTAATAATCGCACTATAAAAAATTCCCCAATGTTAGTTGACACTTAAATCAACCAACATATTTTACTTGTACCAACATTTAATTTTTTGAAAATGTCATATTTACCTTTGTCAAATTCTTTTACACAATAGTTCCATTTGTCTCTCCTCCATTGAAATGCAGAAACAGAGTTCCACCCCTCACCACTTTTGCAACTATCAGCCATTAACTATCACTACCTCACACTCCCAAGCCATCACCACCAACTACTGATACCTCTAACCCTCTCCAGCCATCACCAACAAATACCAATAATTGATACCCCACTACAATCAATCTACCTAGCTAAATTGCCATTTATCAATCCGACCATAACCAAGGAAGAGAGAGAGAGAGAATATCGGGATGGTACAAGAGAAAGTGGTGGTGTCACGATGATGTAGAAAATGACTCCCCAACAATCACTTCAATAATCTATTGCCAATAACCGAAAAACCATTCCTAATAGCCATGCCAAAAAAATTACACCCACCCCCACGAACCTTCCAAACATGAAATCAATGCACATCAAAACTCCAAGGGAGTTTGGGAAATGAATTTAGTGTGGTCATAAGCTTATGGCATCAGGCAATAGAAAAAAGAGGCATGTTGTGGCAGAATAAAGGAACAGAGCAATCGAAAGAGAAAGAGGTGCGAAAAAAGGGAAGTGAGGAGAAGAGAAAGAAAAGAATAGTAAATATTGGGTCTTAATAATCGACTTTGAAAAGGATTCATCACATGGCGAATGCCAGTGGCCTTCACATGTTGAACGCCACAAAACACCAGTGGCCATTGCACGTCCAATGATACCGCTAGTGGCCAATGTCATTGGCCATTCATTTCATGTTTGTGGATACAATGGTCACAGAAAGGTAGAGGTAGAGGTAAGGTTGTAGATGCATAGTGGTGGAGATGGTGACCACAAAGAGGTAGTAGAAGTAAGGGGGTTGTCGTTCAGAGTGGTAGATGGGCGTTAGGGAAAAGAATGTGAAAATGGGAAAGGGATAAAGTAAGGCGGTAGAGGTGAGGTGGTGGGTATTGGAAGGAAACATAGAGACTGATGAAATAATTAAGGTAGTAAGGCAATTTGACATTATTAAGTAAGGGTAATTTAGTACTTTTATACTTTAGTTAATCCTATTGAAATTCAAACTCTAATAGGGGAATCAGTGTAATTTTTGGATTGTCAAGGAGAATTTCAACTAGTCATGAACCTCAAGAGAGGTCTGTGCAGTTTGCCCTTTGAGAAAAAACAATCATACTTGGGCTTCGATTGAGCTTGTAAGAAGATTTGTAAGAAGATTTCCCTTATTTTCATTATTTCCAAATCCACGCAATGACGTTGGGGGTGAATAGCAAATAGATCATCATCTCTAAAATTGCATATAAAATGTAGTGGCAAATGAATTAGTCCTCATTTTAGGGTAGCATATCATTAGTGTCCTTTTTAAAAATGTGACAGTATTTTAGATGAGAATAATTGATAAAACTTAATTGTCAAAATTTGTGCCAGTTTGTTGATTTTACAATACATGTATATGTTAATTAAATATATTTTTTACTAGGAATACGTTCAAATGCAATTGTTATTAAATTTAACATTTCCTTCCATATACCAACAAGTTTAATTTGTTTTATGACATACAGTGAGCCGAAAATTGCAGGCTATGCTTTGGAAAGTTCTTGAATTATTAGGTAATTGACAAGGAAAACCACTTGGTTAAAATATAGATTGATTCAATTATTTTTCTTGTTTGCTTATACACTTTCAACAAAATTTACTGCATCTTTGAGTTCTATTATTGCAGTGCCTCCCACAAAACATGTCCAAAAGCAAAAATTGATACATCTTCAAGCAATTCAACTGGTCAAATCCTTGTGTGAGAAAATTAGATCTTCAAATGACTTAAAGGTTTTTGAATTAATTTGCAAGGATGTAATCCTTGTAGCTACAAGGTATGGGATTCATGAGGTTGTTGAAGAGGTTGTTCAATCATTTCCTCAAGCAATCTGGTATTTGGACAAAGATCATTATAACATATTTGGACTGGCAGTTTTAGATCGTTGTGAAAATGTTTTCAACCTCATCTATCAAATGAGTGGGCATAAACAAGCTATGATGTTCATGGGGGACAAAAATGGGAACAACATGTTGCACTTGGCTGGACGGTTAGCACCTTTTGACAAGCTCAATCTTGTTCCGGGTGCAGCTTTGCAAATGCAACGTGAGTTACAATGGTTTAAGGTAATAAATATATTCCATTCTAATATTCCATTACTTATTTATTAACAATGATGTTATGGTAATCAAACTTGGGTAATCAATTTTGGATATCTGATATGTCAACAATGCATTGGTATGGAACAAATGTCATTCAAAATTTGATAACCAAATTTATTATCATGCCCTTGAAGTCTATTACATTTATTTGTGAGCATGTGCATGTTTTTCATTGGTAAAGCATAGTACAAAATTTGGTTCAAATATAAATTCAAAATTTAGTTTCTGACCTTATCTAAGAAACAAGTCAAATATATTTCATTATTTCAAATCTATGGCTATCATGCAGGAAGTGGAGAAGTTTGTAATACCCCGTTACAAACAGATTCGAAACAATAAAAATGAAGTTCCTTCAATGGTATTTACCAAAGAACACAAAAAATTAGTAGAAGAAGGAGAAAAATGGATGAAAGACACTGCAAACTCTTGCACAATAGCGGCAGCACTCATTGCCACTATAGCATTTGCAGCTGTAATCACTGTTCCAGGTGGCACCAATGGCACAAATGGCGTCCCAGTTTTCTCAAAAGCAAACGCATTTATTGTCTTTATCGTTTCAGATGCAATCTCTCTATTCACATCCACCATGTCTCTGTTAATGTTCTTGTCTATCCTCACTTCACGCTATGCAGAGGGTGATTTTCTTTATGTTTTGCCTAAGAGGTTGATAATCGGCCTTGTTACCCTGTTCCTCTCCATAACAACGATGATCGTAGCATTTAGTTCCACACTTTATCTTGTGTTTGGCCACAATAAGGCATGGATACTTATTCCAGTGACTGAATTAGCATGTCTACCAATCACTTCTTTTGTGTCCTTACAGTTTGCCCTCCTTGTGGATCTCATCTCTTCAACATATGGCCCTGGCATTTTCGAAAACAAAAGTGATCGAATTTTTTATTAGTTACCATCAGCAACAAGGTGAAGAATTCCAAGCATGTATCATTTTGGTTTCTTCAATCAAAATTTATAGATGTATGAAAATTCGATATTATGTCTGTATATCATTTACTCTATAAAATGAACCTTTTTTAATAAACTAAACACATAAATTGTGTTAGATGGTATCCCTCCTAGTTGGGGTTGGGTCCATACAAGACTCAAATGAGTTAACAAGTTTTTTATTTTATTATTGTTTGTAAACCTTCTCTTGGAAGCTTTGTGGCTTCCAAAGACTAAAGGATGGAAAAGAGACTTTTGGTCTCTAATTTCAAACAACACACATAGCAACAAAATAGAAAAGAGCCGAGAGAGAAATAAAAGTGAAGAAAGAGCTGGGTTTTCTTCCATAGTTCAAGTCAAGATTGATTTGTCATTTTTTACCCGATCTTGATGAAATTCCAGTGGGTTGTTCATGAAGATGAGCTCTACGTTTTGATTGGGGCGGATCTTGTCAAAACTCTCTTGGATTGGTAGCTTGAGATATCCACTTTGGTACCAAAACTTTATCTCTAGTTAATTTTGTTGAAACTTACTATGACAACCACCTCCTTAATTAGGCAAATTAATTATATTGATTATATGTTTATCGTTAATTATGTGATTATGTGTTATGAAGTGTTATTGATTTGCCATATGATTATTTGAATTGTGTTATTGTGGACAGATAGGTTAGCATGAATATTGCACCTGTCTGATTTGTTAATTTTAACAAGTTAGAATTAAGAAATTGGATAGGAATTAGAGCCTAATTCACACTAATATAATGAAATTTAGTGTAATTGAGATTATATTGTGATAATGATTAATTTAATTTAATTAGAAATTGAAAAATCTAGAAACCCTAGATGTTGATTTGTGATTATGTACCAATTTTAAGCAGAATATAACAATCCCAATCAAACAATCAAAGACAAATCAACACAACGATTTTACGTGGAAAAACCACAATTGGACACCTCCAACTGTGATTAAAAAACCACGGGCAACCGCCACAAAACAATCCACTAAGAAGATTTAAAGGAATTACACAGGTATACTCTCAATTACCTAGCGAATCCACGCCTAATTGAACCAACCTCCATGTGCCTCTTCCAACCCTATCTTCACCTCGGAATTGTCTTTACGACGAGCCACTCCAGAATCCACCGAAACTTCAGGCTCGAATTCTTCAGAATCCACCAAAGAACAACTCTCTCTCTCTTATGTATAACAAACAAAACCTTTGATGTACTCTCTTTAAACCATGAGTTGAATACTCAATAAAACATCAAAGAAAACTAACAAAATATCCCCAGATGTAAACCTTAAGAACCAAAAAGAAGATCTGGAGGAATTGTACAAGTATTGGGAGAAAACCAACTACTTATAGAAAACCAAAGTAATCCTAGTTTTGGAAGAAAACCAATTCCTATAGAAATCTGGATTTTGAAGCTCGCTCGAGCGAGAACCTTAACTTTCGTGATTTCTACTAGTGCCTTGGCTCGAGCGAGCACACCACCCTTTCAGGTTTTTGTATGGACGCAATCCTTAACTCGAGCGAGAACTCCTTGGCTTGAGCGAACTTCGCTCGATCAAGCATTCCTTGGCTCGAGCGAACATGGGCGGACATGCAATTTTGAATGCAATTTTGCAATTTGCTTTAGCCGCGAGCTGACCGGGAGCTTGACCCTCGTCATAATCAGCGAAGTGGCAATCTTGAAAGCATTAACATCACAAACTTCTCTGCAAGGCTCGATTCGGGTTGGATTCGTATCTAAACACTCATAGCCTCACTGAAATACAAGAGCGAATAAAATTACAATTGAGAAGAGTTTTGTCAAACGGTATTACCAAGAATAAAAACCTAACAATCTCCCCCTTTGGCAATGCCGTGACAAAACACACCTAACAAATAAAATCTAAACACCCCAACCCATTACAGCCAACAAAAACAAACTTCTTTCTGACGGTCAAGATTTGCAAAACAACTATTAATGCCACAATCTTCAAAACAACTATTAGTCCCACAAGAGTATATGAAAAAAACAATAAACATATGACAAGATTATCTTGAAGCATGAGATAGAAGACATGAATAGATGTAACTTGGAGATTTTTAAGAACATGTAGCATGAAAACCTAAAAACTAAGACACATGCCTAAGACACCTGCACCGAACAACATTACTCCCCCTTTTTGTCACGAATTGACAAATAAAGCTCAAACAACTATAGCATCCAATAAGGAAATAATAAGAAAACAGTGCATAGCAACTTGCAAAACATATAGCCAATCTCTCTTACCAAACATATCAAAATGAACCAAACTCCCCCTCACTAAAATCAACCACAAATACTGAAAACCAGTGAACAAGAAGAAAACGACAAAAATACTATGGTGGAGCAAGCAAGGAATTTCTGATTTGTACCTTGAAACACACAAGATTATCCAAGAAGCACCGTTACAAGAAAATACAATGTGCACAGTCTGTAGAAGATTTCTCATTAAAGAAAGTGATGCATTATGTGAAAAGCATAGATCTCATGAGAAAAGTGTGTGTGTGACTCTTGGAGTTCGACAAACACTAGATTCAATCCTAGTAGATCTAAACGTTGGACCACCGACAAGAGAATCTAAGCACAATAAAGGAAAGTCAAACCACTAGGAATCAAGGGGTATTTGGTGATTAAAAGCGGAGGCTCCCCCTCAATCAATGAATCTTTTGCACACTCATTGGCGGCTGACACGCTCAAGAGTATGGAAACCGAACCAGAGAAGCATGGATATAACAAGGATGGCCTGGTTGGTGACTCTGAGGTAGCCTTTTCCTCATGGCTAGACTGCAAAGAATTAAGGGGAAAGCCATGGAGATGCAAAAAGATGGTAGGTGGTTAAGAGACTCAACATCACCCATGATATGCTAGTATATGTCAATTCCTCTAGAAACGCAAAAGATTAATGACAGAAGTCCATAGAAAAAAAAAAATCACTAAGGTAGAAGACTCCAAAATTTGCTAATCCAAGAGTGTGTACAGAATGAGACATACTAATCAAAAAACACGCACTCCAAAATAAGTAATGGCCACAGAAAGCACACATATATTAACATGCAATGGATATTCTCATCAATTCCAATATGCACCAAGGACCACTCAAAAATTTCAAGCTTGCAAAATACACCTAACAAATAAAATCCTAATCACCCCAACCCATTACAACCAACAAACACAAACTAAAACATGTCAGAAAACAAACAAGCACACATTTTTTTTCTCATTAGAAAAAAAACACACAGAAATCCAAAAACTAAAACAAATAAACAAATTAACACAAGTCACGTTTTCTCACCCAAACCGCTTTAGTATAAACAAAGTTGTGAGCATTGCGGTTCTTGGGTGGTGTCTTGACGTTGTGATTCCCTTGGCTTTCAATAGAAACCTGTCTCGACGTGGTTTCCAACTTCCTATTCCTAGGTCTAGGCAAATGCACTCTCCCATGCAACTTATAACAATAAGGGCAAATATGACCATGCATACCACAATGATGACAAATAAAAATCGGGTGTACAGGGTGTACATTCTTTGCTTTTACCTTACCAACTCTAGGAAGTTTGAGAAGTCCATCCTTATGTTGAATTTTTTGTTCTCCCTTTCCTTGAGTTCTTGTATCATAAGATGTTGAAGAACTCTGTTTTTGCTATTTCTTACCACCAAAGCCAATGCCACTCTTGTCAGAACAGATTTGTTGAGACCCAATGATATTGTCCAAAGTCTTTGTTCCTTTGTTCCAAAGACCAATGGTAACCATGGCACACTTGAGTTCTTCCTCTTTCTTGATCATTAGTTCTTCCAAAGCAACTTGAGACATCTCGAGAGTTTTAATTTTTTCTTCATATGTTGCATAGATTTGCTGTAGCTCATTCCTCTCTGTCTCACAAGTCAAGAGTTTTGCACAAAAAGCTTGTCGATCATTAGCTATCTTGATGGCATCAATCCTAGCCTTGGAAATCTCCTCTTTTAGTTTGACATTCTCACTTTCACATGCTTTGAGTTTCATAGTGAGTTTGTCATTCAATTTGGATAACTTAAGAGATTCCTTATACAACTTTTCATAAGCTTGTTCAAGCTCTTCATCATCACTTCCCAACGATTCATCATTAGTGGCATTCTCAACTGGGCTCTTCGGAGACTCTGTTCGTCCTTCAGTTTCGGAAGCCGCCATGAAAGCAAGGAATTGTTTATGTCCCTCTTCGCCTTGATCTTCGTTGTCACTTTCATCTTTATCAGATTCTGATTCATCATTGTAGACACCCCATTTTTGACCGACCTTAAGACTCAGACGTCACCGATTGAGCGCTTGGTGATGTAGCATATCGTGCTCGTTCAGAGGTTTTAGAGTCTCGGTTGCGAGCCTTGCCTCCGGACTTCTGAACTTTTTCATGCTTTGCCTCGGTTTGCGAACCAGGCTCTATTTTCTTTGTTTTCTCTTCTCGAAGGGAGGGAGAGGTCTGGTAGATCATCTCTCAGTGGCCATAGGCTACGTTTCGTGGTCGTAGGCCATTTTGCCCGTTTGGAGTCCGGTTTTCGATTTTTTTCGGAGCCGTTGGCCGTGTGCCTCGGTTCGGGACCGCTTAACCACCTCCGTTTGCTCCAGTTTTTGGCATGCATCTTATTTGCTCCCTTTTTGAGGGACACTGTGGCCCGAGAGACCAACTTCGTGGTCGAACACCACTTCCGGTGCCTAACAGTCAGTTTTCGGGGCCTCGGGCTGCGCGTTTCGGCCCCCGAACCTTCATTTTGCATCGGTTTGGGCTCATTTTTGGCAGGGACCTCTGCTTCATTGTTAGGAAGGTCGTAGAAGGGTAGGAGGCCAGCAATTGTTCTGACAACCAGTTTTATTCCTCCATCGCCCTTCGTCGCCCGTTTTTCCCACTTGAAAGCCAATGTTGACCACCCTAAGGCCACTTTTTCTTGCCCCACACCACATATTTGTGTTGTACACACCTGGGAGGCCACAAATATCATATGGCCGGCCATTAATTGTGTTTGACCCTTTTGAACCCCCCCAAAAAGTGGGCTTTTCTCTCTCCTGGTTTACCTTCTCCAGTTTTTGATCACATGGTTGTGTTGTTCACACATGGGAGGCCCTCTTTTTGGCATGGCCGGCCATCAATCATGATTGACCCTTTTGACCCTTGGCCGGCCGGCCATGGGAAGGGCCGGCCGGCCACCTAAACCCTAGAAAAGCAGCCGGCCAGGATCCTCTCTCCAGGTACTTTACAAAAATGTATTTTGTTTCCCCGCAGATTTTGTATCCGGGGGGCTGCATTTTTGGGGGGAAACTTGAATTCCTTTCCCCCCGTTTTCCCCCCTTTTCCTCCCCTCTTTTGCCTATATAACAGCAACTCCAGCTCCCATCTGAGGGGTTACAAAAAATTGCTTTGAGGCTCTTGCATTGATCCTCCCTCTCCTTCTCTTCCAAACACCAAAACCTCTCAAGTCCTACACCATTTACCCTACACCCCTTAGCACAAGGCCTCCACCCTCCATTCCAGCAGCTTCAAGGCCATTTCCAGAGGTCAAGGGCTCCCAAACTTGGTCCAAGAGTTGTTGAAGACATAGGCTACAAGGGTAAGTCTCCTTCTCCCTCTTTCTTGCCTATTTTTGCTCAATATATTAGCCATACTTTCTTGCATATTTGGGTTCCGACCCTAACTGAAAATAGTATTTTTTTGAGCTCCTTTTCATGTTTGTTTAAGGGCCTCTCCCTTTTTGAGGCTTCCTTTTTGCACTTGCTTCTTTACCTCTCTTGTATGCCTTTTTCTTGCATAGTATTTTAAGCCTTTTTTTAAACTGTTTTGAGCTTGGTTATAAACTGAAAAGTGGCCTATTTTGAGCCCTTATTCAACATTTTTGAAGGGTTCTTCATTGTTTGAGGCTTCCATTTGTCACTTTCCACTTTATCCCTCTTTTGGCCTTATTTTTGCATGTTTTGTTAGCCCCTTGTTCTTGTGTTTTTGGACTCTGGTCAGAACTGTAAATAGCCTTATTTTGACCACCTCTTCATGTTTTATCAAGGGTCTTTTTCTGTTTGAGGCTCCCTTTTTACTCTTTGTGTTTAAACCTCTTTCTAGGCCTTATTTTGCATAGTGTTTTAAGATTGCATGTGCACTGTTTTGGGTTTGGTAACTAACTGTAAAATATCATGTTTTGGGCCCCTCTTAAACTTTGTTGAAGGGCCCTCCTATGTTTGAGGCCAGAAACCATCACTTGCTTCTTTATCCCCCTTTTGGCTCATTTCTTGCACAATGTTTTAGGCCTGTTTGTGTTTAGATCCGTGGCTTGTTGTAAACTGTGAAATGTCTTTTTTTGAGGCCCTCTTCAACTTTGTTTAAGGGCTCTTGGCCATTCAGGGCCAGAAGCTGCTACTTGCTTCATTATCTCTCTTTTGGGGCCATTTTTGCATGTTAACTTAGCCCTATTTTTGTTCACTTTTTGGCTTTGCTTAAAACTGTAAAGATTCTTGTTTTAGGACTTTCTCGATTCTGTCTTCACACTTTGTGTTCAAATAATGCATGCTTTGTATAGCTATAGGCCATTGTGTGTGCCTAGTTTTGCATTTCGGGTCTCATTTCATGCATCGGGTACCATATTGCCATGTTTCGGGGCTGTTTTGCATCATATTTTGGTACTGGAATTTGCATGTTTGCATATCATATTTCATGCCTTGCCATGTCTTGTTAGAGTGGCATTTGTGCCTTAAGATCGGTCCTCGGATTGCGTGCATGCGTGCATGCATCTCGAGTGTCTCATTTTCATCTAATGGCCTCCTATGTGAGTGCGGCTGAGGTCCACTCACATTGCTGTAAGCCCATGTTGCATTGTGTATGCCATTTCATTTTATAGCATTGTGTATGCTAGGTTGTATGTTAGCGCATTGTGTATGCCATGTTACCTCGTGCATCGTGTATTCCATTTCATAGCATTGTGCATGCTAGGTTGTATATTAGTTGCATTTCATGCATATCATGCATATTGCATCGTGCTTGGGATAGGAGTTAGCCCGAGCACGGTGTTCAGATAATCAATGTTTTGAGCTGCGTGTTCAGAATATCAGTGTTTTGAGCTGCGTGTTCAACTCTCAAACAGTGTGTACTGCGTGTTCACCTTCAATTTGGGCTGTGTGTTCAGATAATCAATGTTTTGAGCTGCGTGTTCAGAATATCAGT
>NW_021025026.1:392419-404136 GCF_004153795.1 Camellia sinensis
ATCATCAAAGCTATCTGGTTAGGTGGAGCTGTGGTTCTGATGGATCTAGATGGCCTAGAGTTCTCCCAACTGATCAACATGGACAAGTTGAAGACATATTACCCTTGAGAGGCTCGCTAGGCCGAAAACCCGAAAGGGCAACCTAGGCAAAAGTTAGAGCACAAAAAATTAGAAAATATAAAAACTGAGCTCGCAAGGTTGAAAACCCGCAAAGGGCGGCCTTGGCAAAAGTTAGAGCGCCAAAGGAGAGGTTAAATACCCGAGTGTACCTTAACCCCGAACTACGTAAGGCTTGATTCCCATCTTTGGGATATGTAGGCAACTTCATCCTGAAGTTCAGCCATAAACTTTTCCCCGATCAACTTTGTCCATTTCGACCATCTCAGATCATCTTTATCCATCAGCATTTATCGCAATCTCCGGCGCAGTGCTATTCAGACTAGGGGCAACTTTCCGTTGCCATGCAGTGCCGCGGTACTCTTCAGACTAGGGGCAACGTTCCAGTTGCAGGGATCCGGGGTTGTGTATCTCAGTGACAGATCTTAGGCGTGTCCAGTTCTGATCCATATCGAAAAAGGTTTTGAAAAGTTTTAATAAAAGTTGACTTTGTTCAAATTAATCTCTTTACAACTAAGACCATTTTTGGACCAAAGCGGAAAATTTTCAGTACCACAACCTTCAATTTCATTGATTTCAAAACAGAGTTCTCCTGCTCTTGCATACAATCGAAGTTGCTTTTTATTACATTCATAAAGAAAACTGGAAAGTACTAATAATGCAATAAATCCGGGGCATAGTCAAGTCAAGTATCCCTGCGCCCCCTCCCAGAGCTGGTCGAAACCTCTGATGCCAAGCTAGGCCCAATCTGTGCCTCCTCATTGAGCCAGTCCCGACACTCGTCAGACAAAGTGCAACTGAAAGTGGGAGCAGGGGCCAGGAGCTCTCTAGTCCTCCATGCTGTGGCATATCGAGCAAGCTGTGCACCTCGGACCGGGAAAGCAGCCGGGTACTCAATCCCCTCTGGCGGGCAAATCTGATCATGACCGAACTGGCACAGGAACCGGAACGGAAAGTAGAACACACAGTGGGTCAAATCAATCAACTGGATCCCGATCAGCCGAGACATGCTATAGCTCATTGCCGGGAGATTGAGCCAAGGACAACGCCAAGCAATGCGATCTGCAGACAAATTGCACATCCAGTCAAACCACCACCTTTCATCAGGGGCATCGACTAGGCGCTGTCGAAAGAAATAGCCTCGAGCTGAGTAGGCTGGGCAAGAGTCCACAACCTGCAATTTGTCCATCAACCATACCTGGGAAGGGATGAAAAATGAGAGAATAAAGAATAGAGAGATGTACGGTGAGGGAAAAGTGAGAAAAGGGTTTTTCTGAGAAAAACTGAGCCTGGGGGCCGAGTGATGTGAGCAATACATACGTGAGATCGGGTGGGAAACATTACCTGCAGCAGTAATGGACTCCCTGCGAATCTGGTCATCTCCCGGTGATGGAAAGCATCCAAGCCCATCAGCGTCTCGGCCAAGGTCATGGCTATGCAGCTCTTTCCTTCTTTCAAGCCTTGGGCGACTTCAATCAGACGAATGCTAGATTCGCCAAAGCCCGGGGAAAGCAGAAAGTGAGACAGCAGGCACAAGCAAAGGGCGTGTTGCCGGAAACCTTGCCAATAATGGTTGCTGCGGTCACCAGCGTCAGAAAAGCGATGAATCAAACCGAGGATATCCAGTTCCCCATTACAGATCAGAGACCGAGCGTCATGCGCGGTGAGTCCACACGTCCGCCCTAAAGCTTGGGCGTGGCCAAAGCGGAACTGGGGCAAGATCTCTTCATGACATTCAGATTCCATCAAAACTTGAAAATCTTCAAAAGTTGGACGTGCCTCTTGCCCGCCAAAGCTAAAGACATGCGTCACCGGGTTCCAAAACCTCGCCGCGGCATGGAGGAAAGGAAGGTGCAGCGGAGTGCGACTCAGCGCGAACAGTACGTTCAAGCTGAAACCCCGGAAGTTCAACTTTTCCGAACCATCTAGAGAAGCGATCCAAGCTGTGAGATTTTCAACGAGAAACGCCTTCATTTTTTGTGAAAAACTAAGATGAATTGAATGAACCACGGAGCTAAGGCTTTTAAAGAGGAAAAGGCACTATTCGGGGGACAAGTGTCAAAAATTTGACGGTTGCTGAGCTGAGTGGCCGGCCGGCCACCTTTTCTGGCAGGCCGGCCATTTCTTTTTCAAAACCTGGCCGGTGGCCTCCCCTTTGCAATAAATCTGGCCGGCCGGCTCCCGAAAGTAGCCGGCCATGCTCCAATGTGTGTCTTTAGCCTTGTTTTACCCTCCAAGAGAAAGTTTCAAGCATTTCCATGCAACGGGTGTGTCGAAGGCCTCTATTTTCCTCTATTTCGGATGCGTTCTGTTGCCCAGATCGTCCGAAGTACACTTTGTTTTGTTAAGTTTATTGAGTTGTCAACACTATTGTGTTTTGCTTATCGAGTTGTAAACTTGCTAAGGTTTTGTTATATCTTAGAAAGTTAAGTTGTTGCGTCGGTTCACTACCTGACTGGGCAAAATGCACAATGCACGTTTCCATTCAATCTCATTATGGTGCAAAAATGATGCGATATGATGCTAAGAGTTTAAAATACAACACTTTTTTCAAAAGCTGTTTCATTCCATCATGCCTCGCTTGTTACAACATTTTACAGACTAAGGCACGAGTTTTACAAAGAATAAAACTGCCTGATAATGTACAATGTGCTACAACTACTAGCAAAAAGATAAATAAAACAGGAAACAGCTGCATCTGTGCTCTCAAGAGCAGGAATAAGAGGCCCTCTTCATTCTCTTCTGTGGAATAGACTCTCCGCCACCATCGCCATCATCTTCATCTGAATCGGAGTCGTCATCCTCGGGATCCCCCTCAGCCTCGCCTCCACTCCCGGAACCAAGACCGGAGCCATCCTCTCTGTCAGCAGATGTCTCCGACTGACGATCTGCAGCCTCCTCCTCCTCATCCTCACCGGGCTTCTCCTCTACAATGTGTGCTCTGCGTCTATGAAACGACCCCCCCTCCAGCTCCTCGAAAAGGCCTGGATGGCCAGCTCCTTGAAAAGGCCTGGAAGGCCTAGCTCCTCGAAAAGGCTCGGATGGTCCACCTCCCCAAGAAGGCCCAGGTGGCCCGGCCTGCGGCTGAGCATACACCGGGGGCATCTGAGAATAAAGAGTTCAATTCAAATACATCAGTCCAAGTATGTACATCAGATGCAGATACAAGAAAACTACATGAAGTGGGTACATGTAAACACAGTGTATAAGTGAGGTGTGTGTCAGATGTGCTCTACACAAGTAGCCTATCAATGCAGTAGAAATCAGCATATCATCAGAAGTATGATAAATGCCAGAAAACTAAAGGGTACCTGGAAGCCCATGATGGACAACTGCGCCTCCCTCCGCAGAACCATCCCCTCAAGTGAGGCTACCATCTCGAGCACCTGATCCATGTACTCAACAGGGGGCTACAAATGCAAAGGCAAGGGTATCAGTAAAGGAATGAACGTCCAAGTATCTGAGTAATGAATCAAAGCTGTAAAACATACCGGTGATGAGTCGGGGCCCCTGACATATCGATGGCCTGGCATCGAAGGCTCTATCGGGATCGGAATCGGAGAGGTAGTCTCAAATTGCCACCCCATCAACTCGGTCGGCATGTCCGGCCATCCAGGATGAGGATAAGTCGGAGGAATCGGGGGAACCAATCCACCCCCACCTCTAGATGTACCAGCCCTGCTGGTAGAAGGG
Source organism: Camellia sinensis (assembly GCF_004153795.1). Taxonomy (NCBI): domain Eukaryota; kingdom Viridiplantae; phylum Streptophyta; class Magnoliopsida; order Ericales; family Theaceae; genus Camellia; species Camellia sinensis. The sequence continues at coordinate 396,230 of NW_021025026.1, forward strand.
GCGTCTGCAGCCCGAGCCCGGGCCTGGCTCGAAGATGGCATGCCAGCAGGCCTCATCGTCGGAGTACGAACTCCCGTCAACGGAGGCATCAGGTATATGTGGCGGTAAGTAGCGTAATCCCCCTCCTCAAGATGTAGCAAAGCATCAGTACCCAGCATAGCACTAACAACATCCCGGGAAGGGAGCCTATCAGCAATCCGCATATCGACTGGGGGTGCTGAGGGAGGGTCCTGAGAAGTGTACCCCTAGACCTGACACAAGAAGCGGTCCCCCAAAAACCAGGCCCTACCAACTGGCCCTTCGAATAGGATCCTGTACCGGGAGGCACCCCACTCTCCTGCAAACTGGAATCGGAGACCTTCACCTAAAGGCGCCCATGGCTGCCATGTAATCTACGGATAACAGACGCATGAACCAAGCAGAAATCGAAAATGTATAGGACAAATCAAAGATGAAAACAGAAAGAACTGAGAGTTCTGAAATACCTCCATCGACCGCACCGTGTCGAAGTACTGCCGCAGATAAAGGAGAGACTCCCGAGGTCTTGGCCGGTGCTGGCCTTCAAATACAAGTGAGTACGGGGTCACGAGAGGTCCCTCTACAACCAACTCCGGGGCCAATGTCGGGAAATACACATAGACCCACAACTGTGGAAAACAAAGCAGAATACGAAGTGCTAAGGGCAAAGTGCACGATACAGAGTATAAAGTGCGCCGTGTGTGTGCAATGTGCAAGTAATGAGGAGCAAAAATGTAAATCAAGAGGGCAGAAAGTACCTCCTAGGCTCTCCAATAGCCGCCAAGTAAGTCCCCCCATCCGCGGGAAGTCGCGCTCATGTAGCAATAAAGGGTAGCCAAGCCGGCGCCACCCCAGTCGTACCGTCTGACCTGTGACAGGTCCACCAAAGCACTCAACAGATAAAGCCCAACAGTGTTCCCCCTGTCGGCAAACAGGGTGGTCCCGAAGAGGAACATCAAAAAACCACGGGCATACTGTGCTGCCTCCTCAGGAGTCCCGGGCTCCATCTCCACCCGCCGGAAATGGGAAGAGAACCAGGTGTATCGGACTCTCCCCGAAGATCTATCAACAGGCGGGCGAACCCCCAGCAAATATATCCAAGCAGCCTCCCACTGGCCCATGTCCTCGTCGTAAGGGATGGGCCAACCTCCCACGTCAAGGCCAGTTAGTACGGCAAAATCAAACGGGGTCATAGTCAAGTCCCCCGTGGCAGAAAAATAGAAGGAGTTGGTGGTGTCCCACCATCTCTCCACCAAGGCAGCCATCAACGTCCTCCTGGCAGGACAACGAGATAGCCTAGTGCAGAAGGGCCCAAACCCCGCCAAGTCAACCAAATCCCGAACAGCCTCCGGGAGCTCAGTGTACCAATCTCTCGCCGCGGTAGAGCCATATCCCCGTACAGTGCGAGAAGTCACCTGCATTCAGAATGAATACATGTTTCAGCATAAAATAAATAAGTTGCGTGCAAATAAAATGAATAGGCTACGTGCAAAGTAAAGTAAGTGAGCCGTGTGTTCAGAATTGGTTTGGGCTGCGTGTTCAACTCTCAACCAGTGTGTGCTGCGTGTTCACCTTAAAATTGGGCTGTGTGTTCAGAAAATCAGTGTTTGGGCTGCGTGTTCAACTCAGAATCAGTGTGTGCTGCGTGTTCACCTTCAATTTGGGCAGTGTGTTTAGAAAATCAGTGTTTGGGCTGCGTGTTCAACTCTCAATCAGTGTGTGCTGCGTGTTCACCTTCAATTTGGGCTGTGTGTTCAGAAAATCAGCGTGTTGGGCTGCGTGTTCAACTTTCAATCAGTGTGTGCTGCGTGTTAATTTGGGCTGTGTGTTCAGAAAATCAGTGTGTTGGGCTGCGTGTTCAACTCTCAATCAGTGTGTGCTGCGTGTTCACCTTTAATTTGGGCTGTGTGTTCAGAAAATTAGTGTGTTGGGCTGCGTGTTCAACTCTCAATCGGTGTGTGCTGCGTGTTCACCTTCAATTTGGGCTGTGTGTTTAGAAAATCAATGTTTGGGCTGCGTGTTCAACTCTCAATCAGTGTGTGGGCTGCGTGTTCAACCCTCAACCGGTGTGTGACGTGTGTTCACAATCAATTTATGGGCTGAGTGTTCAGGAATTCAAGTGATTGAACCGTGTGTTCAGAGTGCAAACCGAATGCATGAAAAATTCATAATATGTTACAGAAAAGGTAAGAACGAAGTAAATACCTCTCGTGCCTCATGGGAGAGGTGATACTCTGGCTCCCGCAGAAGGAGATCCCCGGGTGCTCGCTCGTCGAAATCGGTGAAGTGATAGAAAATAGCCCGCGGGAGGATATGAGCCTGAGGGGCGTACCTCTCGGGGATAAAGGGGCGAACCCTCGGATGCAAAGACATGATGTCAGGCTCGCCTCCGGCGCCTGGAGAACCTCCGCCGTGGGAAAAGTGACCCGCCATTTCAAGAAATCTGCAAAAAGGGGCAAAAATGAGCAAAAATGAGCAAAAATTGGAAAAGGTCAACAAAAGTCAACTCTCGGGAAATGAAAAAGTCAACAAAAGTCAACTCCCGAGAAAATCTTCCAAATATTGAGACAAACTCACCTCAAGTGGCGAAAATGAGAAATGAAGCCCCGAAATCAAAATTTAATCGGTTCAAAGTGCTTAAAACCGAAAGATTTCGCGAAAACAACTTGCGTGGGACGTTGGAAAACGCGTATAGAGCACAGATCTGAGGGAGAAAATGGTTTGGGAAGCTATAGGAGATGTTTTCGGAGCTGCACTTGTGAGCACGAAGTGTTTGGATGAGTGTATTTAAAGAAAAAAGGTTGAAAAGACAAAATTGCCCCGAATCTGGGCTAAGTGGCCGGCTGGCCACTTTTTCTGGCAGGCCGGCCATTCCCTTTTCAAAAACTAGCCGGTGGCCTCCCTCTTGCCATAAAAATGGCCGGTGGTGTTCCCAAGACGCCCACCAAGGTCCCTGCAAATTTTGGGGAGGATTGGAGTCCCCGAGACCTGAAAAAGTAAAAGAAGAGTGAACTTTCTGTCGCGAAATCGCTCCGCCGGGACCTCAGCTTCAACTCCCGATGCGTATTTCATCATTACTCATCGAAAGCGAGATATATCCTTTTGAACATGTTGTAACCTCTCCGGGAGGTGAACCGGAGGCCGCGATCGAGTCGCCCTCGCTGAAACGCGCATTTCCTTGGTCGTTGTTTTGTGACAAACATACATCCTGGTTTATGCTTGTTCTGCATTATCATGCACATAACTTGCATTCTCATGCATATACTTGCATTGTTATGCACGTCTCTTTGATATCACCGGGCCTCCGTGCTTAAACTCGCGTTGTCACGCGCGTTCCTTCCCGCATTGCGATGCACTTTTCCATCGATACCGCGATTGTTTGCATTCGATATCACATTGAACATATGTTGTTAGATATGTTGTGCTTGTTGAGTTTCTTTCTTTTGCAGGCACGATATTGTATGTACGGTTCATTTGAAGCTGGTGCGACCAGACGAATCGCGCAGGTATCGTATCTTCTCCGTGTGAGACGCGACGAGAATTGAATAATTCTCTACATTCCTAACTGCATGAAATGTAGTTGTTGCTTTGCATTCTTGCTTAAAACTATTGCATCTATTTGCGAATACTTGCTTCATTACAGCTTGCTACATTTACATGATCATTGAGTTACCTTCGGCTTCTTGCATTGTCAGTTGCATTTTGCCCCTGCCTGCGGGCACGCTTGCGGGCACATCTCTGTTTATCTTATATGTCTGTCTAAGTCTTCGGCCTTGTCAAAAATGGGTCGTCTCTGGGCTTTGACATTCACTCCCGTCACTTATGACTTCCGAGTTCTGTCAAAGAGGGGCAACTGTAGACACCCAATTTTTGACCGACCTTAAGACTCAGACGTCACCGATTGAGCGCTTGGTGATGTTGCATATCGTGCTCGTTCAGAGGTTTCAGAGTCTCGGCTGCGAGCCTTGCCTCCGGACTTCTGAACTCTTTCATGCTTTGCCTCGGTTTGCGAACCAAGCTCTGTTTTCTTTGTTTTCTCTTCCCGAAGGGAGGGAGAGGTCTCGTAGATTATCTCTCAGTGGCCGTAGGCTACGTTTCGTAGTCGTAGGCCATTTTGCCCGTTTGGAGTCCAGTTTTCGATTTTTTTCGGAGCCGTTGGCCGTGTGCCTCGGTTCGAGACCGCTTAACCACCTCCGTTTGCTCCAGTTTTTGGCATGCATCTTATTTGCTCCCTTTTTGAGGGACACTATGGCCCGAGAGACCAACTTCGTGGCCGAACACCACTTCCGGTGCCTAACAGTCAGTTTTTAGGGCCTTGGGCTGCGCGTTTCGGCCCCTGAACCTTCATTTTGCATCGGTTTAGGCTCATTTTTGGCAGGGGCCTCTGTTTCATTGTTAGGAAGGTCGTAGAAGGGTGGGAGGCCAGCAATTGTTCTGACAACCAGTTTTATTCCTCCATCGCCCTCCGTCGCCTGTTTTTCCCACTTGAAAGCCAATGTTGACCACTCTAAGGCCACTTTTTCTTGCCCCAAACCACATATTTGTGTTGTACACACCTGGGAGGCCACCAATATCATATGGCCGGCCATTAATTGTGTTTGACCCTTTTGAACCCCCCCAAAAAGTGGGCTTTTCTCTCTCCTAGTTTACCTTCTCCAGTTTTTGACCACATGGTTGTGTTGTTCACACATGGGAGGCCCTCTTTTTGGCATGGCCGGCCATCAATCATGATTGACCCTTTTGACCCTTGGCCGACCGGCCATGGGAAGGGCTGGCCGGCCACCTAAACCCTAGAAAAGCAGCCGGCCATGATCCTCTCTCCAGGTACTTCACAGAAATGTATTTTGTTTCCCCGCAGATTTTGTATCCGGGGGGCTGCACTTTTGGGGGGAAACTTGAATTCCTTTCCCCCCCTTTTCTCCCCCCATTTCCTCCCCTCTTTTGCCTATATAACAGCAGCTCCAGCTCCCATCTGAGGGGTTACAAAAAATTACTTTGAGGCTCTTGCATTGATCCTCCCTCTCCTTCTCTTCCAAGCACCAAAACCTCTCAAGTCCTATACCATTTACCCTACACCCCTTAGCACAAGGCCTCCACCCTCCATTCCAGTAGCTTCAAGGCCATTTCCAGAGGTCAAGGTCTCCCAAACTTGGTCCAAGAGTTGTTGAAGACATAGGCTACAAGGGTAAGTCTCCTTCTCCCTCTTTCTTGCCTATTTTTGCTCAACAGATTAGCCATACTTTTTTGCATATTTGGGCTCCGATCCTAACTGAAAATAGCATTTTTTTGAGCTCCTTTTCATGTTTGTTTAAGGGCCTCTCCCTGTTTGAGGCTTCCTTTTTGCACTTGCTTCTTTACCTCTCTTGTATGCCTTTTTCTTGCATAGTATTTTAAGCCTTTTTTAAAACTGTTTTGAGCTTGGTTATAAACTGAAAAGTGGCCTATTTTGAGCCCTTCTTCAACATTTTTGAAGGGTTCTTCACTGTTTGAGGCTTCCATTTGTCACTTGCCTCTTTATCCCTCTTTTGGCCTTATTTTTGCATGTTTTGTTAGCCCCTTGTGCTTGTGTTTTTGGACTCTGGTCAGAACTGTAAATAGCCTTATTTTGATCCCCTCTTCATGTTTTTATCAAGGGTATTTTTCTGTTTGAGGCTCCCTTTTTACTCTTTGTGTTTAAACCTCCTTCTAGGCCTTATTTTGCATAGTGTTTTAAGATTGCATGTGCACTGTTTTGGGTTTGGTCACTAACTGTAAAATACCATGTTTTGGGTCCCTCTTAAACTTTGTTGAAGGGCCCTCCTATGTTTGAGGCCAGAAACCATCACTTGCTTCTTTATCCCCCTTTTGGCTCATTTCTTGCACAATGTTTTAGGCCTGTTTGTGTTTAGATCCGTGGCTTGTTGTAAACTGTGAAATGTCTTTTTTTGAGGCCCTCTTCAACTTTGTTTAAGGGCTCTTGGCCATTCAGGGCCAGAAGCTGCTACTTGCTTCATTATCTCTCTTTTGGGGCCATTTTTGCATGTTAACTTAGCCCTATTTTTGTTCACTTTTTGGCTTTGCTTAAAACTGTAAATATGCTTGTTTTGGGACTGTCTCGATTCTGTCTTCACACTTTGTGTTCAAATAATGCATTCTTTGTATAGCTATAGGCCATTGCGTGTACCTAGTTTTGCATTTCGGGTCTCATTTCATGCATCGGGTACCATATTGCCATGTTTCGGGGCTGTTTTGCATATTATTTTGGTACTAGAATTTGCATGTTTGCATATCATATTTCATGCTTTGCCATGTCTTGTTAGAGTGGCATTTGTGCCTTAGGATCGGTCCTCGATTTGCGTGCATGCGTGCACGCATTTCGAGTGTCTCATTTTCATCTAATGGCCTCCTATGTGAGTGCGGCTGAGGTCCACTCACATTAGTGTAAGCCCATGTTGCATTGTGTATGCCATTTCATTTTATAGCATTGTGTATGCTAGGTTGTATGTTAGCGCATTGTGTATGCCATGTTACCTCGTACATCGTGTATGCCATTTCATAGCATTGTGCATGTTAGGTTGTATATTAGTTGCATTCATGCATGTCATGCATATTGCATTGTGTTTGGGATAGGAGTTAGCCCAAGCACGGGAAACGAGGTACGTTTCGTACTCCGAGTGACGGAACGTGTCTCAATTCCCAGTCGCCGACACTCCGGATTATCCATGATGGAGTCTAGGCCCTGTTGTGTTTTCATGTGCATTTATTCGATATTGAGTCGTGCAAATCGACTCCTCGGCCATCATGCATCGATATGCGTCATTGATGGCACGAGGATCAAGGCATGCATACATTTGTGAAAATACATTGCCATGCCCTTTTCCTGCTCTCTGTTGCAGCAAATCAAGAATCAATAGCCTTTCAAAAGCCTTGCACATCATTCCGACATCAATCGCAAACAGAGGCTAATTAGGGCATCGCAGTGGATTTCCGTGCCAAGCAACCTGAGCATGCATCATTCATCATCCGGAGCGGAGCCGAGGCAGTCCCTAGCTTGCATGCTAGTTTACAGCTTTCTTAGTTAAATTTGTAATTTAATTAGGATTTTGTAATTATTTGGACTGTGATATTTATTCGGGACTGTATTATTCTTTCGGACCCTCTGCGTGAGGGCAATATTGTAATAAGTGCGCGCGAGTGTGATGTATGTCTTCCAACCCCACGTCTTTCTCCCGTTTATTTACCAGCTTATGATGGTTAGATTAGGGCATATTTCAATTAGCATACAGTATGATAGCATGTTTGCATTCATTCATCTGTTTTGCATGCACCGGGCTCGGCGCATCATACTAACTGCATCGTATTTTCAATTCCAAATTGAATACATGTTAGCTGTAGCATTTCATATGCCATGTCTAGAATAGCCGAGCCTGCTATAGTTGCATTTTGCATGTGTTGCATTAGGCATTTCTGTATAATTAGGATCATGCATGGATTTCTAATTAGTTTCTGTTTTGGCTTGGAGTACTCGGTAAGTTTTATGCTTTAGCTTCCTTGCATGCGTGTGAGTGACTGCCATGAATAAGCATGCTTGCCATGAGGCTAATTGCTTATGTGATATAACTGCCTGAATGCCTGTGGGTGAAGGTTGGGTTATTTGAATTGGAACAATTCATCAAATGTGTGTTTTAAGCCCACTAGATAGTGGCAAAATCATGTTTTCTAAGCCCACCCGAGGGTGGCAAATCCACGTCTTAGCCTACTTGCGAGTAGCACCATCAAACCATCTTTCAAAAACAAACATGAAATGTTTTGTTCCAATTCAGACGATCCAGTCTATACTTGTATGCTGTGCGCATCACATAGTAAATCTAGGCTAATAACCGGAATAAGAACACACAATGTTTTCAAAA
>NW_021025026.1:404357-428752 GCF_004153795.1 Camellia sinensis
TTTCCCATTTTAAAATATTTAGGTGGCGACTCTGTATCTGGCAAAGCAGTTCATGTTTGGCACTTCTTTCAAAATCTGTTTTCTCAAAACGATTTGCCGGATTTGGACTCTTTGGTTCAGATTAAGAACCGTGACAATCGAGTCCGAACTGTAGCGAGGTCCCCCCGCGGACTTGTCTACAATCATCCCAAGTGATGGCGAGGGCTTTCTTCTTCTTCAAATGAGTGGGGCATTCTGAGCAAAGTGGCCAAATCCTTGGCATTCATAGCATTGGATTCTTTCAGAGTTCCCTTGTATCTTTCCTTTCTCCTTCTTTACTATAGGATTAATTTTGAGTTTATCTTTGCCTTTAGATTTATGAGTATGAGTAGATTCCAAAAGTTTAGGATTTTTTTTCAGAAAAGATTTTTTAAATTATTTTATAAAAGTATCTGTAATCTTGGAATCTATCTCATAATCCTCATCCGAATCCTCTCCAACTCTATGAGCACTACTAAAAGCAATATCTTTTTGTTTCTTTTTGAAATTCCTATGTGCCTCATAAGTTTGGAGATTTCCAACCAACTGATCCAGCTTGAGGTTGTCAACATCTTGAGTCTCCTCAATAGCCGTAACTTTTGGTTGGAACTGATCGGGCAAGGATCTCAAAAATTTTCCCACAACTTTGGATTCTGGTATTTTTTCACCTAAATTGAAGCTGGAATTTACAATGTCACTCAACTTCGCATAAAATTCATCAAAGGTCTCACTATCTTTCATTGAAAGGTTTTCGAAACTGGACGTGAGCCTTTGAAGTTTTGAGCGTTTAACAGAATGAGTGCCCTCATGAATATTTTGTAAGATATCCCAAGCCTTTTTTGCGACATCACAATTACAAATACGACTAAACTCTTCAGTTGTGACAGCGTAAAAGAGAGAATTGATAGCTCTACTATTCCAGCTACTATTTTGGTAATCAATTGTGTCCCACTTTTCAATTGGTTTGGGGAATGTTACTCCATCAACGGTAATTGTTGGTTCGGTCCACCCATTCATGACAGATTGCCAAACTTTTTCATCTATTGATTTCAAAAACGATCTCATCCGAGCTTTCCAAAAAGAATAATTGGATCCGCCAAGTAGGGGTGGTCGAACCATAGAATTTCCCTCACGAATTGAGTCCATTATCACAAATCAAACAAGATCTCGCTCTAATAGATTTGTAAAACAAAAAAAATAGAGCGACCTGCTTTGATAACAATTGAAAAATCTAGAAATCCTAGATGTTGATTTGTGATTATGTATCAATTTTAAGTAGAATATAACAATCCCAATCAAACAATCAAAGACAAATCAACACAACGATTTTACGTGAAAAAATCACAATTGGACACCTCCAACTGTGATTAAAAAATCACGGGCAACCGCCACAAAACAATCCACTAAGAAGGTTTAAAGGAATTACACAGGCATACTCTCAATTACCTAGCGAATCCACGCCTAATTGAACCAACCTCTATGTGCCTCTTCCAACCCCGTCTTCACCTCAGAATTGTCTTTACGATGAGCCACTCCAGAATCCACCGAAGCTTCAGGCTCGAATTCTTCAGAATCCACCAAAGAACAACTCTCTCTCTCTTGTGTATAACAAACAAAACCTTTGATGTACTCTCTTTAAACCATGAGTTGAATACTCAATAAAGCATCAAAGAAAACTAACAAAATATCCCTAGATATAAACCTTAAGAACCAAAAAGAAGATCTGGAGGAATTGTACAAGTATTGGGAGAAAACCAACTACTTATAGAAAACCAAAGTAATCTTAGTTTTGGAAGAAAACCAATTCCTATAGAAATCCGGATTTTGAAGCTCGCTCGAGCGAAGCTTCTCTCGCTCGAGCGAGAACCTTAACTTTCGTGATTTCTACTAGTGCCTTGGCTCGAGCGACGAATCCTTGGCTTGAGCGAGCACACCACCCTTTCAGGTTTTTGTATGGACGCAATCCTTAGCTCGAGCGAGAACTCCTTGGCTCGAGCAAACTTCGCTCGATTGAGCATTCCTTGGCTCGAGCGAACATGGGCGGACATGCAATTTTGAATGCAATTTTGCAATTTGCTTCAGCCACGAGCTGACCGGGAGCTCGACCCCCGTCATAATCAGCGAAATGGCAATTTTGAAAACATTAACATCACAAACTTCTCTGCAAGGCTCGATTCGGGTTGGATTCGCATCTAAACACTCATAGCCTCACTGAAATACAAGAGCGAATAAAATTACAACTGAGAGGAGTTTTGTCAAATGGTTTTGTCAAGAATAAAAACCTAACAGAAATGATTTATTAACCTTAGTTGAAGTAATTAAAATACTAATAGAAACTTAAAATCTATAATGACTCGGATTTTAAATTCACATTGGATTGATGTATAGTGGTGCCCGTCACCTTAAAACTTGTATGGTTGTCGGACTCTTGATATTGATGGGTTGACAAGTGAACTTTAAATATTATAATTGAGGACCCTTGGGTGATGTTTGGAACCTCCTTATTTTTTTATTTTGGGGCATCGATTGAGGTGGTAACATGATGGTAGAGAAAGATTGGACCAAAAACTTTAATTCGAACAATTCGCGTACGATCAGCCGTCACTCTTTTGCCTTTTTCTTTTTACACACTTTGAATTTGGATGTGATGCTAGAACCATTGGAAAGATTATTTCCGGGGCTTCAATTTGGACACAAGAATGACCAAAAATGAAGTCCAGATGAGAGAGTTATATCCGTTTGAAGTTTTCATATCTGTTCTGGAAGCAGGTCCGCACGAGCAGGAAAAGCGGCGCACGTGCGGGACTGGCGAATTCAACAACTCAAAAACGTGATTTTTGGATCATTTCTTACATTTTCTTTTCCCCTCTTCTTTCCTCTCATTCTAGGTCCAAAAACCTAGCCCTAAAAACCTTGATTTCCTCCACTTTTATCTACAAATCCACCATGGATCTTGCATCAAGGATGGAGAACAAGAGAAGATCAGCATTTTCAACGGATTGAAGCTCGGATTTGTGACGGATTCTCATCAAAGCTTTGCTCCTTTTCTTGATTCTTGAGGTAGGGGTCTTAGTTCTTCCTCAATACTTCCATAAATAGATAGATTTGTAGTATTTTGATTATATATATACAAAACCCACATTTTTGAGCATATAGAGTATATTATGAGAATTGGGGGTTTAGGGTTTGAGATGTTAGGAGTTCAATTGATGGGTTAAAATGGTGGATTATGAACCCTAGGTGTATAATTAATGGGAAAGTTGGAATAAAAAGTAATGGGTTAAGAAGTTTGAATTTTTCTTAAAATTTCTAGAATTTTTTCTTGAAACCCTAGGTTGATTCATGATGATAATCAATGATTTGGCCCAAATTGAAAGTAGAATCATGAAATTGGTAGGTTGAATTATATATGTACAAGTTTAATTGGAATTTGGTTATGTTTGAAAATTTTGTTTAAAATTTGCGAATGAACTTTGTTATGAGCATTGTAAATCATGTTATAATGAGAAAGGGGATTGGGGGAAATGATTTATTAATGATATAGATGACATAAACTCGGTTATGGAATGTTGAAATGGGATTTAAGAATTCCCCTTGAATTATGTTGAATTATATTTAATGATGTTGAGTTGAATCATATTGAATCATGTTGCTTATGTTGAATTGTGTTGATTATGTGGAATTGTATTGATTATGTTGATTTTGATTTTTGTGATCTAAAATGTAGAGTTTTCAAAATGGGTTTAATCTCAAATCATTTTATTAAATTCCTAGTGGGCTTGTTTAGTCATTCAACTCAAGAGGATGATTCAATGGGGTTTCTTTATGGGGATGGGAAATGTTTGGTTTTTGGTGAAAACCCGAGAAACTTAGAGATTTTTGGGGAGCATGGAAATGTTCATAAAACTCCTTTCTTTCTTTGAATAAAAGATGAATGGGTGTAAATTCCATAATGTGTTTTGCAAGAATGGTAATCTTTTAAATATATTGAGTTAGAGAAATGGTTTTGAAAACTTCATGTGTAGTCCTTGATGAGACCATGTTGTTATGAATTGTGAAATGAGGAAGTTGATGGTATATGGTTGACTTGGGAAGGAATGTTATGAACCATGGAAATTTTTGCATTTGCATTTGCACATCATTTCATTTATTATTGTGCATGGTGGTTCTAAATCGAAGAGATTTGCATTCATGACAGAAAATGGTTTGTATGAGATATATGGAAATGTGTATGGGGTAAATATGTTGGTAAGTTCGGATAGGGGGTGTAGATGAATTTGATAAGTTGGCCAGAGTGTCCAGGGTGAAAGACCTGAAAGCTGCACGGATAGGTGTCGAGCCTTCCGGTTAGCACCGGTAAAAATGACAGTTTGGTAGTGCTCGTAGAGACTACTTGCAGACACCAGCCTAGGGATTACCAATGTCGTATTTACCGCCCCTATTGAATTAATATTGGAAGTTTGAAATTGATGAAATCACATAATAATGTTGAGAACATGTCGACTTTGAAACAATGTATTGAACTGAATATTTTTTGTCATTGATTACCCTTGGCATAGCATTGCATTTACATTTACTTTTGTGTTGAGGAAAAAGCATAACTATATACACTATGTGAGAATTCTCTTCAAAAAATGGAAATTAATTACAAAAATGGTTGGTTTTCGAAAATGAATTGGGTGCCCGCTATCCCGCCGTAGTAAGTCGGCAAAAGGTGGATTGTGTTGAGCTATGTGTTGAGTTGATGATGTTATTTGTTGCTTGTGATGAATTTGTAAAATTTCATATTGATGTGTAGTTTGGTTCAAAGAGGAAACGTGCATAGGCATTATTTGTAAATAATGGAAACCAAAACTGGATATGGGAATTATAGACTATGATGGTAAACTTAATGAAGTAGTTGTACTAATAAAAGTAAATTGTGAGCGTTGTTCTATAATTAAATAAAGGATTGGATTGAAGGGGTTATTAATATTGTGTTATCTTGAAATGAAACCTTGCGGGTGTAATTAACGGTGTGAATTGAGTATAGGAGAATTGTTGGCGAGTAGAAAAGGAACCTGAACTTGAAGTTATGGGGTTTTAAATTAAAAATGAAGAGTAGAAAAGAAGAATGAAAGAAAAAGAGGAACATTAAAAATGGAAATTTAATGAGAAATATTTTGGGCACTGGTTAATAACCTTTAAATGATGTTGTTTCTTAAATATGGTTGTTTCACAAGGATCTATGGTTTTCTAAAGTTAAGGGATGATTTTAATGGCTGAAGGTTTTTCTTAAAGGTATTTCAATAGTTTTTGAGAAAAAAATACCTTACTTATGATATTTTGAGATTATGAATTGCCACCCTACTATATGGTATCGCCTTGCATGCATGATCATTTCTATCTGTGTGTTAGTTATTGATTTAGAACTATGTGATTCCTACTGGGCATTAGTGCTCACCCCGTTGTTGTTTTATCTTTTTACATGAAGAAAGTTCGGATTATTTGATTGAAGGTTTATGGAGTTCTTGAGTTCATTTGCATAACTTCATAGTAGATATGAAGGAAGTGGATTTTGTATTTGTATTTATTTATTTGTAGCACAGTAGAAGATTGGCATGTATGATTGTCATTGTAATATTCATTGAGAGAGAGAACATGTATTATTGTTTTTCTATTACTCAAGTGTAATTGATATTTGTATATTTATAAAAAAAAAAAAAGACCTAAATTACAGGCTTTGGTAATGTTTTCGAGTAATAAAAATTCGGGACGTGACAAAATCCTACTCATCTATTCATCCATTTAATTGGAATAAGGGAAGATAGTGGGTTTGGTTGAGCCTTTTGCATACACACACGTTGAGAGAAATGGAGAGTAAGCATTTGAGAGTTCAACAAAGAATAGAAGAAGAAGAAGAAGAAGAAGAAGAAGAAGAAGAAGAAGAAGAAGAAGAAGAAGAAGAAGAAGAAGAAGAAGAAGAAGAAATTAAAGAGAGGGTTAAGGAAACCCTTGAAGACAACTCAAATTGTTCACTCTAGGTAAGAACTCTCTTTAATCTTATGAAATTGAAGTAATGTACTCACAACTTAAGAAATTCAAGAGTGTTAAGGAACTCATAAGTTTATTTGTAAGATTTGTTGATATAGATGGAAATTGATACATGCATGGAAAGATTCTTAAATATTCATGATAATACATTCATGTTCTTGCATAAACCTCCTAATAGATGAGAAAACTCCATGGGAATTGAGAATTTGAAGCTTAATATGGCAAGGTTTATGATTATACATTTCAATTCTTGAAGCAAAATTAGAGGTGAGAATATATGATCATAGAAATAAGAAATTAGATGAATTAATGTTTAAAACTTACCATGCATGGCATAGTTTTTATAAAATTCCTGATCATTTAGTTGTTATTTTACATGTTTTTCCAAAACAAAGGGGAATTCCATGAGAATTGAGGATTAGAGCTCAACTTGTATGTTTTATGAACATGATATGTAAATTCAAGAGCTTGAATTCATTGCATGGACTTTGGGTTTTAAATTGAATTTTTGATTTCAAATGAAGTAAGAGATTGTTTATTTACCATGTTTATGAAAGGTTTTGGGTCTTGAATTGTGCAAAAAATGAAGTTAGATTTTGAAAGAAAAGGACCCAAAAGCATAGTAGATTTTGGCCAGGAGTCAACCCAGACTGCTCGAGCAGCCTGGGCCACCGCTCGAGTAGTCAGCTCCTCTTTGTGACATGTACACTGCACACTTGAGCGGCTTGGGCTTCCACATGAACGACCAAACCTCCCTTGCAACACACATTCTGCACGCTCGAGCAGCTGTGGCCACCGCATGGTTTTAAAGTGTTTATCATGTGCATTTGCATCTCATGAATGCGAATGAATTAAAGAACAAAGTTTAACCAAACGGCTAGGCAATGAGTAGAAACCGAAAAAGTGAACATCGAATAGGAACCGAATAAGTAAAGAACGAATAAAACCGATTGAATGAATGAATAGTGTATTGAATTGTTGTGCTTGAATTTGTTTGTTTAGGTTGGACGTCGTATCTTTAAAGCATTTTAGCACGTGTTTCATGAAGCCCACTGTGAGTAACAATGTTGTAACGCTATGTTCAATTATAATTATTTTTTGAATGATTTAACTGTACTGCTTTCTAAAATGATATTGTTTCCTGAATGAATGTTTGTTCTATTTTATGAACTGTATTCATGGCATCTATAGCAACTGACTATTACTATTACTACTACTGCTACTGCTACTGTAACTGTTACTGCTATTGTCACAAAGATCTCTGTCAGTTCCAATTTTTGGAACTACTGTTTACTGTTTGATGGCCATCAACTGATTGTTCGGTCTTTAAGACCTACTGTACTGTTCTTCTATGAGATGTACCACGTATGACTGTAATGATTTCCTACAACACTGAAATGTATGAATACTGCTTATTGAACTGATTTCTTACTGAAATCGACTGTTTGGAATTGATAAAGGACATCATTCATAAACCCTTTATACATATGTTATTCACTGGGCTTTAGCTCACTGTTTATATATATGTATGTAGGTGATTAGGTACCCGAGCGAACTTAGCGGTATCAACCTGAACCCCCGTTTTGTCAAGCCAACTCTCGTGCCTCACCGCGAGGTTCCAAGCCAACATGTGTCAGGGCTTTTGGGTGTTTTTACCTTGCCCTCTTGTAGTTTAGCCTTTATGTTAAACAGTTTTGATCCAAACTTTTGTTTTGACTGTTATGTTGACTATTATGTTATTGGGATTTGATTCCCTAGTTATGTCATGTATATATATGTTTGGACATGAACTTATGTGATCATCGGTTTATATATAAGTTGTTTTGTTTGCTCATGTAAGTCCTCACAGCTCTTTGGACATTGTATCTTAATATTTATAGCCTTCTGGTGGCCTTTATTATTGTATAACTGTTATTATTGTTAACCAGATCTTTGGTAATCATACCGGCCGATTACGATGCTAAACGCTTAGGGGTGGGTTAGGGTCGTGACTCTTACCTCAGTGGTGATAATATAATTGTTGATTAGTGACCCAATAATATTATCTTGATGATTGTATGCCTCTAGTTGTGATTAGAGATGATATCTTGTAACCTTATTATTTTATAGTGGAAGTTGATTCGGAGTTGGACTCGTGGATGTAGGCATTTTTGGTGAATCACATAAATTTGGTGTTTTGTGATTGTTTTGTTGCTTTTAATTTTTCAGCCATATTATTTTTTTTTATTTGTAGTTTGTTGCCCACTTTCTAATTGCACATGGAAGGAAAAATATTGGGGTTTTCCCAACAAGTAGTATTAGTCCCAACAAGTGGTATTAGAGCACACAGTTTGTGCCTTGCAAGTATTTGATAAAATTTTTGTGTGAGTTTTAAAATGGAAGATTCTTCGAGGGCTATGATAAAATTGACCTCTTCGAATTATGCAATTTGAAAACCATGAATTGAGAATGTCCATTACACTAAGGACTTGTATAGACCGATTAGTGGTGAAAGTAAAACGCTGGACAACGTAGATGTTGAAGATTGGATGATAATGAATAGAAAAATTGTTGTTCAAATTCGCCATTGGGTTAATCAAAGTGTGCTTCACCATGTGGCTCCAGACACCAATGCTTACACTTTGTGGAAGAAATTAAAAGCTATGTATAAGAGGAAAACTATCTTTAATTAGAAGGCTTGTAAACTTGAAATACAAAAATGGGTGCAATGTTACAGAGCACATGAGTGACATCCAAGCTTGATTAATCAGTTGACAACGATGAAGATGGTGCTACATAATGAGTTGCAAGCATTATTGACATTGAACTCTTTGCCTGACAATTGGGAAAGTTTTGTTGTGACCATAAGCAATTCGGCTCCAAATGGTATGGTCACTATAGATATGGTGAAAGATAGCATGTTGAATGAATAAGTTAGAAGAAAGAAGCAGGGTACTTCCAAGAGTTACTGGCCCTTGTTACTAATAAGATGGAAAGAAGTAGAAACAAAAAAATCTACAATCATGACAAGCCAAGAGACAAGTCTAGAGGAAAATCCCAATCCAAGAAAGACCTTGAATGCTATCACTATAACATGAAAGGGCATATGAAAAAAGAATGTCGAAAGCTTAAAAAATAGTAGAAGAAAGAAAGAGGTGATGAGAACAAAGATGAGAAAGAAACAACTATAGTTGCTTTTAAGAATGGTGATATTATCATTGTTAGTGATGATGACTTTGTTGGGCTCACATGGCATGATCATTCCAGTTGGATGATTAATGCAGATGCTTGGAGACCAACACTGGTTGCAAACTAGTTCTTAAAAATGTGAAACATATTCCAGACATTTGTCTCAATTTGATTTTCACCGAGAAGCTTGATGATGAAGGCTACAAAAATCAATTTGGTGATAGAAAATGAAAGCTCACCAAAGATTCCTTGATAGTGGCAAGAGGAAAGAAATGTTTCACTCTCTATATGATGCAAGCAAAGCTAAGAGATCTCTATAGAGCTATGGCACAAAAGGCTTGGTCATATGAGTGAGAAAGGCATGCAAGTTCTAGCTAGGAAAGATCTCCTTCCTGAAATGAAAGTTACACAACTCAAAACTTGTATTCATTATTTAGCTGGAAAACAACATAACTTTCCTTTTAATAAAGATCATTTAAATGTATCCAGTTAGATAATGGTGGTGAATACAAGGGTTCATTTGAAGATTTCTTCAAGAAGATTGGCATCAAGCATGAAAGAACTATTCCCAAGACACCTCAACAAATGGTGTAACAAAGAGAATGAACAAAACAATTGTTGAAAGATTTAAATGTATGCTCTCTTATGAAAAACTACCTAAATCCTTTTGGAATTTGGCAATGAGGACTGTAGTTGATCTAATCAACCTTTCTTCTTTAGCTTCACTTAATAGTGGTACACCAGAAAAAGTTTGGACATGTTAGGATATTTTCTTCGGCATTTGAAGATGTTTGGGTGTAAAGCATTTGTGCACATTCTTAAAGATGAGAGATCAAAGCTTGATGGAAAGGCAAAACACTACATTTTCCTTGGATGGCCATGAAGAGTTTGGGTATAGATTGTGGGATCTAGTTGACAAAAAGGTAGTCCAGAGCAAAGATGTAATATTCTCTAAGGATCAAACCATTAAAGACTTTGATAGAGTTGAGAAGCCAACTTCCACAAATGAGTATCCAATAAATTTGGATCCAATCCCTCCACCTATGGTGCATAAAGATAATGAGGGAGATGTACAAGAAAATGGTGGTGATATAGTTAGTGATGACGCTATGGATTTAGAAGAGCAAGAAGAAGAGCACGAGGAACAAGCACCTCCTTAACCACCAACAGAACCACAATTAAGAAGATTTACTAGAGATCGTCCGACTTCAATAAGGTACTCTCGTAATAAGTATGTGATGCTTACAGATGGAGAAGAACCAAAGTGTTATCAAGAAGCTACAACTCACAAGCTTAAAGTGGAGTGGTTGAAAGCCATGCAAGAAGAGATGAAATCCTTACTTGAGAACCATACTTACGACTTGGTGAAATTGCCTTAGGGGAAAGGGCACTCAAGAAAATGGGTCTACAAATTGAAGATAGGAAACTCACAACCTAAGTACAAGGCAAGATTGGTTGTGAAGGGTTTTAGCCAGAAAAAGGGAATTGGTTTTGAAGAAATCTTCTCACCCATAATGAAAATGTCATTTATACAGGTTGTTCGTAGTTTAGCCGGAAACTTGAACTTAGAGGTTGAGCAGCTTGATGTGAAAACAACTTTATTTATGGTGACTTGGAAGAAGAGATCTACAAGGAGCAGCCTGAGGGGTTCAAAGTGAAAGGTAAGGGAAATTTAGTTTGTACACTAAAAAAGAGCTTGTATGGGTTGAAGCAAGCACCATGGCAATGGTATAAGAAGTTTGATTCATTCATGGTGGATCATGAGTACAAGAGGAGCACTTCAGATCATTTTATGTTTGTAAAGAGATTCTTAGATTGTGACTCCATCATTTTGCTACTTTATGTGGATGACATGTTGATGGTTGGGCATGATGCGAGCAAAATTGACAAGTTAAAGGAAGAGCCTAGCAAGTCCTTTTCTATGAAGGATTTAGGTCCTGCGAAGCAAATACTTGGCATGAAGATTGCTCATAACAGGAAGAATTGCAAGATTTGGCTATCACATGAGAGGTACATTGAGAAAGTGCTTGAAAGATTTCACATGGATAAGAAGAAATCGGTGAGTATTCCACTTGCAAATCACTTCAAACTTAGTTCGAAGTAGTGTCCAGCAAGTGAGAAAGAAAATGATGAAATGAAGAGAGTTCCCTATATATTCGTCGTTGGTAGTTTGATGTATGTTATGGTGTGCACTAGGTTGGATACAACTTATGCATTTGGCGTTGCGAGTGAATTTCTTTCCAATCTTGGAAAAGATCATTTGGGTTGTAGTGAAATGGATTATCAGATATCTTAGAGACACTTCCAAGATGAGTATATGCTTTGGAGATGGAAAATCTTAGCTAGAAAGCTCCACAAATACAGACATGGCTAGAGACATTGATTCTAGAAAGTCCACATCAGGGTACTTGATGACTTTTTCAAGGGGAGCTATTTCTTAGCAATCCAAGTTGCAAAAATATGTTACTTTATCTACCACGCAGGCCGAGTACATTACAGTGGCCGAAGGATGTAGGGAGATGCTATGGACCAAAAGACTTGTACATGAATTGGGGTTAAAGCAAGAGAAGTATGTTCTTTTATGTAACAACCAAAGTGATATCCATTTGAGAAAGAATCTGACATTCCACTCAAGGTCAAAGCACATTCATGTGAGGTATCACTAGATACGTGATTTATTGGATGAAAAATTGTTTCAACTTGAGAAGATTCACACAGATGAGAATGGGTCGGATATGATGACTAAATCTTTGTCCCAGGAGAAACATGATTTTTGTAGAAGTAAAGCTGGGTTCCCCCCACCTAAGTCAAGAGGGGGAGATTTGTTGGGTGATATCCCTTCTAATTAGAGTGGGTCCTATACAAGACTCAAATGAGTCAAAAAATTCTTTATTTTATTATTATATGTAAATCTCTCTTTGAAGCTTTGTGGCTTCCAATGACTAAAGGATGGAAAAGAGACTTTTGGTCTCTAATTTCAAGCAACACATATAGCAAAAAAATAGAAAAGAGCTATGTGTGTGTGTGTGTGTGTGTGAGAGAGAGATAGAGAGAGAGAGAGAGAGAGAGAGAGAGAAAGTGAAGAAAGCTTTAGGTTTTCTTTTATAGTTCAAGCCAAGATAGGTTGGTCATTTCTTACTCGATCTTGATGAAATTTTAGTGGGTTGTTCATGAAGACGAGCTCTACGTTTTGATTGGAGCGGATCTTGTCAAATCTCTCTTGGATTGGTAGTTTGCGATGTCCACTTTGGTAATACATAAACTTCATTTCTTGTTGATTTTGTTGATACCCACCTTACTGGTGATGATATAATTGTTGATTAGTGATCCAAGAATATTATCTTAATGATTGTATGCCTCTAGTTATGACTAGAGATGATATCTTATAACCCCATTATTTTATAGTAGAAGTTGATTCAGAGTTGGACCCGTAAACATGAGCATTTTTTTCGAACCACATAAATTTAGTGTTTTGTGATTGTTTTGTTGCCTTTAATTTTTCAGCCATATTATTGTCTATTGTTTGTAGGTTGTTGCCTATTTTCTAATTACACAAAGAGGGAAAAATATAAGGATTTTCCCAACAAATTGACACATAGATAAATAAAAATTAATGTTCAAACAATATTTTACAAAACAATTTAGTAATAAAAAAATATTTACATGTACAATTTCATTAAATAAATAATCGTTGGTGTCATCATCATCACCTGCCACCAATCTACCCAAAAAAAAAAAAAAAATCCAATACAATTGAGTTTCGAATCATAACAAGAAAGCTAAATAATGCTGTAAATAATCCAATATAATGCTGCAAATCATTACAAAAATTATTAAGAATTCAATACATTCATCACAAATTAGTCAGATTTGAAGAAAGGTCCTCCAAGTGCCCTTTCAATTACAAGAAAACGCTGGGGAGAAGGGGGGCGGCGCGAAACGCTCGGTATTTTCCAATGGTTCTTTTAAGATATTTCGCGTTGTACTTCGATTAAACCTTGGCCCTGTTAGGGATGGTTAATGAGCTCGACTAGTGCCTCAGTGATGGGTCCTATTAAGGAAAATAGATAATTTCCCACAAGTAAATCAATCAATAGAAATAAAAACTAATACGGAAAAAATTAAATCAATAACAACAAAATAATGTTTACGTGGTTCGAGGTACATCGACAGGACCAAAATCCTATTCCACTATCAACCAATAGTTTTCAAATGATTACAAACGAGACACGAATGGTCTCACAAACCACCCATATATGAATTCCAAATAATCACAAATAATCAATAGAAAAGACCTCGCCAAATATATGAACAAAAATCTTCGAAACAGAGTTGAAGAGGACCCAAAATAACGAACCAAACAATGCTTCGAAGCAAAATAGCACCAAACAAAGCACAAAGCTTTGTACCAATAGCACTGAAAAATACACAGCATCACTTAGAAAATCAATTCGACGGCACCCTTTTCAAAAAAGCAAAGACAATCCCAAAACAATATTGTTGACTCTTGGGCTTTTTATCAAAACCCTAATTGCCACCAAACAGATTTTTAAATACTCATTGGGCCTCCAAAAGTCAGATATAATATATAAAAATATATTATAACCAACACCAAACCAAATTAAATATTTTAATAAACCAATTGGGTCACATACTCCACTACGGAGGTATACCTAACAATTCTCCCCCTACTGACTTAGGTGGAGACATCAACCATATTCACCAAAGTTTGACACTTCAAATGTTTGTCCTTCAACAAAGTCTTAGTCAACATATCGAAAATATTATTATCCGTATGAATCTTTTCGAGTTGTAACAATTTTGAATCTAACACATCATGAATCCAACGGTATCTCACATCAATTTGTTTCGATCTGAAATGAAAAATGGAATTTTTACTCAAATGAATAACACTTTGATTATCAAAATAAAGCACATAAGTTTCTTTCTTCAAACCCAGTTCTTGAAAAAAATTTCTTCAACCATAACTCTTCCTTGCAAGCTTTCGTAATAGCAATAAATTCAGCTTTGGTAGTTAAGAGAGCAACACATTTTTACAATTTAGATTGCCATGTCACAACTCCCCCTGCAAAAGTCATCAAATACCCCAAAGTAGATTTCCTAGAATCAATATCACCGGCCATGTAGGAATCCGTGAACCCATCAAGCATCGACTAAACACACTTTCAAAGTCCCTCGAAGATACCATAGAATCCATTTCACCGCTGCCCAATGTTCTTTACTCGGATTAAAGAGAAAACGACTCACCACACCAACGCCGTAAGCAATATCAGGCCTTGTACAAACCATGGTGTACATCAAAAAATCAACTGCTGAAGCATAAGGAATTTTTAGCATCTCTTCCTTATCTTTCTTACTTGTAGGACATTGATTTGAACTACGCTTGAAGTGACCTGCAAGTGGACAACCAACTGGCTTTTCTTTATCCATGTTGAACCTCTCAAGAACTTTTCAATATAACTTTCTTAAGACAACCAAGTCAACATTTTTTTGTGATCACGAACAATTTTCATACCAACTATTTGTTTTTCCGACCCCAAATCTTTCATAGCAAAAGACTTGCTCAACTCTAATTTCAGCTTGTTAATCATGATAGAATCTTGACCCACAATTAACAATTAACATGTCATCAACATAAAGTAAAAGAATTATAAATTTGCCATATGGAAAATTTTTCACAAACACACAATGATCTGAAGTGGTTTTAGAAAAATCATTATTCATCATGAAAGAGTCAAATTTGTCTGTACCATTGCAACGACACTTGCTTGAGACCATAAAAACTTTTCTGTAATTTGCAAACAAATTTCTCTTTTTCTTTTTTCACAAAACCTTCCGGTTGCTCTGTGTAAATTTCTTCTTCAAGGTCACCATGAAAAAATGCAGTATTCATATCAAGTTACGCAACTTCAAG
Source organism: Camellia sinensis (assembly GCF_004153795.1). NCBI lineage: Eukaryota > Viridiplantae > Streptophyta > Magnoliopsida > Ericales > Theaceae > Camellia > Camellia sinensis. Next base: position 419,512 of record NW_021025026.1, read on the forward strand.
GTTTATACTTGTGGCCATGCCAAGTACAACCCGAATTGAAGACATGCCACAGCGCTTGCTTGAGATCATACAAACTTTTTTTTAATTTGCAAACAAATTTCTCTTTTCCTTTTTTCACAAAACCTTCCGGTTGCTCCATGTAAATTTCTTCTTCAAGGTCACCATGAAGAAATGTAGCCTTCACATCAAGTTGCTCAACTTCAAGGTTCATACTTGTGCCCATGCCGAGTATAACCCGTATTGAAGACATCTTCACAACTGGCGAGAAAATCTTATCAAAGTTAACACCTTTCTTTTGCCCAAAGCCTTTGTGGACACCCCATTTTGACCAACCCTAGCGTTTTCTTTTGATTACCCGATGATAAAAATAGGAATATGATATCTCACAAAATTCTCAATGGAAAGATCAAATTTAAGTTTTAATCACAACCTTTACCTTTTTTGGCCAAATTGTTTTATACTCGTTTTGGTCAAATTATGTTACACATTTGGCCCATTAAAATATATTTTATTAGTTTATTTATTTTTATTATTTTATAATTTTACATGTTTTTGTATGTTTTTATATTTTTTTTTGGATATTTGTACATATATTTATGCAAATAATACAATTTTATCTATTATTATATTATAAAGTGTACAATAATGTTACTGTGCACCATTTGAAAAACTCACCCATTCTACCGTTTTCCATTGTTTGTTTGTGATTTTTATTTTCTATAAAAGAAGGAAGTGTCAGATGAGGGCGAGAGAGGATTGAAGAGAAAAAAAAATTTGTTTCCAGGGAGGAAAAATTGAGAGAAAAGGATCAGAGAGAATAGACTAGAAAGAAGAAAGAGAGGAAAAATATTTTCAAGAGAGAAAAAAACAAAAGTCTTAACTATTTTATTTTTGGGAAAAATAAAATATTTTGAATCAAATTTTTCTTTCCATTCTCTTCCTTGTCTCTTCACCAATACACCAACATACCATTAAAGCTTAAATTCTGAATTTTAAACTGAGAATTGAGAACACGTTCCACAACCTTGAGGGTGATCAAAAGAAAGTTTGCAAATCATAAAATTCGCCATTTCTCCAAAAGGTAGATTTTCGCAAACTTTCATTTAAATTTGAAAATGTAATATAATTTGTTTAAATTCTTTTACTAATTGCTTTATCGCTTTATTTATTGCTTTAAATGGTCGGTGTTTCACCATCTACATAAACTGTTGTAATTTACCGCTTTAAATGGTCAGTGTTTCACCACCCACATAAACTGTTGTAGTTTACCGCTTTATATAAAATGTCGTAATTTACTACTTTAGATGGTTGGTCAAAACCCCCTAATTTGTTAAAAATGTGACCCCACCGAGTGAATAGTGATGTGAATAGTGATCAACGGTGAATAGTAACTGCCGGTGGTGAATAGTAAATCTCGGCGATGAATAGTACCTTTGGCGATGAATAGTACCTTGGATGGAAAATGCCTGATGAAATGAATAATGACCAAGGAGGGTGAATAGTAACTGCTGCGATGAATAACATTGATGGTGATGAATAGTGCTCTAGCAAAAATGAGTTTCCCCAGGCGAAACAGAGCAATCTCCCAGTAGCGAACATAACCATTTCCGGCGGTCGATCCCCAAGGAATCTTTCATTCTCTTTTAATTTGAGATTTGTGAGGTTTTATTTTGTTGTAATATTTTCTGCCACTCCTCCCTTATTTGGATATGTAATTATTCAAGTGTTGTAATAATTTTCCGCCCCTGTTTCTCTTTATCCTGTTCTTTTACTTACTTTCCTTATCTGTAAATAGTATCATATTTTGTTTTTTTTATCATACTCATGCTTTGCATCCATATTTCATGCATCAAGATTTGGCTAATTTGCATTTGTGGGTTAATCAATTCTTATGTTATTATGTGCGCTACCTTATATTCTTGAGATGATTCACATGCCATGTATTAGAAGCCAAATCTTTAGTTGCATTCTTGTGTATGTATTGCATTTGGATTTTGTATATAAGATCGTGCATATTTTCTAAGTTGGTTTTGTAACTATTCGCGGAATGTCAGTAAATATATGTGTTTTTATGCTATAGCATTCCACTTGTGTGTATTTTTTCTTACTATGTTTAGCATTCTACCATGAGGCTACTTGCTTTTGTGATACATCTCTTTGAATGGCAGTGGATGGAGGTTGTGTTGTTCAATTTGGCTTTTTCAAAATACATGAAATCAAGTTGTTTCAAAATAAATGACATAGTCTATACTTGTTTGCTTTCACATAGTAAATTTTAGAATTATTAATATGAACATATAAACTCAATAAAATTCATATCATGATTTAGTAGAGGCCAATCTTTTAATCGAGTGAGTGGGGGTGCTCAATTAATGACCTTCCCCTCTCATACCTAAGGTTCCGAATCAAGACATCTCCTGTTACGACGAATAATGGCCTTGGCACGAGTCACGGGTTTTCTAATTTTTCCAAAATATTAGGTGGTGACTCTGAGATCTGATGATGCAGTGTATTTCTGGCAAAGATTTTTGCAATAAACTAAATTTCTACAAAAGTTGTCGGATCTGGACTCTCATCTATGTTTTACATTGCACTCATGAAATTAGATCAAAGAAATCGAGGGTCCGAATTGTTTAACGCCCACAGGTACCCCCCGGGCTGTGTTACAGTATTTAACAACAAGACATGCCTTGTACCTTAGATTCTTGCCATCATTCTTCAATTTGAAGACCTATTTATTTTTCTAAATTTTCTTTTCCTTAGGCAACTTCACCAAATCATAAGTGTGATTTTCAAGTAAGGAATTCATTTTCTCTTACATGGCCTTTTTCTAATCATCTTTCTTTGCATGCTCAATTACTTCTTGATAGCTTCCCCTTGATCGGATCTCAACACAAATTCATTGGGAGGATACTTTTTTGAAGGTTGTCGATCTTTTGTAGATTTTCTCAACTCAAGTTGTGGTGATGATTCTTGAGTTGGATGCTCTTCCTCAAATTCAGGCTAAACTTTATTTGAAGTAGCATCGTCATCTACATCTTCAAGAGGTGGCTGCACATCTCCCCCATTTTTATCATTCACTGAAGATGATGGAGATAGGTCCATGTTAATAAGACCACTAGTTTTTGGCTTCGGTTGATCACCTTTGCCAAAGTCTTCAATTGTTTGGTCTTGAAGAAACACAACATCATGGTTTCAAATAACTTTCTTGTTAATCGGATCCCACAATCTATAACCAAATTCATCACGCTCATAGCTAAGAAAAATGCATTGTCTTAACTTACTATCAAACTTGGACCTCTTATCTTTTGGAATGCGAATAGAGGCTCGACAACCAAACACTCTCAAGTGCTCATAAGACACATCTTTGCCGGTTCAAACTCTTTTGAGAACATCACCATTCAAAGGATAGGAAGGAGACAAATTGATCACGTCAACCGCTATTCTCATTGCCTCACCCCAAATGCATCTTGGCAATTTAGCATGTGAAAGTAGACACCTTGTTCTTTCCACGATGGTGAGGATCATCCTCTCAGCAACGCTATTTTGTTGAGAAGTCTTCTTAACTGTCATTTGGTGTTGAGAAGTCTTTTTAACTGTCATTTGGTGTCGAATACCTTGGCTGCGACAATATTCACCAAATGGCCCAATGTCTTCACCACCATTGTCTGTTCGGACACATTTCAATTTCTACCATGTTTCTCTTTCAACCATGGCCTGAAAATGCTTAAACACATTTAGAACTTGATCTTTAGTTTTTAGTGCAAAAGCCCAACTTTTCTTGAATAATCATCAATGAAAGTAACAAAATAAAATACACCACTATTTGTTCTAACTTTTAAAGGACCACAAACATTCAAATGAATCAACTCCAAAACATTTTCTTTTCTAGAAAAATGTAAAGAAACTCTATGTTATTTACCCACTAAGCAATGAACACAAGTTTTAAGATGCGTACCTTTCAAGTCGGGTAGAAGCTTTTTCTTGAACAAAACTTGCAGCTCTTTTTCACTCATGTGCCCAAGGCCGCTTGTCACGCCCGTATTTTATTACTCGGATAACATTACCAATATTCATTAAGTCCATTTACAAATGACAATTCATCCTTTGATGAAATTATGAATAATTAAATAAACATGTTTCCTCTCATTATACAACAATGACATTTACATACAAATAAAAGAAATGCCCTAAGGCTTACAATAAATAAGAGAGTGTTGCCCTTTACAAAGCATAGAACTCAGCCAAAGAAACAATTAAAAAGTACTACGGCTCATCACCACTTTATAACCATGCCAAGTTGTTTGATCCTTAAATCCGAAAACATTCCCTGCACACATGTACAGGTAGGGGGTGAGCAACCACTAACTCACCAAACAATCTCATATTATAACATCAGAAGATATGCAAGTACAAAGATACTCACACATCACTACAAGAAAATGCATTTTTGCCGACCATTTTTGGCTAGCAAAAATAATTTAGTCGCCAAAAGTCACGGAATTGGCTACCAAAAATAATATTAGTCGGCAAAAGTCAACTTTTTAGCTACTAATTTTTTTTAGTAGGGGAATGTTGATTATTGGCGACTAAAAAAAATTTAGTAGCTAAAAATATTACAATTGGCGACTAAAAAAATTTTTAGTAGCTAAACATATCACAATGGGCGACTAAAAGGAAATTTAGTAGCCGTAGAGGTACCTTTAGCTACTAAATTATTTGGTAGCCGAATGAAAATAAAAAAATTAATTTTTAATCTTTGCCGACCAAAATTTTGGTCGCCAAATGTTAACTTTCAGCGACAAAAGTCCTTGTAGTCGCCAAAGACCTACCTTTGGCTACTAAAGTATTTGGTAGCCGAATGAAAATAAAAAAAATAATTATAAATCTTTGCCGACCAAGATTTTGGTCGCCAAATGTTCACTTTCGGCGACAAAATTCCTTGTAGTCGCCAAAGACCTACCTTTGGCTACTACATTTTTTGGTAGCCGAATGAAAATAAAAAAATTAACAAAATAGTTATTTTATTTTATTAATAACAATACCATTAGTCTCCACTTGAAAATTTGACTAAACAAAATAGTTATTTTTATTTTTGTTTTTATTTTTATTTTTAGGTTATAACAAAAAAAACACTAAATAAAGTTTTTGGAAATTAAATGTTTAGTAGTGAAAAAAAAAAAAGTGAATTTATTAGTGACTGGTAGCTAAAAAGGAAATCAATATTTTTAGTGACTAAATATTTGGTAACCATAAAGAATCCAAAGATTTTTGGTGACTAAAAATTTAGTAAATAATAATAAATGAAGACTTTCGGCTACCAAATGGTTAGTAGCCAAAAGTTTAATAAAATGAAAAATAATATTTTTGGCGACTAAATTCTTTAGTCCCTAAATGTAGTAATGTTGTGACTAAAACTTATTCCCGACAAAAAGTTTTCGTCGCTGAAAATTTAATTTATTTTATTTGAACACTTTTGGCGACTAAATATTTAGTCGCCAAAATATACCCTTTCCCGACTACTCAGAGTTTGGTAGCCGAATGTTCACTTTTGGCGACTAATATTTTAGTCGCCAAAAGATAACCTTTGCCGACTAACCAGAGTTTAGTAGCCAAAACGTTCACTTTCAGCGACCAAAAATAGTTTAGTCGCCAATACTATCGCCGACAGGGTATAGGCGACTAGTTTGGCGACAAAATATTTTAGTCGCTAATTGGTTTGGCGACCAAAAATGGGGCTTTTGGCGACCAATATTTTGGTCGTCAAAAGTGACATTTCCTGTAGTGCATATATGTGAAATCATATCATGTCAAAAAAAAAAATCATATGATTTTATTACATAATCTCTTAAATCCAATTTATTTAATTAACCACAACAAGTTAACTTAAATAAATAAACATGCTTCAATAGCAACAGTACATCATTTTCAATTTATTCAATTATCCCATTTTCAATTGAATCAACTAATTAAACAATTCATCAGGACATCTAACAAAGCATCATATACATTTATTACAGCCTTATGAGATGAATGCATATGCCATGTCATGCTCAAAATATATTTCTCATCTTTTGAAAATCTTGTGCACAATGCCAATTTGAAAACACGTTAACCCAACAATTTTAATATAATTTCAAGGTGGTAAATACGACTCAGGTAATCCCTAAGCTGGTGTCTGCAAGTAGGCATATCAAGCACTACCAAATCAACACTTTACCGGTTTCTCATCGGAAGGTACGTGGTACCTCCTCACCACTTTACCAGTCTCTTAACGGAAGGCATGTGGCACCTTCCCCGCGTGTGTTTTTGTTCTTTCACCATGGACACTCAGGCCAACTTAGCCAATACCAACTACACCCAATATTCGGACTTACCAACGTATTATCAAAACAAAACAATAAATCTTGTTTCACAAAACAATTTCTCTTTTAAAACAATTTCACAAAACTAAAAGTTTTGATAACTCATTATTGTTTTAATCCAATTCATTCATTCGCTCCAAATGAGCTAAAATCACATTATTTTTTTTTCTTGTCAAAGACCGCCAAAATCATTCAAATATCTCATATATGAATTTGAGGTAATATTAGGATAACATAACTCAACTAGTAAAACTAGGGACCAAATACCATACCATATCAACTTAATCTCGCTTATTTCTCTAAATCTCATACATGGTCAACTTCATCACTTTTAATCTCATATGTTAAATGTTAGAAAATAAACCCAATAACACATTTTTAATTAAGAAGGATTTAAGATATTAATTGTACGAGCACGAAATTATCTCCTCGTATAATCCTGTTGATCAAATCTGCACTCCTCCAAACGTCGTCGCTTTACTCCCTGAAAACACAAACGTGAGCTAGCTGGCAGGTGTATGCCGGATACCTCTCCGATGCCTAAGTCAGCCAAATCGACAAATAGACAAAAGCTCTGTGTATTCGAGAATCAAAGTTTTGTTACCCTTTCCATAGGTTATGTCATGAGCTTTTATAGGTTCCGCGTGGCACAATCCTAGTAGGACTCTTACTCCTCCATATAGAGTCCTCCTAGGAATCACACTCTTGAAAGATAATGCTTATCTTTTAACACCCCCCTCACTGCTTAAACCAAGTGAGATGGTTCTACCTCGGTAGTGTGACAAAATGACCGAGCTATCATAGCCATGCTAAACTGGCAGAAATGACCGAACTCTAACTAGCACGATTCTTCCCTTCATTACTTGTACCTCGGTTTCGCCTGTTGAGACTGTGCTAACCATAGCAAGCTTGGACTGAGCTAATCAAGAGCAAAGTCCTGAGGAAGGATCAAAATACCTCGGCTCAGAATGGTATGACCGAGCTAATTGTTGCCGCTCTGACTGTGGTGACCAAGCTAACTACAAGGCTCTTTTGCACCGAGCTAACTACAAGGCCCTTTTACTTAGCCTTCTTACTGTGGCCTACAGGACGGCCCATTACCCAGCTCGGCCCAATTTACTTATAAATTACCCTCACATTAACCAAACTGATTTAACTTATCAAATTTGTAAGTTCATTATATTCACCATCTTCCAAATTGATAACACTAAATATAACTTCACATGCCTCATCTCTCAAATACACCCACAATTTCATGCCTAGCCAATTTTTCCCAAATCTCTACAAATAACAATTTCATAACTTTTCTAAAACTAATAAATCAACACGATATTTACATCAAAATTATGAAATATGCCCAAGAGTAACATTTTCAAGGTTGTGAGTTCAAAAGTCTGCATTTCACATTTTCATTTTTTTACAAAAATGAACACAACTTAATCATTAACATATCAACTTTCATAAAATATCATGAATATAACACTTTTAGAGTTTTTAATTGTGAGAACCCGAATATAAAAATTAAGTAAATAATTAAATAATAATATTATAATCTCAAATATTTTGGTGGTGAATTCTAAGGTGCAAATTAAATATTATTGGAGGATCTTTTAATTAATTTTAAACTTAAAATAAATTTATGGTTACAAAGATATACGAAGATTTTCATACGATTACTCAATATATGAAGATTTTCATACGATCAATCAACTCAATATATATTATATATATAGAGAGAGGAGGGTGTGACTTGATCTCTAGACCACAAGGTTAATATATAAGACTCCTACCATTTGAGTTGCATATAACTTATACATATGTTTTGTATGTTTATCTATTTATTTGACCTATGTGTGCCCACCACTAGAATAAAATAAAATAAACACAAACCCTACTCTATTATTTGTTCACCACATAGGGCAACAACACAGCAGCCACGGGAGAGGGTTTGAGAGAAGGAAAAAAAGAAGAAGATGTTGCAATCAAAGAACTTTTGGGTGTGTTGTGTTGTGTGTGATCATCAAAGGTTAGCCCTCCTAGGTTTTCTTCTCTTCTTTCTTTGTTCTATCCTTATTCTATAATTATTTTATTCATTCATGGAGAGGTTGTAGGTTTATGTATTGTGTATATAGATATCCTATTAAGAAACTTGAGGAGCTAAATTTATGTGTAAAGATTGGGTGTAATTTTCAGTCCAAAAATTCTGTGCAAAGTCACAAATTTTAAAAATCAAGAAACCATATCAAACAGATGAATTTTAATCTGAAATTTTTAAAGTAGATCAATTACATATTGAATTGCATATCTGAATTTTTTCATAATTTTTGGGAGACAAAATCCATATAAATTGAGGTATTCAAATCTGTCCAGGAAACCAGTCCAAAACAGTAAATTCGGGATTGTTGTTCTCTTTGGGTATAAATCCAAAAATTATCAAATCAGCGTCATTAGAACCAGTTACCAGTCTAGTTTCTTACATTTTTGGCCTTGCATTGATTGCTCTTATATATTAAGAGAACCGTTAATTTCTTTAAAGTGCTGCAGAAAACAACCTGTTTGGATATAATAAATTGTAGAAAATTATGGACCATGTGTGTATTTAGTCCAGGGAAATTATTCCACTGTGTGTGGTGACTCTGGCCACTAGGGAACAGATCCGGGTTGGGCCGTGATGACTCTAGTGCTCAACGATTGTAAGGAAAAGACTTTTAAAAACAACTAGGTGACCTTCAATCGGATCGTCTTTGAGAAAAGGCCCAGGTGCCACCCTGAGGATGACTCTTAGTTCGGTATTGGATCCAACGGGGCTTATAGCCTGAGAAATGTGTGGCAGATTATTTGTTTTTATTGGTACCCAGAAAATTATTGGTGTTAGA
>NW_021025026.1:431787-451525 GCF_004153795.1 Camellia sinensis
GTTGTTCAAAAATCCGTTTAAACCGGTAATCCGGACCAAACCAGACCGAACCGTACGGTTTGGTTCGGTTCTATTAAGAACCGGTTCGGTTTCGGTTCTAAAAATATTGAAAACCGTAAAAACGGTTCGGTTAACGGATTTTATGAAAAAACCGCGGTTCGAATCGAACCGAACCGAATTTTAAAATATATATATAATATATATATATAATATCAAGTTTTATTTTTATTAATTGGTTTTTAATAATTTTAATGATATTAGGATGATATAGATATGTAATATTAAGTAATGCCTTAATATTGTTAGTTTTTATCATGAGTTAAATGTAATTAGTTAGAGTAATTATTTTGTTAATATTAACAACTTATTCTTGTAAATAGAAATTTTTGGAACCGTGAACCAAACCGAAACCGAACCGTTTTTTCGGTTTGGTTCTGGTCCGGTTTTACAAGTGTAACGGTCTGGTCTGGTTCTTAAAATCACAGAACCGTTAAGATCGGTTCGGTTCTTGGATTTTCTCAGAACTGAACCAATCCGGACCGTGTAGACCCTTAGATTTCACCACTTGGGAAAAGGCCTCGATGCTATATAAGAGTCTAGGTTTTACTTTTATAGCCCGGGAAGTCCCCCTCCATTCCCGATATGGGATATCGGGACCTTAAAATTTTATAGCCTAAGAACTCTTTCATAACTGTTAGAAATTGGGCGCCCATGTGGCATGACCCTTTTTGAACCTTTTGAACCTTATCCAAATAAGTTTGAATTTGAATTCAAAACCTATTTGGATAACCACTCAGGATATCTATATCTATCATATCAACTGATATCGATAGATGATATAGATATCTTATATATCTGATATGATATGGGATATGGTTAATCAAAAAAACAACGTATGTTTTATGTTTTTCCCATATACTGGCTCTCTCCCAAAAAACAATGATCAAGCCATTTTGCACTGTGATTTGTGTGGGTGATATTCATTTTGTAATATCACTCCACTGCTGGGTTGGTTGTTCACTTCCTGGAAGCACGTGATTTACCCACGAGATCCTTCACTTCAGACTCTGCTAAAAGGTATGGCTCTGAAATTAATCATCCGCTACGTATTATACTTTGATTTACATTGGTATCAAAGCATGAATGGGTATTTTCGTGTTTTCTTTAATCATGTGTATATTTATATATATATATATGTACACATTATATACATGAATTTTTATAAAGGAGGAAGATGTCTACTCTCATTAGATTAAGAGTATAAAATACCTCTTTTTTTGATGTTCATTAATGTCAATTTTAATACCACAAATGTATTTATTTTGGAAAACGGAGTCCGTCAGTACTGACACTGGACCAAAAAACACCCTGGAAGGCGGCGCGTGGACCGCACATGCCACCTGACGCCGTGAGCAGCTGCCACGTGACGCGCCTTCACACTCCATCATGCGCGCGTCAGCCGCGCTGTCCACGCGCGCGTCGTGCGCTGAGCTGCTCGATGAGCCGTGCGTTGAGCTGCGTGATGAGCCGTGCCGTTTTTCCTCTGCGGCTTGGCTGGCTTGGCTGTTGGTACTAAGGCTCTGTTTGTTTTGTTTTAAATTCTGAATCACGTTAAATGGTCATAATTAATTCGTTATAGATTTGTTTTATGCGTGGTTGGTACTGTTAGACTCAGAATTAAATTTTCCATATTTTGTAAAATTTTGAAAATTTTATGAAAATAAAAAGTATTTTTTCAGTGATAATAATTCATTATTTATGCTTTAAAATGCTTCTGGTATTGCATAAATAATTTTCTGGGGATTGAAATTTTTATTGTAGACTTCTGAAATGTTTTTCTATTTACTGGTATAATTTTTTCAGTTTATCAGATTTTGAAATTTTTTATTTCTAATTTTATGTGTATTTATTAGTTATTTAGAATTCCATAAAATTTAAGAATAATGTACATTTTATTATGGCATAATCTGAATATTGAATACATCATATTTTTTTAGGGTTTGTAATATGTTGCAATTAAAGAAGCATGATTAGTTATTTATTTATTTATTTGAATTCCATTATTAAATGAATATAGCATGACTTATTTGTAAATTTACATTAAGATGCTATTATATGGAATTTATCGTGCTTTGTATATGCCATAAGTAGTGGGAGATTGATTGTTTTTTTTTTTTTTTTTGCGCATGGAATTAAATTAAATTAAAATTTAATAATTATCACTAGAGGCACAAGAGATGATTACGAGCATAGCAAATTTTCGATCTTGAGACATGTGTAATATTATCATTATTTAATTTAGTTTTTTTTTTGCTGCAAAATAATTTTTTGTGCTGCTATCATTAATATCCCCTGCGCATTTTTGTTTACTCTGTATGTAGAAATGGCTGCTAAGACAGTGGTGGCAGAGTTAACTAAGGGAGAGAAATTGGATGGCGACAATTATGATATATGGCGCCGTAAGATCCAATACCTCCTCAATGAGCAAGAAGTATTGACCACGCTTGAACAAGTGATGGTTGAGCCAGAGCAGGGCAATACAGCTCAACATTGTCGTGATCTTGAAGTCTTTTAGACTTGGCGTAACAAAGATCAGTGTGTGTGCTTTACTATGTTGAGTAGCATGCACAACGACTTGATTAGTGAGTTTGAGCATTGCTTGATTGCATTTGAGATGTGGGAAGCTCTCAAGCAAAAGTTTGGTATTACCTCTTTGGCAAAGCTATGTGGGCTGACTATGAAGTTTGACTTCTATCATAAAAGGGCGCATCACTCGATGAAGCAGCATTTGAGGGTCATGTCAGCCATGATATGTGAGCATGCAGCTGTTGGGCACAATTTGACTCAAGAGCAGCAAGTACAAGCTGTGATTCGCTCTCTACCAAATTCTTGGGAGCAGATGAAGCAGAACATGATGCATAATGAGAGTGTGAAAACATTCGAAGACATATCACGTCATTTGGAGCTAGAGGCTGAGCGCCTTGAGGCGGCTAAGTCTGATGGTTCTATTATGGTAGTTGAGTCGAGCTCACGTAGGACTTCTCAGTTTAAACGTGGAAAAGCAAAAGGTGCCCCTAAGAAGCAAGCAGCAGCTGAGCTAAAGCCCAATGGCGCTAGAAATTTCAAGCGTAGGGGCAAGAGAGGTGGCAAGAAGGTAAAGGCTAAATTGACATGCTTTAACTGTAACAAAGAAAGACACTTCGCTCGGGATTGCCCTGAGCAGAAGAAGGTACTCCATTACTTAATTTCTCGCATTCAATGCTTTGTCTCTAGTCAAGCATTAATTGCTCATTCTCCTCATTTTTGGGTTGTAGACTCCGAAGCAACAGACCACATCACGAGGAACAGAGTAGGGTTCGTTGAGTATCGCCGAGTATCTGCTGGGAGTAGAAAAGTTTACATGGGGAATGAGACCTGTGTGGAGGTGCTTGGCATTGGCACATACAAGCTGGAAATGCGACGAGGGCGCACCTTGTATCTTCATGATGTTCTTTATGCTCGGGATATTCGGTGAAACTTAGTTTCAGTTATTAGCATGATGAGCCTTGGTTTTAGCTTTTGTTTTGAGAATAATGGTGTTAGCATTTATTTGGGAACAATTTTTTGTGGTTTTGGTTATCTTTCAGATGATTTTTTAGTTTTGGATGTGGATGATTCTAGTTATAATAAAAATGCCAATGGCTTTGTTTCGAATATTGCATCTTTTTGTGATAATGATTCTATGACATGGCATGCTAGATTAGGCCACATAGGGCAAGACATGATGACTAGATTGGCTACAGAAGGTATTTTAGGCCCACTTGCTAGAGCCACTTTGCCTACTTGTGAGTACTGTCTTGCTGGTAAGGCAACAAGGAAACTATTTGGGAAAGCCATAAGGGCATCTATCCCATTACAACTTATTCATTCTGATATATGTGGACCAATGAATGTGAGGGCAAGGCATGGAGCCGCTTATTTCATCACATTTATAGATGATTGCACACGTTTTGGTCATGTCTATTTGATTTCTCACAAGTTAGAAGCATTGGATTGCTTTAGACGGTATGTTAATGAGGTTGAGAATCAATTAGACAAGAGCATTAAGGCTTTAAGGACTGACCGAGGACGTGAGTATCTATCTGAGCAATTTAGAGTGCTCTGTGAGGAAAAAAGAGTCATCAGGCAATTGACAATTCCTAGGACTCCGCAGCAAAATGGTGTAGCAGAGAGAAGGAATCACACATTGCTTGACATGGTTAGATCAATGATGGCGCAAGCTAATCTTCCCATTTCTTATTGGGGAGATGCTTTGTTGACTACTGCCTACGTCCTTAACCGTGTGCCCTCCAAATCAGTTCCTTCCACCCCATATGAGATGTGGACTGGCAAAAAGCCTGATTTGGGCAATTTGCGGCCTTGGGGTTCGGCAGCTTACATACACAACGCTTCTCATAAGTTTGGGAAGTTGGGCCCTAGAGGAAAGAAGTGTATCTTCATTCGCTATAGTGAGCATTCTAAGGGCTATGTGTTTGTTGGGGAGCATCTGGATGGAAGTGTGACTGAAATTGAGTCACGAGATGTGGATTTCCTAGAGGAGGATTTCCCTAGCAGAGGTGAGGCAACTAGAGAAGTAGAACTCTATGAGATGGAGGATCTACTTGAAGGCGCACCTAGTAGCCTAGTAGAGAATGAGGAGATAATTCTTGAAGCTCCTAGGGAAATGGAAAGCGATCTACCTGCCCATGGATTAGATCCAATGGATGAGGATTCTTAGGATTCTCAACTACGTAGAAGCAAACATGGAGCTATACCCCGCCGTTGTTTTGAGATTGAAGGGGAAGCATTCATGATTGCTCCGAGTGATGAGATGGAGTCTAAGAATCTCAAAGAGGCTCTCTCATCCCCTGCTAGTAAAGAATGGAGTACTGTAATGGATGAAGAAATAGAGTCTATGAAGAAAAATCATGTCTGGGACTTGGTTGATTTACTGCTAGGGCGCAAGACTATTGGGAACAAATGGGTTCTCAAAATCAAGCGCAAAGCGGATGGTTCCATAGAAAGGTATAAGGCTCGCCTAGTGGCGAAAGGTTACACCCAACGAGAGGGTGTGGACTATGAGAAAACTTTTTCACCAGTTGTAAGGTTTGCCTCTATTCGCCTAATCCTTGCCATAGTAGCTCAGTTGGACTTTGAGCTAGATCAGATGGACGTTAAGACTGCATTTCTCAATGGAGAATTGGATGAAGAGATCTCTATGGATCAACCAGAAGGCTTTGTGGCAGTAGGTCAGGAGCGTAAAGTTTGCAAGCTTCAACGATCTATTTATGGCTTAAAGCAATCATCCAGACAGTGGAATCTGAGATTTCATCGAGCCATTGTTTCTAATGGGTTTACGATGATTGATGAAGATCACTGTGTGTACGTTAAGCGGTCCAAGGACATTTTTCTGATATTGTCATTATATGTAGATGACATATTATTGGCTGGAAATGACAAGGAGATGATTGTCGCCACTAAAATGTGGTTGTTCTCTACATTTGAGACGAAGGACATGGGTGAGGCGAGCTATGTGCTCAGTGTTAAGATCCTTAGGGATTGCTCTAGGAGACTTCTTGGTTTGTCTCAAGAGACTTACATTAAGACTATCCTAGAGCAATTCCAAATGCAGAGCTGCAAACCCATTGACACTATTGTTGCGAAAGGCGAGAGCCTAAGCCTTGATATGGGTCCTAAGACTCAAGAAGAGAATGGAATGATGGCCCGTATTCCCTATGCAAATGCTGTTGGAAGCTTGATGTATGCTATGGTGTGTACGCGTCTTGACATTTATTATGCAGTCGGATTGGTGAGTCGTTACCAATCCAACCCAGGACCAGCTCATTGGAAAGCAGTTAAGAGGATATTACGATATCTTAGAGGGACTGCATATTACACACTTTGCTACCAAAGTTCAGATCTACATCTAGTTGGCTATTGTGATGCTGACTGGGGAGGAGACTTAGATGAGCGTAAGTCTACTTCAAGATATGCTTTCATGCTTAGTGATGGTGCTATTTCTTAGAGCAGTAAGAAGCAATCCTGTATCGCCTTATCAACTATGGAAGTTGAGTTTGTGGCTTGTTCATCTGCTGTTCAGGAAGCCGTTTGGTTGAGGAGATTCCTTCCGCATTTGGATGTTGTCACACACACTTCAGACCCTGTGACTATCCATTGTGACAGCATGGCTGCCCTCGCTTACGTTAAGGATCCTAAATACCACAGCAGAACCAAACACATTGATGTGAGGTTCAACTTTATCAGAGACATTGTGGCGCAGAAAGAAGTGATCCTGGAGCACATCCCTATGAGTCGCATAGTTGCGGACCCTTTGACTAAGCCCATTGCTAGAGATGTTTATCTTACTCATGTTAGGGCTTTAGGACTACGTAGGTGGTGATATATTTATGTGTATTCAGTTGAACTCATTTTTTTTGGGATATTTATGCCATTAGTATTCATATTTGTTTCTATTACACATTTATGTTCACTACTTTTTGTAATGGTTTGTGAATTAGCATACACAAAATAATTAAATTGATGTTAGTAGGCAAGATTGGCTCACTCACACGAGCAATCGCCCTTAGCGCTAGGTAGCGAGTAAGGATGAGACTAGTGGCTTATTGTATTTGGAGCAAATAGAGAAGCTAAAATTATCCACTAGCTATGTCGCCTTGGTTGGAGCCAAGATGAGGTCTTGTTAGAGACCGACCTTAGATATAGGAGTACCCACTTTTCCATGATGTGCCTGTTATGGATAGCCAGATGCGAGATCTCATTTGATGTCTAAGAGGCGAGCAAATAGATAATTCGAGTTAGACGCTAGGAAGCAACTTGTGCGCTTAAGAGCGACTAAACTAAGATCTGTATGGTGTGTGAGTTTAACATCACTCTTTGGAAGAGTTACTCCACTATAACATGCATTCGTACTGCATGTGCTTATCGACCCGTTAGCGAGGTGAAAGAATGGATCCCTACTTCTTCACTGTGTGAGTCGTAAAAGTCATTTATTCCCTAAATGACTTCACTTTGTGCCTTTTGTGACCTTTGACTATGTCATAAGATGGGGAGTTAATGTTCAGCTACTTTGGTATGTTGCCTGCGATATGTATGATTCGACTTTAAGGGACATTACTGGGAAAGCGATCAATTTTAAATTGAATGATATGAGGGTGAAGGGAAGATCTTCTAGTTCTATATCTCTGCTCTATATTCACTGTCGACAACTCACATCGCTCTTTATAGGATGCTGATTGGGTGTGAATATAATGCGGGACCTAGGAGAGTCAAACATGCTCTTTGAGGGATTAGAGATGTTTTTGGACTGATGTAGCTAGATGGGTTTGGGTACATGAGACACTATTTCTATTCAATTTGGGTTGATGTCTCTATGCTGACTAATATTGAGTTTCTAGTATAGAGCTCCTCCACATGCAGGTGTTCTCAGCAGTCGCACGGTGCATTGGCTAGCATGAGATTGTTCATTTTTGGGGAGATTGAGATAGAGATGTGACAGTGTCATGCCAACTCATGTGCGAGTGGGAGATGTTAGAAATTGGACGCCCATATGGCATGACCCTTTTTGAACCTTTTGAACCTTATCCAAATAAGTTTGAATTTGAATTCAAAACCTACTTGGATAACCACTCAGGATATCTATTTCTATCATATCAACTAATATGAATAGATGATATAGATATCTTATATATCTGATATGATATGGGATATGGTTAATCATAAAAACAACGTATGTTTTATGTTTTTCCCATATACTAACTCTCTTCCAAAAAACAACGATCAAGCCATTTTGCACTGTGATTTTTATAGGTGATATTCATTTTGTAATATCACTCCACTGCTGGGTTGGTTGTTCACTTTCTGGAAGCACGTGATTTACCCACAAGATCCTTCAGTTCAGACTCTGCTAAAAGGTATGGCTTTGAAATTAATCATCCGCTACGTATTATACTTTGATTTACAATAATGACACTCAATGTCTTTCTTTGAAAAGGGCCTATCTCTTGATTTGTCACGGTTTTGATCACGATCATGAGAAGTCTTACTCCTCCCCTTGTTTTGTTTCGGCCTCTCACAACAAATGCCTCCTAATGAAAAGAACCCGCTTATTTTCTTCATCTCTTCATTCAACAAGCTACTAGTGACTTGGCTCATTGTGACAACTCCATCGGGTGCCGAATTACAAACTATCACAACCAAAGTCTCCCAACTTTCAGGCAATGAACTAAGTAGCATCAAAGCCTGCAACTCATCATCAAAAACAATTTTCATAGAAGAAAGTTGGTTAACAATACTCTTTATTTCATTCAAATGTTCCAGAATGGGGTTGTCTTTTTTTTTATTATATAAATTTACTAACTTTCAAAATAGAAAAACTTTATTTGTGACTGATTTTCTACCATAAAAGACCATTTAATTTTTTCCATAAATCATGTGTCGAAATTCCAGTAGCAACATCATGAAACACACTATCATTAATCTATTGACGGATAAAACTAATGACTTTTCGATTAAGTCTCTTCCATTCATCATCTTTCATACCCCCGGGTTCGCCACTAGCTCCCTTAATAGGCCCATATAAATCTTTACAAAATAATAAGTCTTCCATTTTAGTTTTCCAAATTACCCAATTGCTTCCATTGAAACTAAACATACGACCCACATTCTCATCCATTGATTTATACTAATAAATAAACTCAAATAAACCGCAAGCTCTAATGCCAGTTATTAGGGAAAATAGATGTCCACAAGTAAATCAATCAATGCAAATAAAAACTAATGCGGAAAAAATTAAATCAATGATACAAGAGTTTTTACGTGGTTTCCTTAATGTGAGGTACGTCCACGGGACTAAAATCCGATTTCACTATCAACCAACACTACAAGAAAAATCACTTTTGGCGACTAAATTTTTAGTCGCCAAAAGTGATTTTTTAGTCCCCAAAAGTCGGGTTTGAGGTTTTCCCGACTAAATTTTTTAGTCGCCATGTTGGTCGTTGGAAAAACGTCGCGGAAGGTATTGGCGACTAACCCACTTTTAGTCGCCAAAAACAAACTCTGTAGCGACCACAAATTTTGTCGCCAAAGCTCCTTTATTTTTTTTAAATTATACATTTGGCGACTAAATTTTTAGTCGCCAATAGTAAATCATTTTTTTTTAATTTATACATTTCCCGACTATTTTTTTCGTCGCCAATACTGAAGCTTTTGGCGACCACCTCTTTTGGTCGCCAAAAGCATATTTAAAAAAAAAAAAATATTGAACCTGTTGCTCGCAGGTTTCGAACCTGAGAAATCCCACCACCACACTCCAAACGTTTTGCAACACACTCCCTCCACTATGCCACAATAACATCACATGAATATATATGCAATATATATTATTTATATAGTATATTAACCGCTATTAATACAAAATAATATATATAAATATAATTTTTTCAATTCAATATACTTTATGTAAAAAATAAATTATTTACTAAAAAAAATTTAGGCCACTTTTGGCGACTAAATTAAATTTTTAGTCGCCAATTCTATCATTTTCGGCTACTAATTATAATTTAGTCGCAAAAAAATTAAGTTTCGCCTAAAAATAAATAGTTTTGGTGACTAAACCTGTTTTTAGTCGCCAAAAATGTCCCCTTTTGGCTACTAAACTGAATTTTAGTCGGCAATGGACTGTTTTTAGCTACTAATTTTTTTTTTGTAGCCAAAAAGCTTCACTTTCAGCGACTAAACTGTTTTTAGTCGGCAAAACACCAACAATCGGCGACTAATCTGTTTTTTAGTCGCCAAAACCATCACTTTTGGCTACTAAATTATTTTAGTCGCCAAAAACTGTCACTTTTGGCTACTAAACAACCTTTAGTCGCTAAAACCCCCCACATTGGGCGACTAAACTGCCTTTTAGTCGCTAAAAGCCTTGTATTCGATGACTAAACTCTTTTAGTCGGCAAAAGTCACCAATTTTGGCGACTAAATCCATTTTAGTCGCCATTTGTACTACTTTCAGCTACGAAAAAATTTATTTTAGTCGCGAAAAGTGATTTTTCTTGTAGTGCAATAGTTTTCAAACAATGACAAATGAGACATGAATAGTCTCACAAACCACCCTTAGGTGAATTCTAAATAATCACAAATAATCAAGAGGAAAGATCTCGCCAAATAAATAAACAAAAGTTTTCGAAATAGAGTTGAAGATGATCCAAAATAACGAACCAAACAATGCTTCGAAGCAAAATAGCACCAGACAAAGCACAAAGCTTTGTACCAATAGCACCAAAAAATACAAAGCAGTACTTAGGGAATCAATTCGACGGCGCCTTTTCAGAAAAGCAAAGACAATCCCAAAACAATATTGTTGACTCTTGAACTTTTTATCAAAACCCTAGCTGCCACCCAATAGAATTTTAAATACTCATTGGGCCTCCAAAAGTAAAATATAATATATAAAAATATATTATAACCAACACCAAATCAAAGTAAATATTTTAATAAACTAATTAGGTCTCATACTCCAGTAAGGAGGTATACCCAACAGGTTCCTTACCATGGATTGGGTTAAATCAAGCCGACAACCCGTTATCCTGGGACCTAAGCCCACGAATGCCATGATGACACCACAGAGCATCATGTTTATTTCTGTTAAACTGTTTATTTCTGTTTAAAAAAAAAAAATTGTGTGTCCCGTTGTACAATTGTCCTTTTTCTTTTTTGTTTTTGTGGAAAGCCACATAAAATAAAACCCTTTTTTTTTATTTATTTATCATTTTCACATAATAACATCATTCATCAGTAGAAAGAAAAACTTAAAGTAGCATCTTTGAATAAGAACAATTATTTGTACACCCCAACCAGCAAGAAAACAATCCCATGAATCCCGCCTCCCTCGGTAGTGTGACGTCCCTTTCCTGTCTTTGTAATACTCTTAAAAACTCATCCGAGCTCAAACTGCCATCATTATTAGTGTCGAACACATAAAATATCATATCCACCACATTCTCCGTGAGAGAGATACCACAAACCTTGCAACCAAACATACTAACTCTGTTAATATCAGTTATGAAATATGTTCAATTGACTGGCAAAAAATAAGTGCATAGTAAGTTTATTACATGATATGTAGCTCTTTGGAAATCAGGCTTTGTCAAGAGCCCATTCACTTTCCCATGACTGAAGATTGCGAGTGACAAGGGGCGTAACCTTTTACGAAGCTCTGCCAAATTCTTGAATTCTTCGAATGTAATGCGTATGTCTTTGAGATTTGGTTCATCGTTTAATTCTTCAACATGGTCAAGAAACTTGTTTACGTGTCGCATGTCAGCAGATGCAACCATTGACAACGCAAAATCTTTAGCAGATATGGTTCCTTGTGACTTGTAGTCATAATGGGCAAACTCCAACCGCAATATCTGCAAAAGTGTAAAAGATATAGATTATAATTACTAGAGGTGTGCGAAATATAAAATAACAGTTATTTAAGGGTACGTTTGATTAGTAGGATTATAGCATAGGATTGGAATTGTTAACCCATGGACTCATAATCCTATGTTTGATTGTAGGTTTTTTAACCAGATTACATGTACGACGGATATTCAATCTGACGAAAATGGCGAATTTTTAATATTGAGAGGGATTGGGAATCATAATTTCAACTATGAAAGAAAAATAAAAATAAAATGAATACATAATAAATAGTTATCTCACTAGTTTAATTAGATAACTAATCCTACACTAATTTATAGGATTATTAATCCTTTCACTATTAATCCTTAAAGTATTGGTTTTGATAAATGTAATTAATTGAAGCAGATGGATCTAAGAGAATTAAAGCAGTTTAGAGTAGTTATATATTAAGGTCTAAAAAGTGTAACAGTTTATACCAACCTAGGCGTAAACTTTACATAATAGCATAGATTATTAACATGAAGTATCAAAAAAAGTTATATGAACACTGCTGAGTGAGATAAAGAAGTAAATGACTTATTTTTACCATACCACACATATTAACTGGAATCCCCGAAAAATATGAGAGAGAGAGAGAGAGAGAGAGAGAGAGAGAGAGAGAGAGAGAGAATTGTTTGACTTACTTCATCATGCAAGTCTCTCAAAAACTGGACAAATTTCCCATGTTCTAGGCATTGGTTGCCATCTTTTCCAAAGAAGTACTCTAGAAGACCCCCATCTTCTACAGAACCTAAAACTTTTAGTCCGATACGAAGTCCATCTCTGTGGCGAGCCCCTTGTCTGTTATGTGTGCGCATCAAGGTCATCACCTTCTTAAATTCATCCTTGTCTATCTCTCTGTTTATTCAGGTAAACAAGATGAGAACTTGAAAATCAATAAAAAAATATTAGCAGAAGATATCATTCTATGAGTTTCAACAAAAGAATACAAACTATTTTGCTAGATATAGAAGAAAGTATAAACAAATTGAACAATCATTTGCTCACTTCGTTATAAATAAAAAATAAATAAACCAATGAACTTAGACTTATGATGCACTATGATGCTTAAAGTTAGGAAATGCAAAATACTCGTACAGAAGATATTTGACAGTCACTAGTGATGCTTTTCTGGTTCTAGCATATGACACAATTAGAAATATCAAATGTCACTAAAAATAATTTTTTTTTTTTTTAAAAAAAAAACATTGTTATATTTATATAAGATTACAAATTATGTTATGCTAGCATTTAAATCAAGTTCTTAATCAATACAAGGTCATACCTCTTCGTAGCCTAGTGATTCTCTTTCAGTAGTTTGTAGTCATCCGATGACTCTTATAATTTCTTAAACAAATACTCAAAATAATTAATCCATATTAGAAGCTTTTGGGTCAGTTTGGATTTTTTTCTTCTCAGGAACATAAAAAACACTCTACAAATGAACTCTACTCGAAATAGTTTTGTTTTTGATGATTAAATTTACATAAAAAAAAAATGAGGAAACTACACTGCTTGAATTATTTAATCAATACCAGAACCACAGAGATAAGAAAAGAAATTAGATGAAAGCAAAAAAAGAGAAGAACAAATGAACATATTTCAAGGTAAAACAACACTGAGTAGTGATATTGATTGTTCGAAAAACTACTAGATTCCTTAGTGGTTGATGAACATACATTAGATTTAGAGTTTAGACCTACCCGTTATTGTCGAGGTCAAACATTTTAAATGCCACAGAAAAGCTTGATTATGGGATGCTGAGTAGTGTAACAAGAAAAATATACCTGTTACAGAAAAACAAAATTAAAATAAAAAAAATAAAACTTTACTGAACCCTTTATGTAGATATTGTTAGGTTTTTATAATTGCTAATCCCGTTTCACAAAATTCCTTTCGATTGTAATTTTATTCGCACTTTTGTTTTAGTAAGGCTGTGAATATTTATATGCGAATCCAACCCGAATTATGCCTGTGTAGAGAGTTTGTACTAACATTCCGTATCTTGAGCAATCCTTGTTTGCCAAGCACAAATGGAATCAAAGTTGTTTGACCGCTCAAGCAGTCATTTGTGCGCTCAAGCGATGATGTGAACCATCCAGTATCTTTGCTGGCAAACTGAACTTCTGGAAAATATTTTTCTTCTCATGAGCGTTGAAGTGTGCGCTCGAGCGGTTGGCCTATATGTTTGCACAGACTTTTAGTCACACCGCTCGAACGATGAAGTGTGTGCTCGAGCGGTCTTTGCAATTCTGTTTTCTATAAAATGTGCCATTTATTGTTTTTAGGGTTTAACCTATCCAGATTCTTAGAGAGGAAGAGAAAACAAAGTATTTTATATTTGAGGGTGTTTCATATGAGT
The DNA here is from genome assembly GCF_004153795.1 of Camellia sinensis. Taxonomy (NCBI): domain Eukaryota; kingdom Viridiplantae; phylum Streptophyta; class Magnoliopsida; order Ericales; family Theaceae; genus Camellia; species Camellia sinensis. Next base: position 445,631 of record NW_021025026.1, read on the forward strand.
TTCCTTGGTGTGTAGAAGGTGATCGATTGATCAACGAATTATAGATTGTCAAACATCAAGGATTGTTCTTATTATTTAATTCACAAAATACGGCAGTGTTCTTATTATAGAAGATGATCGATTGATTAATGAATTACAGATTGTCAAACATCAAGGGTTGTTCTTATTATTTCATTCACAAAATAGAGCAGTATTCTTCGGTGGATTCTAGGAAACTTGAGCCTGAAACTTTAGTGGGTTCTGGAGTGGCTTATCGTCGTAAATTCAACATCAACGTTGTGGGTTCAATGTTGGGCAAGACAATTCCGAAGTAAAACGGTGGTGGAAGAGACACATTGGGGTTGGTTCAATTCGGGCATGGATTCACTAGGTAATTGAGAGTACTCGTATGTAAATTCCTTTTTCTTTGGTATTCTTAGTAGATTGTTTTGTGGCTTTGGGCTGTGATTTTTTATTACAGTTAGAGGTGCTCCAATTATGGTTTTTTTCATATTAAATCATTGTGTCAATTTGTTATTGATTGTTTGATTGGGATTGATATCTCGAAAGTTTTTAGATTTTTTAGATATTTTACAAGCAATATCGATAACAGAATTGTAACTCACTCTGCAAATGATATAAGTCCATCGTTGTAGGTATCAAAAAGCGTAAAAAATATTGAAGGAGCACAATGTAACTCGCTAGGAATCCATTCCCCTTTGAGATACCCCTCTCTAATACAATTTGATTCAGAGGGAGGAAATACAGGGACAACTGCACGTATCAAGTCTGCCGGCGTCATAAACACCTCCCCACTTGGGGTTCGGATTGAGGCAAAGTACTCAAAAACCTGAAACAACAAAAACCACAAAATATAGCAAACATTAAACTTAATAATGGTCATAGAAGCAAAAAAGTGGTTTCTAACCAGTAACTACAATGAACTCACACATACTTCATGTATAATTTGAATCTCTAGGTTTATGATGATGGGTTTCAATTTCAGTGCTCAGGAGTCTTCTTTTTTTTTTTTTTTTTAAATCTAATTACTTGGAAAAAATTAAAGAATATAGTTACCAACCACAGCTAGCAACTAGAGAAGACTATATTGGCGTTATTAAGGCACATTTAGGCTCCCTTTGGATGAATGAATTTGAGGTTGAATTTATAAAATTATTGAAGGCAGATTAAAAACTTCAAAGTGGGGGATTGAATGGAGCTATGAGACATGTTTTTTTGTTAAGATCCTTGTACAAGTAGAATCTTTATGGAAGGATTTCAAATAAGTATTTTCACCACTTATTTGAAACCTATCATTATAAAGCTCACAAATCCATTCTAAATATCTAATTCTAAAAATATGACATTGAACTAAAGTTTACATTCCTCAAATTATTGATGTCAAACCTATTAATTTCAAATCCATAAATCCAAAAGAGCCGAGAGGTGGCTTCATTTGGGAAGAAGATTTGAGTTGCATTTGGGGCTATTTTAGCCACAAAAAGACAAAATAGGCCTTTTTAGCCCAATAAAATAAAATATCACATCTAACCCATAATCATTACATTCTTTCTTTCACAAAAAGTTAAAAAAAGCCAAAAAGTCCTTCCCAACGAAGTTTTTTAGCCCCAGGCTAAAATAACTAAAAGGTCAAAGAGCCAACCCACTTCCCAAACGAATAAGTGTCCCCTCGCCAAGACGGTACACACCACAAGTGACACATTCTTTGATATCCTCAAAGCACTTCTTCAAATAAGTGTAAATATATTAATGGGAAGGCTAAGACATGCATAAATTTTTTTGTATGTTCCAATATGCATTGTAAATTTAGTCTATTGACTGTAGAATAATAGTAATAATAAATAAATCAAAACTTTGAATTTTTTCATTGGCAGTTTAAAGGATCAGACATTTTTAGAAGTAAATGAAAATATTTATACTATACTGTCAAAAGCACTTAGACCTAAATCACATTCGTATATACTGCTTTGGTCCATAGCTATAACAATGGAGTATATCTTTAGTGAAGAAACATACCTTTTCTGGAGGACTTTGTGCTTTTATGCGTTTTTCATACTTAAAGAAAACCTTTCTCCTACATGCATCTGAAAATACAAACAAAACCAGTACTAGAAAGTGTTATCCAAGTGCAAATAAAGAGAGCATCACAATTGAACACATATACTAGCTAAACAAAGTGAAACCATGTTCAGAAATATGTTGTGCTTTACTTTTCATTTTTCTTATGTGTTTTTCCAAACAAATAAAGAAAATATTTTCATATGTGAATTACAAAGTACAAACAAGACCAGTTGTTCCATGAAGGTTGGCCTTATATAACTAGATAGAAATAATTGCACAAACAGAACCAAGCCTTAAGTTCCATCAAATGAGATCGGTTACATGAATCATTCTTCTCTACTTGACTCTATCAAATGTTATTTTATTAGTCAAATTAAGTAGATTCATATCTCTATTTAATACGCTAGCCAACATCAATTTAAGTCTATCCCGACCCCTAACACTAAAAAAAGTGATCAATGTTCAGACATTTGTTTTGTGTTTGGCCAAGACCAAAGATGGTGAAATGCAGCCTCGAACTTAACCACTCTCAACCTACTATGAAATTTGAAGTCGAAAAGTTTAAAAACTAACTTTTCATCCTAATCCAATTGATATATGACTCTTCAAGCATAAACTAAACTATGGTGAATAACTTCAAGAACCTCAGGTTGAAGGACACCTTAGAGTCATACAAAACAATTAAATTTAAGTTCAAATTAGATTTTACTGATTTCAAATAAATGTCCTAAAAACCATTTATTGCATCTAAGAATGTGAAATATTACATAAACACGAACACAGCCAATCTAACTCTGTCAGGAGACAGGTTAAAGTTAGGGATAAATATGAAAATTCACTTAAAAATTGGACTTCTTAATCCCTACAACACGTGATATGTATCATTAATGTGAATACTCACTTAAAACATTACACATTTATTCCTAATTTAATGGCATTCGGTTTTTTGACGAAATTTGATTGAGAGACTAAATTAAAATATTTTTTATACAATGCCGATTAAATTGACCAAAATGACGCAAATCTCATGAACAAAAATGTAATTAACCCCATTATTCATGTCAACCATTAATTAATTTAATTAATTATACCTCCAAATAAGAAGTTGGATTTGTGCTTAGGCTCTACATTCACATTCACATTCGCATTCTGGCCTCGTGAATCAGCGAAAGACAAAAAAGAATTAGAATCAGAAAGAGAAGACCAATAAGAAAGCCCTAGGCTCGACCCAACCACGATGAAGATCCCCGAAGAGATCGATCTCAGAATCGACTCTAAATCTGAATTCGAGCGACCCCTCTTCTTGTTCCCTCCACCACCACCACCACCATTGCTATTGCTGGATCCACAAGAGGATGAGGATGAGCCGTTTGATTGGGTGAAGATCGGACGACTAGCCGTTTGAGCTGATAGGAATCGAGGGATGGAGGGTGAGGATGAGGATGAGAATGAGGATGTTCTGAGGAATGCCCAAGAATGCATAGTATGTGTAGTGAGTTGGAAATTTGGATTGGGTCTCCAGCAACAAATGGACTGAAAAATAGCACCATGGTAGAGAAGATATATGTAATGTAATTTAGAGATGTGAGAGAGAGAGAGAGAGAGAGAGAGAGAGAGAGAGAGAGAGAGAGAGATTGGTAGGGGTAGAACGGATTTATTTGAACGAGAAATGTGGAGATGGAGGGTTTTTGGGTTGACCGGAGATTTGTTCTCAACGGTCTCTCACCTGTAACTTACAAGTTAGTTGATGTTGATTCGTTACTTTGGACCCAACTGTCTCCCTAAACTTTGTATTTTTAAGAAAAAAATCTACTATTTTTTGGATTTTGTATAGTGAAAATTAAATTTGTGTAATGTGAAATCTATAAATACAATATAAATCTGAATTATAAGATAACACTTTAGGATAATTTCTGAATAGTTAAATGTAGGTTGGTAATATTGCTAAAATTTTACTGTTTTATATGTTAAATAGACAAAGAAATTATTGGAAGGATGCAACTCAGAGTTATTTGTAAATTTTCTTTTTTTATTTTCTACATTGGATTGTTATTTTCCCAAGTTTGCGTAATATTTACCTCATATAATTTTGAAAATTACATCTCGTTCATTGAAAATTTTAATTTCATAATAAATAGTCCATTTTATTAATAAATCATCATGTCAATTAATAATTTTTAATAATGTCAAAATTTTATTTTAATTAATAATTTAGGTAATTTTATCATCGTATAGGAGAATTGTTAGAAATTTTATTTTTTTAGTTAATTTTGTTAAATAATTTTTTTTTGATAATAAGATATTTGTAATTTTCTAAATTAAAAGAGACAATTCGTATTTTAAATAAATCTCAAAAAATGTATTTATAATTTATCCATTTTTAAAATAACGAAAATTAAAAACAGCTACCAAACAGGGCAATGAACCTGAGATTGTTCTTTAGAGTTTACTAGATCAATTTATTGGCTTATTAGTTTATTCGGATCATATAAAACCTCTACTTTTTCCACATTTTTTCATATAATAAGTTAAAAAGTCAATTTATAAGTTCTTTCTTAAAATAATCCTTAAAGCAAATAAAAAAAAAAAACTCACCACTAGCTATTCTTTACTTCAGTTACCATCCTGGGCAATCTCCTTTCTCCTCTTTTGTCGACGATCTCATCGACTAGAAATTCCCTCCGACCATCATCACTTGTAGGCAACACCACCTCCAGCTACTAACAAACACATTTAACGGATTATTTGAGATAAACTAAATAAACGGACATTTTGATTTTTTTTAAAAGATGTATAAAAAAAATAAAAAATTAATATGACCCAAAAAAATAAAATAATAAAAAGTGTAATATTTTAATACACCCCAAACAAATTCTAAATGTTGTCACCAACTACCACCATCTCCTAAGATTGGCAATGACCGAAAAAAAAAAAAAAAAAAGGTTCAATGAGACCTCATTTAGAGTTTGACTTTTTTAATGATTTTTTTAAATTAAAAAAAATTAATACATTTAGAAATGACTTTTTTTTAGTTATATGAAAAAAATTAATGATTGGTGTAAATGATTTACATTTTAGTGATATTTTAATTTTTTAAATAATTTTTATTCAAAATATTAAGTTGACAAATGGCACCTTAAAAATCAACTGTTTTAAGTACACACCAAATTTGTTCCCAAAAAAAAAAAAAAGTACACATCAAACATGAATGGGTGATTTTCACGAAAGTTATTGGTTAGTTTTGGGGTATTGTTTCACACTATTTTATAAAGGGACAAGTAAATTTTCGATTTCCACCAACATTTTAATCAATCTTTTTAAACAATATCAGAAAGAATTGACTAAATGCGATTGAATTTCTTTTCTAAAATATCCTCCATCTTTTCTTTTTTTTTTTTAATTTTAAATTTATGGAACAAGTTTTCTAGACCACCTGTTGGGAGTTCTTAAAGAAAGCAATGGAATAAATCACTACAAAAAAAAAACGCATTTGGCGACTAAATTTTTAGTCCTCAAAAGTGAATTTTTAGTCGCCAAAAGTCGAGTTTTGAGTTTTTCAGACTAAATTTTTTAGTCGCCGGCTTGGTCGCTGGAAAACTGTCGCGAAAGGTACGTATTGGCGACTAACAAACTTTTAGTTGCCAAAAACCAAGTTTGTAGCTACTAAATTTTTCGTCGCCAAAGCTCATTTATATTTTTTAAATTATACATTTGGCGACTAAATTTTTAGCCGCCAATAGTGAATTATTTTTTTTTAATTTATACATTTGCCGACTATTTTTTTCGTCGCCAATACTGAAGCTTTTGGCGACCACCCGTTTTAGTCGCCAAAAG
>NW_021025026.1:451647-461662 GCF_004153795.1 Camellia sinensis
ACATCACATGAATATATATGCAATATATATTATTTATATAGTATATTGACCCGTATTAATTTAAAACTATATATATAAATATAATTATTTTTATTCAATATAATTTATGTAAAAAATAAATTATTTATTTAAAAAAAAAGGAAGCCACTTTTGGCGACTAAATTTTTTTTAGTCGCCAAAAACCTTAGTTTTGGCTACTACCCAATAATTTAGTCGCAAAAAAAATTAATTTCCGCCTAAAAATAGCCACTTTCGGTGACTAAACTGATTTTTAGTCGCCAAAACCACCACTTTTGCCGACTAAACTCAATTTTAGTCACCAATTGTCCACTTTTAGCTACTAAATTTTTTTTAGTACCCAAAAACCTTTACTTTTGGCTACAACATTTTTTTTTGTCGGTAAAACACCTACAATCGGCGACCAAACCATTTTTTAGTCGCCAAAACCTTTACCTTTGGCTACTAATTTTTTTTAGTCCCCCAAAACCTTCACTTTTGGCTACTAAAATTGTTTTAGTCGCTAAAACCCATGTAATTAGCGACTAATCTGATTTTTAGTCGCCAATAAGTATACATTTGGCTACTAAACTGTTTTAGTCGCCAAAAGTCTTCACTTTTGGCTACTAATTCAATTTTAGTCGCCAATTGTCCTACTTTCAGCGACGAAATTTACATTTTTGGTCCCCAAAACTGGTTTTTGTTATAGTGAATAGTGTTCTACAAACACTAAAAAAATTGGGAAAATTATTATTTAAAAAAATCTTGAGAGTTTTTTTTTTTTTTAGATAGAAAAAATCTTGAGAGTTTGACTTTTACAACAAAATAAACTCTAAGTTATTCAAAAATATTAGAGATCCCACATGTATTACTAAATACTCACATGGGTGTGGGCCTCATAAATATTTGGTAATTTATTTGAGGTCACTAGCATTGTTTTTTTAATTTTGTCAATTTAAATTTTAATCTTTTCTTTTGTTTTCAATTTAAATCATAAATCTTTTTCGTTAAGTAAAAATCAACAAAAAAAAATGATATTTTAAAATCAACAAAAAATGATATTTTAAACATTACACTACAACAAAATGGCTCTTTAATGACAAAATCACTTCGTCTCCAATAGTGAAATTTTCGTCACCAAATTTATCTGTGACGAAATAATTTCGTCACCATGTTCGTCATTAATTCGTCGTCACTAAAAGTACCTGATGACAAAAATTTATTTTGTCACCTATTATTGGTATTTGGTGACGAAATATTTCGTCACTATATGTTAAATATTTTGTCACCTATAACGTTCATTTCGTCACTAAAATTAAATAAAATTTTATTATATTTGTTTTGGGTGACAAAATATTTCGTCATTAAAAATAGCGATAGAATTTTTAGTGACAAAAATATCGTCACCAAAAGATGGAAAAAAAAGACCCTTCAGTGACGAAAACTTTTGTCAACAAATATTTTAATTTAGTGATGAAATAGTGAATATGTGTGACGAAACTATTTGTTGGGATTAGAAAGTTTTAGTGTCAATTTTTTTTCGTCACCAATAATAAATAAATTTTAAAAATTGGGGGGAGGGTTATATTTGCAATTTATATATTTTTTTCAATAAACAATACCTGTACATTTTAATAATCTATTAAATAAAATATCTAATACAAATCAATAAAAAATTAAACTGTTCATTATCATAAAACAACCCAAGCAAAATACATGTCTCATAGTATTAAGAAATTAATATATAACATCTAAACCATAACATCTATTATAGTAAAATCAAAAACTACAACACAATCAAAATAACTTGTACTTTTAATAACCTGCTAAATATAATACCCATTACAAATCATTACAAAAACCTGTTCATTTGGTAATATCAACAAAAACCTGTTCTTTTAATCTATTCAATAAAATATCAACAAAAAGATAAAATTCATCACAATATAATCATAACTCACAACAACATAGTCAAAATGCATGTTTAGTAATATCAACAAAAAGTACAACTACACTGTGATGGATGTGTCTGGTAATATCAATAAAAAAACTCTCGCTATGTAAGTTACCAAATTCGTTCATCTCCAATCTGCCATTTAAAAAAGGAAAAAAAAAAACGACAACAACAACAAAAGGTTAAGGTAACCATTCACTAAATATGTTAATATGCAACCTAGAAGAGAGAAAATAAAAATTTCAAAGTAAATTTGAAAGCAAATTTTATCGTGCTTTGTTTCCTCTTTGACTTTTGAAACCTTGCAATTTGTTCATTTTGCTGTGCTATTTGCATGTTCATCAGGTGGAGGACTGTCAGCAGTATCCTAAAAGACAAAATAAAGTAGAAATTAACATAGCAAGTTTTAAAATAGGAGAAAACTTTATCACAGTCAATGAAAATATGAATCTAATAATACATGGTTCCGCAATAAGGTTTTCATAATTCACTAGCTTAGTTTAACAACCATGGAATAAATGTAAAAATGCCAGTGTTAAACACAAAGTACCTTGGAACATTTAGAAGTGAATTTGAATGAATATATGACACTAGAACTTTTCTAGTGTCAAAAGGCAACAGTGTGCCTTGGTGCTGAATTATCATATATAGAACGATGAAAAAAAAAGGGCATGACAAAAAAGAACAAGGAAACCTAACTTTCTCATCAAAAGAAGTATCTTCACCAAAATCAATAAAGTTTTTATGCTTGTCATTACCAAAATAATACAGAAAGGGTAATTACAGCTTCACATCACATAAAAAAATAAATAAGAAAAAGAAACGCATACAACATATTATGACACGTAGTAAAAGATTAAGGCCCCATTTGGGATGGTGGCTTTTTGGTTAAAATAGCCAAAAAGTCAAAACACCCAATCAAAAAGCCAACCAAAATAGTCACTTCCCAAGTATCCTTCATTTAGGATCTACAGTTATCTACTGCATTCAAAACTTAAATCCTATGATAGCTTATGTTGAAACCACGAAATGGGTAAGCTTACATATCTGGCCACACTATCGATGATTTAGGCCTCAAATAGATGAGTTTGGATTTGTGAATCCCAAAGGATCATTGTTTCATGCTGTGGTGACTCCAGTTTGAGATGGCTGTTGAACTAAGAGTAGTCATTTGTGCAAGTATTTAATCAAATAAGCATATGTATGGTGCATACATTGTAAAACAAAAGATTTTATTTAAAATATCATGGACCCAATATATACCACTTGTTGGATATTTATGCAAAATTTTGATATGGTGCCATTTTTCATATATGTAATTAGTCTAAGGCATTGTTTGATCCAATGCAAATTGAGAATCAAGGGCATTTCAGACGAGCCAAAAAAAAAAGTCCCTACCAAATGACTCAAATCTCCCATAGAACTTATAAAAGAATATTAGGAATTCCTCAACCTCCAAAACCAAAATGTATATATATACACAAATAAATATAAGTAATATGCAATTATTCTTTCCACTAAGTTTAACAAGTAATCCTCAAAGGGCACCGTCATCGAAGCCTGTCCATATATGTTGCTCACAGAACCCATATGCCAATATCCCATCATATCAAGAGCTTAGGCATGATCCAACAAATTCCAAAAATATAAAATAACAAGCACAGTGAACACAAGCCACCTAAAATGCTTATTCAAAGTAAAATTGCAGAAGAAATGCCTTTCACTCCCTTCCATAACAATATATATTGGAGCTTCAGAAGATAATTTTTCCAGAAGAAAATCACGTCCAAGAAATTTCTGTTGATAATAGTAAGATATGGCAAATATGATCAAGACAGAAATCTCAAGAGATGGTTGCTACATACATACTAATTATGTAACTTGGGTTTTTTGTTTGTTTAAATCAGATCTATGAACATGTGAGACACCAGAACAAAAGGTGACCATGGAATGTGCCCAGCCCATGAAACAAGACCTTCACTTCGGTCTTGGTCCTCTTCAGGACTGACAAAGCATTGGCTTAGAACCATTGATGCAAAACTGCAATTTATATTTGAATTAATAAACATGGATGCAGCAGTGGGATGGCAATGGGCCAGGGTTTTTCTGGTTTCACACGCGATTTCTTGATTTTAAACTCAACTATTTTGGTGATACAATTCCATATTTTACTAAAATCCTGACAGTTTTGACCTTCTTACCCCTATCATTTACCCTACCCCATCAATGTTCTCCCAAACCTTTTTTAATTAAAATCGGGTTGGGTAATTTTTCCATCTAGTGGCATGTTCTATGACCTATTGAGCATCCTCTAAGAATCCAAAAATATGAATGTGGTTGTAGATAAAGAAGTAGCTGTTCTTTGTCCTTTAAATGAAAGCATGAAATTTTCTTCAAGCCAATTTCGTTAAATCATACCTCTCCAATAGTTAAAGCATGAATTTTAGTCTTAGAGTCAACTTGTTGCCCGACCCAGACAAAGATGTCTGAGTGACAATCCAGGACGAATATATCTTCAGTCATCAAATCGTCTTGGTTGAAGTTGTATATCTCAATCACCTGCAGCAACAACTCAATTCAAATTCATGGAGCAGAGAATCAGCAGAACAACAGGTATTAGATGCGGCATGCAGGTGAGCAACAATATTTCTCACATCTTTCATTCCATATTACATTCTTATAAAACAATGCAAGTTCAATACACAAGAATGTATTATTACTAATATAAAACCCATGCCATGACTGAGAAGCGAAAATTTGTTTAGAATGACACTTGATTGCTTTTATTACAGAAGACTAAAAGCGAAAAAAGAAACAGGACTTGGAAATGATAGGCTTTTTATTTTTGATTTTTAAAAATGAAATTTCATAATGTCCTGTTGCAAATACAATCTTGACCTAGCAAGGGAAAATTTCATAATTTCATAATTGACAACCTTGTTGAGAAGATGATCTTGAAAGGCATTTTTAGTAAAATTGCATAGAAGGCCTTTGAAGGTAGACAAGTCAAAACACCATGTAAATCACTATGGATAGAAACCTAGTACACCACATAGAGGATATGTGACAGGCATATATAGTAATGAAGGCCTAGCAGAAAAGATCATACAAAAGAATTACTAAACTTCAATTTATATAGAAGAAAGAAAATACAATATTTAAGAAATCAAATTATTATAATTGTGATACATATACGAAATTACGAAATGACTAATACAATGGAACTCCATCAAGGAAAATGAAAATCTTGGTCAAACCTTAAGGATCTCTGGTGTGATTTTGTTTGGACCCCTTGAGGAGAAAATGGCCATGATTGGAGCAGGTTTTTTGCTTCAGTTGAATAATTGTAGCCGTTATACGACCTCGTGGATCACTGTTACGTAATGGAACCAATAAGAAAACAAAAGGAGTAAGTTGAAATATATGCACAGGAACAAAGATGAGAAAGGGAGAGAGAGAGAGAGAAAGAGACACCTTGTCAAATTCATATAGGCAAAAATAGCAAGACCATCTATGTAATTGGCATTGGTTGCTGGAAGTAGATGCGCATTAGAAGTGAACTCATTACCAATTTTCTGATCGTTGCATAGGAAACAAAACATTAGGAAACATTTAAATACTCGAGTAATTCCAATGTGAATCCTATATGTTTAATTTCAATGCCATCATTAGGAAACAGAACATTCAAATAGAAGGGGGTTCTGTTAAATTTATATAGTTTTCCAATAATTATATACTTGGGTACGTACTGAAAGCCATAAAACCTCAATTTCAAATTTAAGGGCAGTCTAAGAGTAAACTTTTTGTACCATGACTTTTTGGTTCCTTCAGATACTCACAGCCCATAAATCTTTATGCCTTCAAGATTGTCTTTAATTTACTAAATTGTTGGGCCATAATTAGTGCAAATTTCAATCGTAAGTCATTCAAAACATAAGAGACAATCATTATGGCACCTGGTTTCATATTTTGAATTGAATTAAATACACAAAGTGAAGGCCACAATGAAAATAATATGATGAGTGAACGAGAGAGAAAGAGAGGTAAAGCTCCACAAAATGCAGATAAAGAAACATGTAAATCAAAGCATCGAACATTTAGCATTTTTAACATATGAAACACTTCAAAATAAGCGAAATGAAATCAAAATGACTTTTGTGATATAGAACAGAGAAGGGGCTAAGATCTGAGAGATCAAAAATTATAGTTAGGGTTTGAAATTGGGGGAGAGGGGGCAGAGAGATATATATATATATAGAGAGAGAGAGAGCAAAAATCAAGGGTTGATTTCAACAAAAATCAAGGGCTAGTTTCAATAAAAATCGAAAATCAAGGATCGATTTCAACAAAAATCGAATTAGAAAAATAGTAGAAGAATAGAAAAAGACAAGAGAAGAAGAAAATAGAAGAGAAGAAAATACCTCAGTTGCCGCTATTGCTCGCCAATTGCTGCCATTGCCGCCGCTCGTCGATCGCTGCCGCTGGTCACTCTCGGCTGGTCGAACGGGTGCCGGGCAATCAAGGATATGCAAAAAACTAGGGTTAGGGCTTGAAGAGAGAGAGAGAGAGAGAGAGGAAGAGAGGATTGAGAGATATGTTTGGAATCTCAAAAATAAAATAAAAAATGATTTGTTTCTTTGTGGGGGTGTGGGCTGCTGAAATAAATAAATAAGCTACTTCACATTCACACTTTTTTTTTTTATCACACATTGAATTAAAAGTGGGATGGTTTTAAATTTTTAGGTGTGACCAATATGTATTATTGTAGTATTGGTAGAATAATAGCAGATTAATTTTTTGCAAGGGTTTGAAAGGTCGTTGCAAATTAACAAAAACGAAAAAAATAGGATAAGACTTTAGGACTGAAATGTATTATTGGGCTCGTGGGGGCCCATCACGGATTCCATTTTGATATTTCGAACCGTTTAATTTGTAGAATTCGTCGAGTAATATATACCTATAAAATATCACGTTGATCGGATATCGATAGTTATGTGATGCTGTCGGTGGTGAGCCGATCGGCACATCGGCGATGTGTGTGAATCGATAAAATGTTAGCAGCGACGGTGAGGAAACTCAGTCCCGTGAATGCGTATAAGGTGTGTGTGTGTGTGTGTGAAATTAGGTTTGATGGAGAAATTATTGTGTGTGTGTGTATGTGTGTGTGTAAGGTCTCTGTGTATAACCAAGCATTTTTTTTTTAAAAAAAAAAAAAAGAAGAAGAACAAATCTGCTTCCATACGCGATATTTTCATTTCCCTCTAAAATAGTTAGCAATAAATCATTTATTAGTGACAAAATTATTTCTTCACCAAAGATAAAAATATTGAGCACAAAAATAGTTTTGTCACTAAATGATATTAAAATATTAAAAATTATTGGTGACAAAAATATATTCGTGATTAATAATTTCATAATTGGTGACCAATTGTTTCGTCACCAAAAGTCTCAAAATTTTGATACCCTCCGAAAAAATAGCGGGAAAATCTTCGGTGACAAAAAAATATAAATAATGACGAAAAATAAGTTCGTCACCTAATTTTTTTATTATGTATTTAGATTGGTGATGAAATTTTATTTTTGTCTCTAAAAATTGTACATTTGGAGACGAAATTTTATTTTCATCATTAAAAGATACGCATTTTGTGACAAAATTTATTTTCGTCATTAGTTTTCGTCACTAAAGACTACTTTTGTTGTAGTGTTATTTTGTATGCTTTCATTGAGTTTAATAACTAAAATACTATTTTTTTTCACCAATTTTACTTAGGGATATTTACCAAGTACACCAATTAGTCCTAAGTTTTTTTTATTGATCTGTTAAATCTTATTAGTGGAGAGTTTCTTTCTGTGTGGTGTTATTTTTTTATTTTGGTAGTATTTTAGTAGACAGGTATACTCTTTTATTAATGTGACAAGTATGATGTGATATTTCAATTTGGTAAGTATTAATGTGACACTCCAAAAAATTAAAAATTTCTTAGTGTACTCTTTCCAAATCTGACAACGTAACCGGTATGATGTGGCACTCCAAAATTTTTACTCCAAAAAAACTAAAAGTTTTTTAGTGTTCTTTCTTAAATGTAATAACGTAGCGGGTATAATGTGGCACTTAAAAAAACAAAAACAAAAACAAAAACAAAAACAAAAACTTCTTAGTGTACTTTTTTCAAACGTAACAACATAGCGGGTATGATGTGACACTTTACAAAAAATTAAAAACTTCTTAATGTACTTTTCCCAAACGTGACATGTGACACTCCAACATAGCAGGTATAATGTGACACAAAAACTTCTTAGTGTACTTTATCTAAATGCAACACTTCAATGTGGTAGGCAAATGAGTCATTACACATCCAATATAACTAAATGGATCACAAGAAAAAAAATGAGACTATATAGATTACAAGTCCAAAATATAGGACTTATTAGTCAATCTCCATTTTACTTAACAGAAATAGAATGTGGTTTAGATTGAAAACAAATTAAAAGAAAATTAAGTTTAAATTGACAAAATGAAAAAACTCATGATTTATTTTATTGTAAGGGTCAAAAGACTCATCAAAGGGAATAACAGTTGATCCTTTAAAGATTTCCAGTATGATTGAATGGCCAAAACCATCTTCTCCAAGAGCTTTGAGATATTGTCCGCCTTGGCCGGAGTCTCACGGTTTTGTTCTTCTTTAGAAAAGGCCTCGTACTAGTTAGAAAGAGTTAGTCAACTTATTAAGTGAGTCGTAGATGCCTCTCAGACCGATGTGGAACAAACCCATTTTGGACTCCCACAGGTACTATAGGAAATTCATTAAAGACTATGGAAAAATTGCAATCCCTTTGACAACATTGCTTAAAAAGAATGCTTGGTCTTGTTCCATTGAAGCTGAACAAGCTTTTAAAACTCTCAAGTAGGTAATGATACAAGCCCTTGTCTTGGCTCTTCCCAATTTTTCTAAGCCATTTGTTATTGAGTGTGATGCTTTAGGTACTGGAATAGAAGGGGTACTAATGCAAGACGGTCATCCAATTGCATATTATAGTCGGGCCTTGCATGGAAAGAATTTGGCTCTATCAACTTATGTAAAAGAGTTGTTAGCCTTGGTAGCAGTAGTGCACAAGTGAAGACCTTACTTGTCAGGTCAACGATTCGTTGTTCGAACTTATTAAAGAAGCATCACGTTCTTATTAGAGCAAATAATTTCAACTCCAACACAACATTAGTGGTTGTCTAAACTCATGGGATATGATTTTGTAATTGAATTTAAAAGGGGGAAGGACAACTCAGCAACGGACGCTTTATCAAGAAGAGAAGATGGACCGGAGTCACAAATTTCAGCCATTTCACGACCAATAGTCTTGTGGGTTGAACAGATTCATCTAAAGGCCACTATAGATTCCTATTTATTAAAGAGAATTAAAGAGTGAGAAGCTGGAAATCTTGACCCAAAGAAGTATATCTATTGCAAGAGGGAATTCTTTGGAGGAATGAAAGAATAGTGTTAAAGCCCGCATACCCAATGAGATTTACTATAATCAGTGAACTGCATGAAAGTCCTTCTTCGGGCTATTTCGGTTTTCATAGGACTTTGAAAAGGGTTCCCGAATTATTCTATTGGTTGGGATACCGGAAAGATGTGCAAAAATGTGTAAGGGGGTGTGATGTGTGCCAACGCCACAAATTAGAAAATGTTGCTCCACCTGGCCTTTTATAGCCATTTCCTGTGCCAACGCGTGTATGGGTTGAGATTGCTATGGACTTTATTGAAGGACTTCCTAGCTCACATGGGAAGTCAATCATCCTTCTTGTGGTGGATAGGTTGTCAAAATATGGGAATTCTATTGCTATTTCTCATCCTTATTTAGTAGCCACAGTGGCAAGGCTTTTTGTAGTAGGAATGGCAATGGGGTGGATATTAATTCTCCATCCCCATTTTCCTATAATAAATTTTCCCCATTCCCCATTCCCCATTCCCCATGGGTACCACCCTCTCCATTTTTTAATGGATATGGATTTTCCCCACCCACTTTAATCCCCATTTTTATTTTTTATATTTAATGTTAACAACC
>NW_021025026.1:473279-496718 GCF_004153795.1 Camellia sinensis
GCCGCTATCATTAGTGGTTCCGAACGAGGTCGCCTCCGACAGCTCCCCCCACTCCCACTTGCCTCTCCGTCCTGTATTGCTCGCCAAATCCAACCGCATCGTCGTCCCTAGATGGATTACGTTGGTGGCAGTTCGTTTTTTTGGGCCATTTTGTAGTAGTCTGGAATGGTTCGGATGCGTGGGGCAGAGAATTAAGGCTCACAAAGTGTACGGGTGTATCGCTAGCAATGAAGGCAGTCTACACTTGGAATGTTTCGATTTTTCTACAAAAAGTAGGTAAATCGATTAATTTTTTTTAAAAAAAATAAGAAAAAAAAAAAAAAAAAAAAAAACATAAAATCTTTGACTTTTTTATATATATTATAGGCTTTTTAATTTTTGGGCAAATTATAAATATATTCTCTAAGATTTGATTAAAATACAAAATCTCCTCTTGTGATTTTGAAAATTACATTTTACCCCTGAGATTTCTAATTTTATTTCAAATCGCCATTTTTATTAATAAATCATCAAGTCAATTAATAATTTTTAATAATGTTAAAATTATGTTTCAATTAATAATTTAAGTAATTTTATTATTGTATTAGAGAGCAAATATAAATTTTATTTTTTTAGTTAATTCTGTTAAATAAAAAATTCTAATAAAGGGTTACTTGTAATTTTTCAAACCACAAAGGGCAATCTGTATTTTAAAAAAATCTCAAGATGTGTATTTGTAATTTATCCTTAATTTTTTTAGTAATTTTCTGACTTTTTTTCTAAAACACTCGCATGCCAAATAAAATGAGTTGAAATAGTTAATAAAATAAAATAAAACATTTATTTATAATTATTATTTTATTTTTTTCTCATAATCCGCAAATTAATTATTAAAAAAGAATTAATCAACTTCACAAACGTGGGCTTGTTTGGTTTGTTTTTGAGAGAGTTATTTTTGAAAAAAAATTGGAAGAGTTATTTTAGAAATTTTTTTGGTTTGTTTGGTTGTATATTTTGAAAGAAAAATTTTTTGTGGGAGTTTGAGATGATTTGATATTTTGGACAAATTGAGTAGATGTGTGTGAGAGAAAAAGTGATTGAGAAGGAAAGAGGAGAGAGAAAAAGTAATTGATTGATGTGTAAGAGAGAGAAGTGATTTTGAAATTTTTTTGAGAAAAATCTCAAACCAAACAATTTTTTGAATTTTTTTTTCTAAAACTCATCTCTAAAACTTAAACCAAACAAACTATGTTAAAATAATTAAAAATCTAATTAAAATAGTTAACTTCTCAAATAAGGCTAAATATTTATTTTTTTTAAAGTTAATTTTGGAATAACACTACATAATTCAAAAATTAATTTTCTCAATGACAATTAATCAATTTTTGATATTGATTTTCAAATCATCTAATAATTTTGTTCATAAAAGTAAATTAAACTCACTTTTCTTGTAATTTAAAAATAATATAGTTAATTTCACACTTTT
Source organism: Camellia sinensis (assembly GCF_004153795.1). Taxonomy (NCBI): domain Eukaryota; kingdom Viridiplantae; phylum Streptophyta; class Magnoliopsida; order Ericales; family Theaceae; genus Camellia; species Camellia sinensis. Next base: position 474,745 of record NW_021025026.1, read on the forward strand.
GACATAACTCCCTCAAAATTTAATTTCACATCATACTTACACTTTTTTCATCCATAATTTATTAGTCGTATGATTGAAAATAATGATATTATCTATTTCTTACTAAAATGTATATTTGTTTTTATTTATTTCAGTGTCTACTTACTATTGACTTTAGTTTCAGAAGTTTTAATCATACTAAAAGGGATGTTACTGTAATTATGTAAAAAGTGTAAGACTGCCTGTATTTTCTTTAAATTTCAAGAGAAATGAGTGTAATTTATCCACAAAAAAAAAAGAAAGAAAGAAAAACTATGAACTAAGATAATAGGGTTTGTTTGTGTCATTTCAGTATTTTACCCTCTTTCATCTTTAAAATTATCAATTTTGAATAATTATTCGTTAAATCATTGGCATTAATTCATTAATATTTTTCTGACCAGATTTAAAAAAATTTTATATACATAATTTGTTTAATTTAATTGAATCTAAAAATAATAATTTGTCACAATTGATTTTTACTCTATGTTTTATTAAAGAGAGAGTCTACCATTCCAGATATAACAACTATCCAAATTTTTCTGGATATTGTCTTATGTGATAAAGATTAAATTAGTATAAATGTGGCGGCATATGCAAATGAATCTAAGTCATAAATTAATGTATCTGAGTAAAATTCATGACAAAATTTTTGAATAGTGTGTTTTATAGTAAAGATTGAATTTGTATTAGTGTAGAGGCCATATATAAATAAATGTAAATCGATATTTCCAAATAAAATTTCTAGGTTCATACTATTGATGTTCTTAAATATTTTTAAAACAACTTATTTTGTTACATGGTATGTCAATATCTATTTATTATGGGCAAAATGAATAAAAACTTTCAACCAATCGAGTGAGTCAACCTATGTAACAATGTGTTAAAGATACTAGTTAATAATTTAAATGAAATAAACACACAGTTTTAAAAAATAATTTTTCAAATTCATAGTTTGAATTAAGTAGTAGAGATTAATTTCATAAAATTTATCTCACACAATAAGCATACCGATGTCCATGTCATCACAAATCTTACGGACTAGAGATTATGCCAATTTGCTGCTTCTGAGTAGTGACTTGGGGTGAAACATGTATCAAACATATGACATTTGAATCAATTTTCACTATAGATATAAATTTCCAATAAATGGTTTCATAAATATAGCTTATTTGAAATTACAATCAAGACCAACAGCTACGCCGCATCTTAAACAAGTTTCATGAAAAAAAGAAAAAGAAAACAAACAACTCAAGTGCAAAAAGATAAATGATTCAGGACACGATACGCAACTCAAGGGAAATGGTGCTGAAACATGATATAACAATGGGCGGAAATAAATCAACTATGTAGGTGAGAATTTAACGCCTCCCAGATGCCACTGATTCAGCAGAGAAGAGGTACTTCACTCGTGAAAGAACAGAATCATGTGTAGGATCGTAAGGATGGTCCTTGGAAGGAATCTCCAAAATTGCTGGCACTGGCTTATTGTAGCTATCCACTAGAAACCTTATCATGTTTGCAACCTGAAGATGAGCAGAGGGTGATGTTTTGTTTCAGAAATCAGATGAGAACTGAAAAGGCACAGCAATGCAAAATCCAAGTCCTCACTTGCCTCTTACTACCATTACTACTAACAAATGTGTGGGACTTGGTCATTCATCTGCTAATCAGCTTTTTGATAGTCAGGTTTTTTCAACTTATTTAAATTATTTATGCCCAATAAACTGTAAGCATAAGCAACACTAAACAATCTAACATAGACTTTCTAAATAAAATAAAAACTATAAGCAGCTTAGATAATTTGCACCAAATAGCCAGAATATTCTGAAACCCTGACTGTTGAGCAAACAGAAAAGTAAAAGTGAATTGTGACCTATGATAAGTGAATGTTATGTCACTAGCAAAGTTAAAATTATAGCCATAATGGCCTGTAGCAAAGTCATTGACATTCACTAATTGCCAGAAAATAAATAAAACCCACTGTCAAATGTCGTATGATATTAGTAAGTGTAAAAAGTGCATGTTTAAAAATTCAATTTTTCCATGATGAAGAAGAAGAAACAAAGAGCATCTTATGGTTCTTGTGACATGTCTGATATGATATGGACTTTCACCATTTTAGTCAAATTTCTTAATTATCATATGCATAACAGAGGAGGAGCATATAAACCAATTCAAAAATTGACATTATATAATAAACAAACTTACAAATTGACTGATCATCACTATTGCAATGTCCTCTCTTGTTGTGAACTCTTTGAATGCATCCTCAATTTGTTTCACCGTTGTTTCTAAACCATAATAAAATAATCTCTGTAAGCCAAGGTAAGAATATCCAATAATTCAATCAAATCAACACTGGAAAAGAGAAGGTTATATACATTGTGAAAAGGATAAAGAGAGAAAGAACAACATTTGGAATCTTATAACGTTCGTCCAAGCCCATATAGTTATCAAGTCAAGAAAAGAAAAAGAAAAAAGAAGTCCCCTTTCTCGTCAACTTAAAAGAAAATTTTGAATTTCCTTAAATCAACTTTTAGCTGTTCATTTTAAAGGAAGGTGTAACATGGCTGCTGCAGGGAAAAAAATCTACAACATAAAGGACTTTGGGTAACAGTAGGTGAGCTTGATTGAGAGAGTGAATCCATTGTTGGGAAATGATAAAACTCACCAATAATCCAAATAGGGTATGCTGACCAACCAGTTGCATTGGGGATAGTTTTTCAATCTATTGGAGGCTAGTATTAGCCATTTGTTCTAGTGAGAATCACTCTGAAGAAACAACTATCATCAAAAGCCATTTATATTATTACTGAGTTCAATCTTTCAGGTAAGAGGGATTGTTCATTCTTTTAGACTTTAGGGCCACCCAAAAACCAAAAGAAAAGGGAATGTTCATTCAGAAAAGTGGAACCAAAGGAAAAGTTAAAACAATGAACAAACAACTTCCTAAATAAATTATGGTTGATCATATAAATTCTATGATATTACGCACAAAATATTAAAAAAATTCGTAACATTCATAGCTAAAAAACGTACTCGAGTCCACAATAAGATAATTTGTCTTCCTTCGCAAATCCACATTGCCTACTCCAGCCAGTAAAAATCCAGTTACTGTGTCCTACATCAGATAAGTTACAAATCAGATAAACTCTAACAGTAGGAGGACCATTTCAGGAGACATCTTAAAGAACTCAACAATGATAACACACTGACACAAAGATGAAACAATGAGCAAATTGAAACATAGCTGATGATAGATGTATGAGCAACTTGGCAAGCCATATGATTAATAATGCATCTACAATCTACATTTATCCCATCATGAAATCATAAAGAGAGGAGATAAAATAAATCAACCCCACATTGCAGCATGCTAGTTTGCACTTGAACATTAGAGAGAGAGAGAGAGAGACTAAGGCTCCACATTGCAGCATGCTAGTTTGCACTTGAACATTAGAGAACATTAGAGAGAGAGAGAGAGAGAGAGACTAAGGCTCCATTCAGTTTAGTTTTTTAAATGAGTTTTGAGTTGTATTTTGAAAGATAAGTTGTTAAAAACAGTTTTGAAAATTGAAAATTTGTTTAGTTATGAGTTTTGAAAATAGTTTTGGGATGATTTGTAAAAAAATTTTAGTTGAATGGATGGGTGTGAAAAAATTTGATTGATTGATTGATGTGTAGAATGTGAGAGAATGAAAGAGGAGAGAGATAAAGTGATTGATTGATTTATTAATAATATAAATAAATAAATAAATAAGAGGAGAGAGGAGAGAGGAGAGAGAAAAAACAATTTTGAAAGGAGTTTTGAAAGTTGGTTAACCAAAAATGTTTTTTGCTTTTTTTGATCCAAAAGTTAATTTGGAAACTAAACCGAATGACATTCATAACTACTTGTAGAAGGGTTGTACTTGAAATTTGAAAATACCGCCAAAATTGCCTTGGCGGGAAGAACACTTTTGAAAAGGGAAGATGGGCAAAATTCTAACAAAAATGGGTCAAAAGCAAACCGCAAATAGTCTGTGAAAGGAACCTGTATGAGAACCATCACAGGAACCGCAAGGCCACCCCAAAAGGAGAGGTGAAACTAACTGAGGCAAGACTTGCTGAGGTGAGACCAACTAAGAGAAGACTTACCGAGGTGCAACCAGCTGAGGGAAGACTTACTGAGGTACAACCAGCCGAGGTGACACCAACTGAGGCACCACTGGCCGAGGTGAGACCAGCTGAGGCAAAACCCTCTAAGGTGAGAAAAGCCCTTGAAGAAAATTAAGTCCCTGAGGTGCCCCCTAAGGGCCAAGGTCCCCTTGGAGCTGATAGCAGGCTCAGGGTATCAAAATGACATAATTCAGAACCACAACTCTCACGAAGATACAGAATGCGAGATCTGAAAGTTAGGAGACTCCTTCCCATATAATTATCCAGGCCCAAGGAGCCTACCCCAGTCGAGATGGCAAGACTCAGGAAGCCCATGACGTATAGTCTAGTTGATACAAGGCTACACTACGATACTTTACCAGGATGTTCGGGAGCTTGCGGCTTGGTGGCTAAGAGTAGGGGTTTGCTGAAGTGGTTGCGAGTTTGGCTGATACAGGCTACATTACCCAAGTAAGGTTTTACCGGGTGACGTCCTACCAAATGAGGTCCTACTGAGAGACTTAGGTAGTGCCTAAAGGGAAAGACAAAGGGAAGCACGTACTCACCGAGGAGTTGCATCTAGGGAAAGGAATATGCCCACGTGATCTCTGAGATATGTAGCATCACCTTATTAGCTACTTGGCCACTTGTGAGCCAAGGAAATGCCTACAAATAGGAGTCATTTCCCACATCTCTAGGGTGATGATTTGGGGATTCCTATAGCTTGAGAGAGTGATTCCAGGTTTCCCATAACTCGATACAGAGTGATATGTGGGATTCCCATAAGCTTGAGAGAGACTTGGGATCCTCGTAGCCCGACGAGAGAGTGAAACTGGGAAAAAGAGGGAGCCTCGCCACTGCCATTACCTTTCTTGATTTGCTTGCCCTACTCTCACCCAGCGACTCTCTCCTCTGTCTCCTGCTTACTATTCACATTACTTGCCTCACTGATCATACATATTCTTGTATGAACACCATACATTTTCCGACCTCCTACACTCCAACACAGTGGACTACCCTATAACACATGAACATAATTGCTATGAGCAACTAAAATCATGCAGTAAATTATATAGTTAAGACCATTCAACTTGGCTTATTGGATGTCAATTGAAAAGGATTTGAAGCCAAATGAACATAGCTTTTCAGGTTCATAGGCTCATACCCTCATAATACACCTTCTGCACATGGGCAACTGTGGGAGCCAAGTTTTGCTCTCACTAACTCAGCCACAGCACATTTGCACCTCCAGTTTAGAAAATGATGGCTGATGAGGACTGCATGAAAGAAAAAAATTGTGCAAGCAAAGGATAACTCATAAAGAGAAGCCCTCAACAAGTCACACTCAACATATCTTCTTTTGAAAGAAAAAACTTGTGCCGTCTTTATTATGTGAAGAAAGAAAGATACGCCACAAGGTAGCATCTTTTGTAAACAGAAATGACAACAAACTCGATCAAGTAAAAAATAAAGCTAGCATAATGCGAAGATACGCCACAAGAGGGCATATATATTTTTGTGAATTAAATAAAATAAAGGAGTCACATATCGCATAAAATTCATCCACTTTAGCACATTTTAAACAATGGCAGACCCAACAAGGCAACACACCTTCGCATATTCCACTTCCCTCCCTCTCTCTCTCTCTCCTTGACAGAATGTTGAGTATATATTGCAAATAAAAACAACCACCGGTCTATATCAAATGATTCTATAATCATCAAATCTTTCAGTTTTATTTTATTCTACATATAAACCCAAGTAGAAATCTCTACAAGACAAACATAATGCAGATACTCTAAACACTGAGATTCTAAAACCTTTTCCTTCAGTTTTTCTGCTATGCACTAATATTCTTAAAAAAAATATATTTATATACATTAAAACTATAATGAATATTAGTGTCTAAAACAATTATATTCAGAAACATCTATGGCATATAATTTCACTACTAAAGCACATAGACAGCAAGTGCAAGATCCTTACCCCTCATCAGCAATCATAGCAATGAGTGCTGAGTTTCTTGAAGGAATTTGAGCGTTGTTAGCCATTCAAATAAATAACAAAAACTACAAAAGGAAAATATATGAGAATGTCAGATATTGCTGTGAATCACTCACTTAAAAACTCAAGCTAAAAGCTAAACATAGAAAATGTGCTAGAGTCATATTACATCCAATGAAAAAGAAGCACTTTACAAAATACCATGTGAAGGCATGCAAGTGCATCGCTGTAGATGATTCTTTGCACAAAATAAAGTGTATAGGCATGAAAGTGCATTGCCATAGATGATTTTTGAGCAAAGCACCAAACAGCCATGAAAAAGAGATGACAACAATCCATAATAGATGAATCCCCTGCAGTTCTGGCATATTCAGAAACTTTATTCTATTTGCTCTTGAAAATTATATCTGTTTGGTTCAAAACCAAAATCAATAACTTAGTTTTTATCAAAGCAATTTAAACATACTATGAAAGATGTTTGTATACAATTGTGGGTCGGAGAGAGACTTGAAGAGGGATAGAGAGGAGGGAAGAAAAATGATATTAGCATGCAACATTTAAAGAAAAATCGGGAATTTATTTGGCATATTTGTGTAGAACAAAATAAAGAATAAAATAAAAGATTTCCACCGTAGTAATTTTTTCTTTTTTTTTTTTGATAAATAAAAATTAAATAAATTTCCATAGCAGTAAAGTTGATGAGTTTTAGTACATATCATGATGGGAATGAAGAAACCGATTGAAGAGGAATGTTAGGAGCAAGAAAAATCAACTGAATGATTACAGATTTGATTAGAAATTTTAGGAGATTTAGGCCCTATTTGGTGAAGCTTTTTTAAATTAAAAGCTGATAATCAGAAAACAGAAGCTAAAAACACCCCTATCCCAACTTTCAAATAATCAGCTTATTTACGCTATTTTTGCCTAATAAACTATAAGCAGAAGCTGCACTAAACTGTCTGGCACAGACTCCCAAATCAAAATAAGTTATAATCACCTTAAAAGCTATAACAAACAGTCCCTTAGTCTTATTAGTAGGATGTTGCTTCTATTTTTTGACTTATTTCTAGTTTATTTTCCCTTACTATATAATGCTTTTAAGCTTACATGTGGTGCTACATCACTTCACCTACAAATTAATTGGAGAAACAAGGAGTAGAACTATTGAATAGCTATGTAAATATGAATTATAATGTCAAATAGGAGAAAATTTTGTATAAGTGTGTGTGCAAATAGAAAGCATTAAAAATCTAGATCCACAATCTGTCTGCAAATTCAACTTTTTCCCTTTTCCCTACAAATCCAATTGCAAATTTCAAACCAAAAACCTAGAGAAACCTTCCATGACAAAACCCAATAGAAACATATATATATTTTTGAAAACAACAGCAATCTGTCACCAAACTAAAAACCATAACAAACCCTAGATGATGATCTGATATATAAGCTGCATGCTTGCAATCACCAGGTGTGAATGGGAATGAAACATTCATCTTATGGTGGCCAATCACTAGTGTGATAAGAAGAAACTTATAGTGAGCAAGTGGATTTTTAAGTGAGAGTAGCACGAGTAAAGGGGGGTGACCATTGGTTCAATGGTAAAAACCTTGACCTAATAACCTTGAGGTTATGGGTTCAAGTTTCGGGACAACTATTTTGTGTCCTATGCCAAAGGTTAGATGTGTACTCAATCTTTTCCCTACCAAACACACATTAATGTTTACTAATTGGGTTTTTTAGTAACACGAGTAAGGGAGAACTACCTCTCCAGTGTTTCGCATGTGTCCTCGTTTCCACCCATAACAAGGGAAGTTACTGAACAAAAGACTCAATTTCAACAAACTGGTTTTGGGGTTTACCAAACAACCCTTTATAAGAAGCTTTGTTCTATAGAATTAGACGTTGGGGATACTTTCCTTTTTCTTTTTTTTTTAGTCAGATTCTGTGTATACTTGAATACTCCATCATCATCGATCTCTCCCTAATAAGAGTAGATATGTTATTTCAAAATTGAAAACTCCAATGCTTTCTACCTATAATATACAAATATACACATACATATACATGCATATACATATGCGGAAAATTATTAAGTATTCCAGGAGTATCACGTGGCTATGCTCCATCACCAATCATCATTCATTATGCCCCTCTTATTTCTCAATCATCCAATACAAAATCAAATACCCCACCTTCTCCACCAATTATACTACCATGAAGTACCACATGGTTGTACTCCCGAACTATCGAATAATCACTCTACATATGCATACATGTGTATATATATTGTATACACTCATAATGAACAATTTTGTTTTTTGATAAGTTAACAGACAATATTGGTCAATGCTATGTTACCTGAAACACGGATCATTCTGGTACATGAAACTGGAACGGGATCGTGGTATGCCACATGCTCTAAAATTTAGTACTATACTACACTTAAAAATTTAAGGTATTTGTAGAGGAATTTTCTTTTACCTATTAGGCATCCAATAAAATGTATTTTTTAATTTTATTTTCCATTTTTGATGTTTTTGTCTTGTCAAAACTTAACTCACTTTATATTTTAATTCATTATATTTGATTTTTTTTCTCTTAAGAAAATATATTGGAAAAAAACTTTTGGGATCATTTCGGACCACTAAATTTACTATTTTGGAATGAAAGTGTACCATGTTTCGGAACAAGCGTACTAATACGTAATTTGCTAGAGTATCAACGTTTTCTGGCAACACGGTACGTCAGCATATTCACAAAAAATAAAATAAAATAAATAGTACTTGGGGAAGTGTAGATTTGAAACACCAGAACTCAGTAGGGCATTATACTAAGAAGAGGGCATAACTCAGATCAAGTAATGGCAAAGTGCATCTGTAAGTTGGATTATGGACCAAGGCTCTAAGCCCAACAGAGCTAAAGATGATCAAGGCTTTCTTTATGTTTTTCCCTTCATTTTTCAGAGACTGTTTAAACTATTGTTTTCTTTAAAACATGCTTAGATCTTCGATTAGGGTACGAATTTGTGAAACAAAAGGAAAATGAAAGGAATTTGTGAACGAAATTTTTTCACAAATCGCATCCCTTTTCTTTTTTTTTTTTAACAAATTTAAATATTTAAATACGGCCATAAGAAATCGGGTTTTCAGCATACAGGAGAGACATAATAAGAGTATCAAAATTTTCAACACTACAAAAAAGAAAGCGAAAATCCTGTATGTTCAATCAATTAACTGTAAATTAATCACAATTGTAAGCACATATAAAACAACGATAAAAAAATTGGAATAAACTCATAGGAACACGCATTCGACAAACAAGAAGGTTTGATTTGAATCTACCACATTGGATTTAAAACATACAAACAAACAAATAAAACAAGAAAAATGGCTCAAATCTATCAAAATGACACTCATTTACACGCAAAACGACGTCATTTTAATTGATTTGAACCATTTGAACCATAAAATTTTGACCTAGTAGCATTGGCAAACCTGTCGTTTCGATTGTTGTACTCGCCTCGGATTGCTCGAAAATCAACAAGATCGATAGAGCGAGCGAGCGAGCGAGCCAACCTCAACTGATCAATCGATCCAGAGAAAGAGAAAATGGTTTTTTTTTTTTTTTGCCAAAATGGGATGGTCTTTGGAATTTGAATAAATATAGAAATGACTTAATTTGGTTTTTTTTTTTTTTTTTGGTTAAAATTCACAAAAAAAAATAAAATAAAATAAAATAAGTTGAAATAGTCAATAAAATAAAATATTCCATTAAATTCATAAATATTTTATTTTTTCACTCACAAACAATATATCTAATTATAAAAAAAATTTAACTATCTTTCCCAATACAAAAAATTTAATCTACCAGGGACAATTTGAGAACTCGGGCATCGTTTGGAACCAGATTTTTTAGTAATTTTTTAGTTTTTTTATTAAAATGTGATTTAAAAAAAACTAATATGTTTTAGATGATTTTTTGACTTTTTACGAAAAGATGTACAAAAAGTAGAGAGAAAATGAAATCTTTGACTTTTTGTATGGATTGTTGACTTTTTGATTTTTTTAGTAACTTTTTGACTTTTTTGCTAAAAATTCACTTGCCAAATAAGGTCTTAGTAAAAAGCCAACTTTTTTACTTTTAAATTTTTTTACACAAAAAAAGTCACAAAAAAATTAGCTTTTTTAGCTAAAAAAGCCAAAAAAAAACCAAAAAATCAATTTTTTATCAATTTTTCAAAACACTACTAAAATAGTCAAAAACGAAAATAACTTACTAAAATAGCAACTTCCCAAACACCCAGATTAGGATAAATTATACTTTGCCCTTAAATTGTGGTCTAATTTTCCCACTTTGGTTGTTAAATTTTTGGGTAAATTACACTGGCATCCCCTGAGGTTTATGTTTATTACAGTTTCTCTCTCACCTTTTAGAAATTACATCTCCCCTGAAGTTTAAAGTTTCATTACAGATTCCCCTCTCAGTAATTTAATTTTTTTAAATACCAATTTTTCCCTCATTGGGTAAATTACATTGACACCCCTCACATTTTAAAAATTACAATCCCATCCCTAACATTTAAAGTAGTATTATCAATTGCCCCCTCGGTTAATATTAGTTGGAAAAAAAAATCATTGAAAAAAAAAATAATTGAAAAAAAAATTTGTTAGTAAAATTTTTAAATTTTTATTTAAAAACCAACATAAACTCATTTTTAAAATTTATATTTTTTCCTCAAATTTACAAACTGAGACAACCATTTATAAACCAAAAATTTTATCAAATAAGTTTTTATGATAGTTTTTTAAATTTTTGTAAATATAAATTGAAAACTGAAAACGAAATGCAACCAAATAGGCTTCAGATGATAAAAATATCGTAAAATTAACAAATAATTAAATAAGTTACCAATGTAAGAAATAATTTACCAAAAAATTCTTACGCTATGTATGGTTTGATTTTTAGAAAAAAATTTAAAAATTTAAAAATAATTTGGTTAAGAAATTAAAAATTAAAAATAATTATCATTTAAGGGTAAAAAATAATTATCATTTTAACTTTTGGGCAGGTTATATACATACGTATGGTTGTTTCAATTTAATTTGTAAAAAATTATTTCTAACCACTCGAAAGATAAAAATTATATAAAAATGATAATTATTTTTTATTTCTTAACCAGATTAATTTTTAATTTAAAAAAAAATTAAAAATCAATCCATACATAGCCTAAGAATATTTTGGTAAGTCATTTCTTACGTTGGTAACTTATTTAATTATTTGTTAATTTTATAACATTTTTACCATCTGAAACATGTTTGGTAACCATTTCGTTTTCAGTTTTCGATTTATGTTTCAAAAATTTAAAAAAACTGTCATAAAACTTGTTTGATAATTTTTTTTATTTATAAATGGTTGTCTTAGTTTGTAAATTTAAGGAAAAACATAAATTCAAAAAATGAGTTTATGTTAGTTTTTAAATAGAAATTTAAAAATTTTACTAACAAAATTTAAAAAAAAAAATTCAAATAATTTTTTTTCCAATTAATTTTTTTTTCAATGAATTTTTTTTCCAACTAATACTAACCGAGAAGGCAATTGGTAATGCTACTTTAAACCTTAGGGAGGGGATTGTAATTTCTAAAATGTGAGGGGTGTCATGTAATTTACCCAATGAGGGTAAAATTAGTATTTAAAAAAATTAAATTGTTGACGAAGGAAATCCATAATGAAACTTTAAACCTCAGGAGAAGAGATGTAATTTTTAAAAGGTGAGTGAGAAACTGTAATAAACATAAATCTCAAGGGGTGTCAGTGTAATTTATCCTAAATTTTTTTAAATTTTATTTCTAAAATTGTCTAATTTTCTATGTGATCTAATTAGCAATTGATGTTTGGCCAAGTTTGGAAAGTTGCAATAACAGCACACAAAAAAATAAAAATAAAAATAAAAATTTAAAAGTCAAAAAATTATACAAAAAAAGAGTCAAAAATTATTTTTCCTCTCTACTTTTTACATTTTTTTTTCTTAAAAAATTTTAAAAATCATTATAAACATACTAATTTTTTTATCTTATATTTTAAATAAAAAATCAAAATAATATTAAAATAGTCTATTATCATGAAGTAATGAACTAGAGTAACCTGAAATTTAAACAAAACTTCATTTAAAATCATTTCAATAAAAAAACATGTAAGATCATATTTTAGTAAAAAAAAAAATTGTCCTTTCCACCTTTAGCATATTTAACTTTAGTGATTTAAGTAGCTAAATTACTAAAGTGGTGTTTGTTTTGAAGGATTGGGACATAGGATTTTACTATTAGTCTGGACTAATAATTCGTTGTTTGGTAGTCAATTTTTGCTCCAGACTATTAGTCCTATATTTGTTGGATTGTTGTATCCCATAGGGAGGTGAGATAGAAATCATGGGATAACTCATCTCATGGGATTAGCTTATGAAATTACATTTTCGACCCTATTGTATTTACTATCTTTTTTTAGTGTTGTTAATTTAAAATTATATATTAAATAAAAAATATAAATTATAAATTATAAATTTAATTTAATTAAAAATAATAAATAATAAATTATGGCCTTATAAATTAAATTTTTTTAGTGTTGTTAAATTATAAATTATAGATTACATATTTAAAATTATATATTAAATAAAAAATATAAATTATAAATTACAAGGGTAAAATAGTCTTTTGAACATTTATCCTTATCCAGTCTGTTCAACCAAATATTGGATTCACTGAAAATAGTTCAATCCAGACATCTAATCTCATGACTAAACAAACATAGGATACAAATCCAGTCTAATTAAGAAAATAGTCCAAGGACAATGTATCCTAGGACTAACAGTTCGATAGATTTTAATCCCCTTTATCCAGTCCGTCTAATTAAACATTAGACGGACTGGATTAAGGGGATTAGAATCCATCGGATTTGAATCCTGGGACTGTGAATCCCCGAGACTATTTGGTTGGATTGGATATGTATCATGTGTTTGTTTTTTTATGAGATTAGATGTCTGGAAATAACTATTTTTAGTGAATCCAATGTTTGGTTAGACGGACTAGATAGGATAAATGAACAAAAGACTATTTTATCATTTTTCAATTGTTTATTAAGTAATAGCAATATTAAACATATCTTGAATATTTTAATTATTTTTAGCTAGATTAAATAAAAATTTATTTTATTTTATTTTTTAATACAATTAAATAAATTTATTTTAAAAAAATTAAATAAATAAAATATCAATAAAAATATATGTTATTTTTTTAATTAAAATTTTAAATAAAACACCTATTACAATTTAAATAATGAAATTAAATAAATTATAAACAAAATTTTAAAATAAAACATCAATAAAATATCTATAAAAAATTATTTTAAAAAATTAAATAAATAAAACATCAATAAAAAGTTAAATAAAATTATTTTATTTTTAAATTGAGACATTTAAATTTTATTGAATTTTATTAAATATAATACATAATTAAATAGTAGAGGGTCAAAATGGTCATTTTCGCATATAATCCAAATAGTGATTAGTCCCCCACTTTCTGTCCCACCCCCCAGGACAGGATAGTCCCCCATATGGGGGACATGGAGTCCGGCCGGACATGGAGTCCGCCGGACTAAAAAAAAATCAAACGACGGATAAGGTGCACTATTTGGATTACAATCCAAATAGTGGATAGTCCCCCTCAAACACATCCAAGTATTGCTATATTTTAATAATAAATAGTGTTAACAAACTAAAATTTAACAAATGTTGTAAATCAAATCCAAAAAAAAAAAAAAAAAACAAATGTTGTAAATGTTATTTTTTCTGTTTTTCCCAAATAAAAAATATTATATACAGATAAAATCTTTAAAAACAGAGTAACAAAAGAAGTTGCCAAATTTTAATTATTATTAATTTTTATGCCAAATTTAATTGGGGTATTTTTTTTTTAGGGTCTCTAATATTAAAATTTTATAGCATAAAAGAATTTAATATTTTTATGATATCTAAGGTCCCTCAACATTGATCCAGAGAAATTTCAATCTAGATAAATTCTTCCCAAAGAAATTCTAGACTTCCCAAAGAATTTCTTTGGGTTCAAATTATAAAAAATTCAAAGCATTCAATATTCTCTGAATTTCTTTGGTTTGAACTCGAAGAAATTTGAATTTTCTCTTCTTTGAACCCAAAGAAATTCTTGATGTCTACAATTCAATCTTCCCACTCTCCAGAGAAATCCACTGTTTTCCATTTGGAATACCTGTATATTCACCATTACAGTGGCCTAGAGAATGATCGAAAGAGAGCTTTATAGCAATGGCGTTTTTTGGAGACGAAGATGAAGTGTGGAAATGTCCACAACACCCTTCGAATAATTAGATTAAATTCCTCAGAATAATCAGATTAAACAAATAAATAAAAAGCCAAATTCATTTGCTTTAAAGTAATAAAACGAACAATTAATCTTTTAAAGTGAGTAGCTATAGAGAAAATAATAATAAAAGCCTATTTTATTTCTTGTTCTTCCGTCATAGAAGTTTGTATATCTTTTCAACATTATTCTTATACTACAAAAAGAGACTTGATCCAATAACCATATTTATGTCTATATTCATAATGAATTCAACATACAAAGCAATCTTTGGAAGATTTATCACCTGAAACCACTTCGATCCGATGCTTCTGCCTTGTTTCTATCCTCTATATAAAAGACACCAATGACTTCCTTATCTTCTCCTCCTCTTAGTTCAATTTATCACCACTGTTATATTCACAGGAGTTGGCAATTGATAATTTGCAGACTCTGCACTATACAAAAACTGCAAGCAAGTACACCGAAATTGAAGCATAGGACCTTCTACCAGACTCCCTAAAGGCATATATACATACAACGAATGGAAAACCCAAGTCGTGATTGAGCTATTGCGCCACTTGAATCATCTTGATCTTCCCAATTTATGAAACAGCTCTCAAAAGTCACCAATTCTCTCAATCAGAGAATTACACACATATATATGGCTAATGAAAGCCTTGAATCTCTCACAAAGATGTAGAACTAAATGAAGAAATGGCCGAAATGTTGTTCCCAATGAGGCAATTCTACTTCTGCATCCTTTGCTTCGATGGTTCGAACAGATCAGCAGCGGTGGGAGTGCAATAGTGGCAAAGAATGAGAACGGAAGAGGTGGACAGGTGATGGGATTGGGGGATCAATGCTCTGAAGAAGCTTCGAGAGTGGTCGGGGATCATCACCGGGCCACGGTGGAAGACCTTCATACGGCGATTCAATCAGAGTAAGAGTGGCGAATGAGTTCTTGACACAAGGTTTGTTGGACTGATTGAGCTTGATCGAGAAGAGAGAGAGAGAGGAGCAACGAGAAGAGAGAGAGAGGGAGGGGTTTGAAACTGTGAGATATATCAAGTTTCTCTGTAATACCTAAGTGTGGAGTTGAAGAACCTTAGACATCATAAAATAATATTGTAGATCTCTTCCATTACTAAAAATAATAGAGGGACGTTAGACTAATTTTCCCAATTTAATTTGCAATGTTCAAATCTAAGAGTTTCTCTAATGACTAGCTATATAGGCTGTTATTGCTTTTAAAAAATAGTAGGAAACTCAACTTTTTTTTCTCTCCAACAGCCAAAGCTACCATATGTTAATATTACTTTTTTAAATTTAGCTCAAGGTTTATCTATATATAAATTTTGACAAGTCCCTTTATCTCTACATCTCCCAGGGTAAGACTCACATATAACATTTTAATTTGACATTATGTTAAAAATAAAAAATAAAAGTCACTCCACATAACATATAATAACAGTTAATTAACGACAATAATAAGCTTTTTACTATACCGTTAGAGAAGCTCTTACAATGTCAAAATGTCATAATTTGACAATATTACTTCAGCAATGCATATATTATTACTCCATTGTTTTTTCACAAAAATTCAAATATAAATAGCAATTTTGAGTCCATCATGAGATATATGGAGAGAACTCTTGTGACTTTACATGCCATCTTGGTCAATGATACACCTATTTAAATGCCAGAAACAATGAAACCTTTGTTTCTGAATCACCTTCTTATTTTTTTTGATTCCAATATCATATCTAGAGAACCCATACACAAACAGTAAAGAACAAGCAATACACAAATTATCATACAATGTTCACACTAATTTCCTCTTTCTTGTTTTTCCCCCTTTCTTTTGGGAGGTGGAGATCCTAAGCCGAATCAACCAAGTAATACAACAAAATTATATCAGCATACTACAAAAAAAATGTAATGTTCCAAGCGACCGCAACACAAAGTAAAAACGATTATTTTCTCCAAGTTGAAATTTATCAATGCTGGATTTTGAGGCCAGATTGAACACCCGATTGAACTTTGCCAAAGAAATGGGTTTCCAGCCTGCGCAACAACTGGTCTAAGGTTAGAATTACAATCTTTCATCTTCTTCTTGATGAGTATAATAACTATGTAATAGTATCAAAGTGAGAAAAATAATCAAAAAAGTAAAAATAAAAAAATCTGGGGAGTGAAGAGCACCATGCCTGCTTGCGCATTTATAATAGATCGTTTCAGGAGAGTTGTAAGTGCGTGCATTACCAAACATCCTCTTGACATCAGCAACAAACATCTCAAAAGCTACATAATATTGCTCCGACTCCACTCGCTTCAACATTGTTTTCAAATCTGCATGAATATCCCAAGCATCACAATTTCAATACACAACGGGCAAGCCCAACTTTAAAATATATATATATATAAATCTCAAACGCAACAGCACAATAAGTGAAGATAAACTTAATGTGCCCAACTATTATCACACCTCTGTG
This sequence comes from Camellia sinensis, assembly GCF_004153795.1. Lineage (NCBI taxonomy): Eukaryota > Viridiplantae > Streptophyta > Magnoliopsida > Ericales > Theaceae > Camellia > Camellia sinensis. The sequence continues at coordinate 491,768 of NW_021025026.1, forward strand.
ACTTTCAAGTAGACCTCAATTCACAAGAACCGCCAGTTAAGAGAATCTTTGAACTAAAAGGCCTTTAAGAGACCAGCAGTTATTTTAAGCAACCACCAACTCAAACTATATATGTAGAGGATGATTCTAGATGGTTATAGTTTGACTCGTTTATGTTATTTATTATGACAATTTTTCTACACCAAAGTCACATATTACACTGTTGAAGGCAGATGGCCATAAACAAATTTTTAAGCTAGTTGAGCTGCATCTAATATCCATGGCTGAAATAAGATAATTAGTTCATTGGCCACACACAACCATACTTCAATGAACTTCCAAAATGTTTGGACCAAATCAAGATAGAGAGGGAAAATGGTATCAGTTTAGTTGAACTGGTCTTATAGTTCAAAAATTCCACAAGCCTGTTGTTGATATTTTCTTTTTCCCTTTTTTTTGACTTTTTTTATTTTTTTCTTTACCCTCCCAATTAACTAATTGATGTTGTAGTTGACCATGCATAACATTTTATTAAGTAATCCCACAGCTTGAGCAACTGAACTTTCACATAAAACTGAACTTCAAAACTTTGATTACAAATTTTTCATGTCATCCCAGGAATGGTTGTTAAAATCATACAATTCACGATTCAGTTCATACGATTTGATATGAGTTTCATATAAAGGATTTGAATCGTGCTGTTGAATTGGAAACTGAGTGAATCTTTCAATTCAACTTGTGATTCACTACAATTCATTGCGCCTCTATTTTTGTCTTTGTTTACATAATGCATAAAATGATGTCATTTTCACTAAACTACTGAGATATATAGAAGAGATTGATTAGTTGTACTAACATACGTGATTTTATATGTATACACATATATACAATTTAGTTATATTGCTAATTTACTTTATTTTAAACAGTGTATTTTTATTAGTATATAAATATATAAAATTACATATCATATTAAATAAATGAATCTTACGAATCATGATTCGATATTATTCATGATTCACTATTTTAGCAAACAATTCACTATTTTATTTGCGATTTGACAACAATGATCCCAGGTGTATTGCAAAGATTGATGATTTTCAAAAACATGTTAACAGGATAGGCATCTCAGTAACTAAAAAGCGAATCAACCAGCAATAACTATGCAATTATACATGCCCCAAATGACAACTGGCTACTAGCTTAATAGAAAAAAAAAAAAAATGACAACTGGATAAATACAAGAGAAACTTCGATGACATAAGCCTACAATTCCAAAATAATCTCACCAAATTAGTAAATCTTAGTCAGACATCATTAAATGGGAAAAACTAACATAGGTGGTTAGAATGAGAAACATTATTCTTACCCATGGGATCTTTAATGATGTCATAATAGTCAGGCACATCACGTGCATCAACATTATTCTTACCCAAAGATGAATATTAAAAAATAGAGGGGTTGCCAAATTTTTGTTCTTATCCAATAGCTGACCTCATAAAAGGGGTTCAGAAAATATATAATTAAACAGAAAAGAGAGAAAAGAAAAAAAGAGAGAGAAAGAAACGGAAACAAAGAAAAGAAGAAGACAACCATACAGGGAGAAGAACGAAGACGATGAGACGAAGGAGAAAAGAGAGAGAGAGAGAGCTACCTGCGAATCTGCGATTGCTTCAATAGGGACATTCAAAAGCTTCGACAACTTCACCTAGGGTTTACAAGTGAGCGACTTCTTCTCCCTCTCTCTCTCTCTCTCTCTCTCCACTCGCAATGTCCCTCAAGTGTCTCTGAGTGTGTCCGCAAAGTGTCCGATTGGAAAAAAAAAAAAATTCTAGAAGCGTTAAAGAGTGTCCGACACGCGTCCATCGCATGTCCGTGTCCGACACGTGTCGGACACCCATACGTTGCTGCTGAAGAGGTGTCCGTGCTTCATAGGGCATCAACATTTTCCACTTTGTTTCAAGAGTGAAAGCATTACGTTTTATTCAAAAGCTTAATACATCTAATTAAGGCTTACCAAAGTTACTTCATGCAAAAACAAACTCAACAATTTCAACATCAACCTTAATTTTGTGAAAAACATACCCATGCCACCGTTCTTTCTCTAAGTGAATCTCTTTCGTAAAGCCCTACAAATTGATACACAAAGTAGATACATTATTTAAATGAAATCCTCTATTCAGGACTGTGTACATAAAAAATTCTCGACCAAATAAGGCTAGCAAACAAATAATACATAACTATTAAAACTGAGAAGAGTGACCCACTTTCCTAGCAGTTAGTTGTTGCCCACGGATATTAATGCAGGACATCAGTATGCTTCTATTCACAAATGACAAAACCACATAAGGAATTATTCTTCTAACTCACATTGTAGGGGGGAATTTTTTTTTCTTGCTTCTTTGCTCCCTCCGTGCTTCTTCCTTTTAACAGTAAAGCATCAATAAAAGGGAGGCATCCTGAGTCGATGTTCATGCCAAAAAAACTTTAACCCAACAAACTCCCATTTGGATTCTCAAGAAGGAAAGAAAGTTGGATTCATACAGGGCCAAAAAAAGAATGGAATCTTATGAATCCAAATTAGATTCCAAAGCAAAAGCCAAAAAGCACAATAAGACAAGTATTTTACCCCACAAGATATCTCCAATCATGCAGAACATCAACTTGAACCAGACACTCTCACCTCAATCACAAGTTCAGTAGATGCCGAAATATACTTCATTACTTAAACCCTCTCCTTTTAACAGTGCAGTAGGTGCTACTTCACAGCCATTCTAAACCTTCTGACTAGCATTTAACCCAAGAGAATAGTTTTTTTTTTTTGATAAGTAAACCAAAGAGAAGAAAAATTGATCTGAGTCCAATTTGAACATGGATGGAATAGTTAAAAAGTTATGACAATCTAATAGCCCAACCCAGTCAACTGACAGTGATGCTTTGGATTCACAAATTACTTTCGAAGGCAGGCTTCCTAGTAGTTTGTAGATAGACACTCCCTCTCATCTTTTTAACAGAGCAAATTTCATGCAGGGTTAATCTTACCATCTTTACAATGAGAATATACAAACAAAATCTTATAAAACAACTTTTTTGTGCCTCTCAAATTGATCGTGAACTGAACAAGTGAAATCCCCATATACATGAAAACCACAATCCAAAAGGGAACAAAAAGGACCAATCCTGTTTAATGAAATAACCAACGGCATTATTGTCAGCGTAAGTCAGAAAATGAGTTAGCCTGTCAACGTCACGAGCATGCTGCTTTAAGTGATTCATCAGTCTCGTGCCATAACCTTTTACTTGTTCATCTGCTGTGATTGCACAAAATGCTATCTCCCCAAACATTTGGCTAGAGCAATAAAAAGACTGTCAGTGGAGAAGCAAAATAGGCATCTTATATGGACAAAACAAATTAAGGAATATTGACAGGAATTCCAAATATTTTACATTTCTTCCTATATTAGTTATAAAAGATTAACAGACAACATAACAATCAGACTCCCAAATCCACCACAGCTTGAAATTGAATTAGTGCCATTGAGATCAAACCTCTGTCCCAACCTCTATATGCTATATGGGACCAAGAATTCACTTATTGAATGATTAGCATATTTATAGTGGCTAGGAGTAAGTACAATTAAGTAATAAATAGATAAATACATCCATGGAAGGCTGTCTGTCAGCAGGTACAGAAAGCTAACAACCAGACTTTTTTTTTTGGGGGGGGGCAATTACAAATCAGGATAGTTGACCAAAGTAATTACAAATACATGGGGATGAAACTCTTTCCTGTGTAAAAGAACACAGCAAAAGTTGTACTCCACAAAGATTACCACCCGTCTGTAAATATTTGCCCCACCTCCCATGGATGGGTAATTTCCCCTTCTTTTTTTAACCCAAAAAATTTAAGACAAGTAATTACAAGCATGAAGCTGCAGGAAGTGCACAAACAAGTAGAATACCTAGTCCTAGTAATAGTAACCGACTAACACACATACACGTACACATTACCTCACATAAGGACGGTATGTTATGCCACCAACAACCTGATTACGTCTGATAACCATTACAGATTTATGGTTCCTGCATCAGAAACAATGGGAAAAGTATATAAGAATACTCTTAGTAATTAAAACATCACCAGACAACCACAGAGCCCGGAACGGCGTATATTAGTTGTAGAAAGCATCAAAATCCTGCTACCAGCCCTTATATGAAGAATCAGTTCAAATCCAGGGTATACATTGACCATTTTGAGACCTGAATTAATATGTTACAAATTGTGGAATTGAAACACTGACTGCATTTATGTGACTACATAGCAAATAAAATGACCATTTTGTGGCAGTATAAACCCCAGAAGTTGGGCAGAGACTCAACAAATTAAACGCAAAATAAATTTTGATTTTAAATGTGTACACACGATACCTCGTAAAAGCAATCCAGAGGTCTATTACTTGGGAACATAGAAACACATTTTACATGACCATGGGGTAAAAGCAATCCAAATCTTGAAATAAATATAAATTGATTATGAAAGTATACATTTTGTAATTTAATAGATATATTTTATTATGCATAATTATTAATATATTTAAAATATAATTATGACATTATACTTCAATTCAGTTCAATGATTGAACTACTAATCTTGCCCCAACTTCTTCTCAAGTTCACTATGGTGATTTGGGTTTCAAAACTTTGCATACATGTTTTTAAGTTGTTAAAAAACAAAAAAAAAAAATAGTAAGCCAAAAAGCACAATAAGACAAGTATTTTACCCCACAAGATATCTCCAATCATGCAGAACATCAACTTGAACCAGACACTCTCACCTCAATCACAAGTTCAGTAGATGCCGAAATATACTTCATTACTTAAACCCTCTCCTTTTAACAGTGCAGTAGGTGCTACTTCACAGCCATTCTAAACCTTCTGACTAGCATTTAACCCAAGAGAATAGTTTTTTTTTTTT
>NW_021025027.1:16385-157381 GCF_004153795.1 Camellia sinensis
TTATCATTCGTTTGTTTTAAAAAATTAGCATGGCTACATGGTTCATGGGAGGGAGTGGGAATCGCAGAGGTGGTAGGAACTTGCAAAGGGGTGACAGTTCACGACGAGGAGGGGGAAGGGGAAGTGGCGATGCTGAAGATGAAACACCATTTACTTTGTTAGATGCCTCTTGTGTTTATCATGATAGGTTTGGGAAGCGACATTTTGTCATGCCCAAGTACTATCGAGATCTATGTGGTTTCGTGGAGGATCCATCTGTTAATCAAACAGGATGTGGTTTAGTAGACGCTACACTTCTAAAGTGGCCCGCACTATTTATAGAGTGCGTGCAAATGGAAAGATTGTGTCGGGAAAATCGACTGAATGTGCCGAAAGCACGTTCAGTTGAGATCTAAAAGGAAGATCCAGATAATGTTGATCGACTATGTGAAAGACTCGACGTGAGATTTCTCAAATGCGCCGTGGGTCAGCCACGATATAAAACTATCTATACTTAAGTCGGATGACAAGAAGAACGGAACAGTACCAAATTGGGAGGCTATCAAGCCTGTCGAGGAGGATCCTGTACTTCTCTCTGACCCTGAGCTCTCAGATTGTTCGGACTCTGAGATTGCTGATTTGAGCGAGGATTAGGCGTCTATCTGTCTACTAAATTATATTAGGTTATCCATAATTATGTATTGTGTGTGTTAAAATAACTCTTTCGACAATGAGTTTGTGAAAGGTTTGTCTAATATCTGTCTATGCAACTGTTAAGTATTGTACTCGTCGCTTTATTTTATGTACTGTGTTATGTTGAATGTTTTCACAAATTATTTTTGTGGGATACTTATGTTTGAACTAGCTACGTCGTTTTGAAGTGTTATAAGTGTTATAGTTATACCTTTATTTTGTTTTCCTGTTCGTAGTAGTAATTAGCAAATTAGATACTTTGTATATGTTGTGTGAAGTTTTATTTAAATATTTATTGGCAACAAATATTTAAGGGAACAACAAATATTTAGTTTCGAAAATTCTGCGAAAAGTAGGTTTAGTTTGGGAAATAAATTTGTATAGGGGCTTAGTTTGGGAAAAGCCCTGACAAAATCTCTTCGAAACTGTGCAAAATGTTCTTTGGGAAGGGTGCGTATCTTGAGGCCATTATTTTCTTCTTCTTTTTTGATTTTTAATTTTTGATTTGTTGTTTTTATTTTTGTCCATCATCGATCTTTTTTAAAATATATTTGAATTATAAATTTAAATAAAAATTTAAAAAAACAAAATAATCTGGTAAATTAAGCAAATATTTAATTTATATTTTTTCATATATGTTTTTTTTACTTTTATATTTTTAAAGTCATAAGCGGTGATCATTGATTCAATGGTAAAATCTTAGTCTAACAATCTTTGATGTGATGTTTATGCTTGCTTGTTTGTGGTTTTCTTTTTATTTTTTTATGCCACATCATTACAGTTTAAATCAGAACTCTAGTTTTAGAGCTCTTACTCACTACTCTTTAGACAATTCATGTTGTTTATTTTTAAAAAAATTTATGTATAAATTATTTTTGTAAATATCAAATTGATCTGATAATCGTATATATAATTTTATCATTTAAAAAAAAAAATGGATGAGAAACATAATTTCAAAATTACATAATTTATTTTTAAATATTAAAATAATAAAATTTGGTAACTAAGATTGTTTATCAATACGATAGTTTATATGAATAATTTATATATAGAGATCTAAAAGATGACTAAATGAATTATACAATGTGGATTGAAGAGAAATCAATCAAAATAATAATAAATAGTTTTTTACTAATTTCAGGGGCTTTCAAAAGCGTGGTTACGAACCACGCTTTCTGTTGAAAGCGTGTTTTTAAATCACACTTTCACTTAAGCTGAAAACGCTAAAAGAAACAATGTTTTCTTAATTAAAAGCGTGTTTTGTAACCACACTTTGATGATTTTATTGATTTTGTGCGCCTGGGCCAGAAACATGCTGAAAGCGTGTTTTGTAAACACGCTTCAGCTTATTTTGGGAATTTTGACCAAACTAGGCTTAGTTTGGGAAATAAGTTAGTAGGTTGGCCTATTTTGGGAAAAGCCTCAAAAAGAGGAGAGTAGAGAGAGAGAGATTAGGTTACAGTCAGGAGTTTGTTACAGTTAGTTAGGGATTCGAGGGAATGTTCGGGATCAATTAGTTAGGCAGAGGGGGGCTCTTGTAATCTGTATGTTTAATCTCTGAAAAAGAATTCTATTGTTCAATAAACTTTCTCTTCTTAGTTTATCAGTGGATAAATAGACAGAAAAAATAAACACAATAGTTACAAAGAAAAACACCCAAAATCAATATAGATTAAAAAAACCAAGCCAACTCAATAATAAATGTGAAAACAAAGATGGGTTGGGGGTTTAGACTACAGAACAATTCAGAAAAAAAATCATGAATGTGTTGAAATTCTAACAGTCCAACAATATAGAAAGATAAAATTTCAGGGTTTACCAGAAAATCTCGACGATGGGTGTGAGCCTAACCTTCAGCGGGGAGAAGATAAGTTCTGCAAAAAAAATAAAAAAATAAGATAATTTTTTTTATTTTATAAATTTAAATATTAAAGCAATATGAGAGTTGTTATGAGAGTATTGTTTTGCAATCAATATAGGAGTATAGAATGTGTAACAAGTAAAGTGACAACAATGAACAAATTAAGGTTTAATTTTTTTTATTCAAAAGGTGTACATTGAGTTTTTTTTTATTTTTAAAAGATGTGTACAGATAATATTTTTATATAATATTATGAGTGCTAAACTAAAATGATCATAATAATTAGATGTGTAGAAATAAAATTTTTCCTACTAGAGTCAAGAGGTAGAGGTAGAGAGAGAGAGAGAGAGAGAGAGAGAGTTCGGATCTTCTAGGGTGATCTATTTTATAATAACAACATAGAAAATAATCAATAATTGCCTTTGAATAAGACCAATTTATTGGGACTATATACAGAACTCGCAGATTAAATATGTGTTTGTACTTTTTGTGGCAAAGATTATTATGTGGCAATTTCTCTTAAATTATTTATGCCACGTAGTGATAGGAGGGAAGGTCAAAGATTTTATGAGACTCACTTATCTAAATGGTGGCAGAACAAAATGAATTATTTTATGTAATTAATTGGTTGATTAATTAATTAATTAAATAAATAAATAAATAAATAAATAAAATGAGTTGGATTTAATGGATAGGGTAAGTCTTAACCATTCCCAAAAATGAGGGGTTGTTGAGATGATCCCCTAATTAAGTGTTTTATCTCCTATCATAAAGGCTTAGACTGAGGCCCTATCCATTTTTGTGCCTTATCTTGTCGATAAGTGATAAAGATCTTCCATATCCATGCTATCTACGATGGTGCGACATTCCCCCCCCCCCCCCTAAGGATTGAACAAAGGAGATTCCATGGACACGTGCCAACTCATGGGGCGTGGAGGATCAATATGTCCTATAATTAAGGAATTAGTTTTCTTGAGCAAGGCAAGACCAGCTTTGAATTCCTTGAGGATAGGAAGATACATGCAATAACCAAGGGATTTGTTCTACAAATCAAGTGGAATAAATTCAAATTCAAATTCAAATGAGGAGTACACTTGGGGGCTTCCTAGAGCTCAATGGACCAAGTCAAAGCTATAAAGATAAGCCTTAGCCTAAACCGTTCCTACTTTTAGGGGATCAAACTTAGCATTAAGGACACATGTCAGCATGAAAAGTTACCACGTTTCTGGCAGTTGAGTAGAATTTGGGACTTCCCCAACACTATATAAAGGACTTCAAATGTAACATTGAAGAGGTCCCCGACCAAACACTCGACGAAGAGTCTTTCAATACTTGTCTTTCAATACATTTATCTTAGCTTCATAGCTTATCTACTTTAACTTCATAGCTTAATTACCCTAGCTATAGCTTAGCTTCAAAGCTTAACTTAACTTAGCTTCATAGCTGTAACTTAGTCTAGCTTTGTAGCTTAATTCTTTTAGATTATCAATTATACTTCATTTCCAATCAATGCAAGTTACAATTTTTGTCTAATTGCCTTTTGACACCTATAAATTTGTTTAAAGTCCTCTTCATTGAGGCAAGATCCGAACCAGAGCAGTTTCTCTTAGCTACACACAGTTATTTCTTTGTGTTAGAAGTAAAAAATGGTCAGCAATTCCTATACCTTGAACTAGGTACACAAGTTCTAGCACGGCCGCATTTAATCAACAAGTTTTTCATTGTTAACACTTGCAGGATTTCTTAAGTGGCAACAGGAATTTCTAAAAGGCGTCAACAAATTTTGACACGCCTGGTGGGACCCTAGGTATTATCTTTACTAAACATTCATCATGGTAAGTAAAGCAAGAGGAAAAGGTGTCGTGGGTCAATCAAGAGTTGTGTCGCCTCCTAACAGCCCAGGGTCAAGTGATTCTAGGCCGTCGACAACGAAACACACTTTTGAAGGATTTCAGGACATTACGGAGAATCTGAGACATTGCCTTATCACAGCCAATAGGGAGCTTTCTATGGAACGCTCTCACTCTTTGGCCACTTCGTTACACGAAGTGAGGCAGTCCCATACAAATCTGATGCAAGCAATTGCCAATATGATGGTGACTTTGAGAGACAAACTTTCAACAGTTCTGTCACCAGCTCAAGTTCTGCCTACGATGGGAATTTTCAATGTCGTTGCTGAGTAGAATCTTCAAGGTAGGCCAGGTGCCGATGAATCGCCGCCTCCAAGAGTTTTTCAGGCCTTTTCTTTCAATAACCCCCATTCCTTGGGGGGCATGGAGGACAAGGCATTGAACAATAAGGGTATGGCATTGAGACTGGGGGCAACTTCCTAGGTTTTGGCCATTCGAGATCAAGGAGGGCCAGATTCCTCCGAACTCCCAAAATCCTCAAAATCTACAACATCAAGGAACTCCATACCAAAATTCCACAACCATAACCTTTAGAACCAGAATGTGCAGAATTTCCAAGGAGTTGGTCCTAGACCTTTGTAGAACGGTCCGCCTTAGTTCCAACAAGAATGGTCAGAAGTCAACCCTTTACTCACTGCTCCAGAATAAAAGGAATTGAATTACACTCCGATTCTTGAACCAAGGGCGCAGAACTTTGCCCCTATTCCTGAACAGAGAGGGTACAATTTTGTTCTAGTTCCAGAGTAGAGAAACAAAAAATATTCTTTGATTCCTAAACCAAAGGGGCAGAACTTTGTGCCTATTCCTAAGCCGAGGGCATGTCCCTGCATTCTGTTTCCTAAACCAAGAGAGCAAAACTTCATGCCAATTCTTGAAGTAAGGGGTCAGAACTTCGGCAACCAACCACCACGTCGAGTTTATTAAAGGGCACATCAACTAAATCTGGCTATGAACATGGATCAAGTTATGGATCTTATCCAAGAACAATTCGATCTTACACTCAGATATGTTGGCAGACCCATCTATTAAATACCTTATCTAGAAACAATCAACATAAATTACTATTTTCCTAGAGGATAAAGTTCGTTATTTTGTTTTATTTTCTAGTGAAGATAATCATTCTACTGTTGAGCATGTCACCAGGTTTACTATACAATGTGACGAGGCAGGAAGGAATGATTTCTTGAAGTTAAGGCTATTTGCCAATTCCTTAACAGAAATGGCCTTACTTGGTATATCAATCTTCAGCCAAACTTAGCACATTCCTGGCAGCAGATGGAAGAGGTGTTTCACCAACAGTTCTACAGAACTGAACTAGACGTTACTATGGTCGACTTGTCAAGAATCATCCAAGTTCTTGGCAAGACGGTAGAAGCCTACATTGTAAGGTTCAAGAGCTAGATTCAAATGTCACATTACTTTTCTAGAAACGGAGTATGTCAGGCTAGCTCAAAATGGCCTTGACTTCGAACTTCACAAGAAATTCGAAGGCATGGAATTCAAAGATCTCTTTGAATTGGCCGCTAGAGCAGCTAGGTATGAATAGATCCTTAAATCGGAGCAAGATCGGAGGAATGCATCAAAAGGCACCTATTATAGGGATCCTAACTATCCGGTAGCAAATACAAATGCAGAACTGAACGATGAGGCTGTTGTGGCAGAAATCCTAAATAGAAAGCCTTATGTGTACAAGGCATTTGTCAAAGTGGAACCAATGAAGATGTAGGGGAATTCCACCATGGCCAAGATATCCTACACGTTTGATATCACCAAAGCGGAAGTAATTTTTGACCAGTTGATGGTAGACAAGTGTAGATACCCCATTTTTGACTGCCCTTATGACTTGGATGTCATCGTTTGCACACCCATAGCTTGCACACCCAATGATGAGTCTATATGCTTGTCAAGTGCTCGAAGTCCTCAGTGGAATGCCACAACTTTGAGCTTTTCAAACCATACACCCTTGTTGCCTTGTTTATGGACCAAACCTTGGGTTTTCAAGCTTGCAACCCCTGGTAGCCTGCCGGCCACTAATGTGGCCTGCCGCCCACCAGTAGGGGTCTGTCGGCCACCAGTGTGTTTTACAGATATTTTTCTGCCAGCTCTAGGCATAGATGCATGCACCTTTCTACATGTGTATATCTTGATATTTTCTGAGGGAGTTTCTTGGTTTTCTATATATAGATAACATCTCTGTCATAGTTAAAGGTTAGAAAAATTTTGGAGCAAAATTTTTCCTCTCCCTCTTACAAATTTCTCAACCTTTGCTTACATATCCTTCACCTTTGCCTATACACTCTTCACCAAACCTCTCCATCTTTGAGCTAAGGTGTCTTTGAGCCTTGTTTGAGCTCTTGAGGGTGTGTTTGCCTTGGTTTATTGCTTGACAGTGATTTCCTATTCAAGAGGTATAAAGCTTTGCCTCTTTACTTGCTTTAGTCACTCTTTTTCTTGCTATTTTCCAGCTGTTTTTGGGCTATAAAAACTCTGTATTTTTGGGCTGAAGCTTGGGTTTTAAGGCCACTAAAGGTTGAGGGGTAGTTCACCCTTCTTTACACCTTGTTTGCAAGGCCTTTACCCTTGTGTTTCCCACCTTTGCACTATCTTTTTTTGAGCTTTTAAATACTGATTTTCAGGGTTATTTCAGTAGCTAAAATCATGTTTTGAAGTCCAAAATTGAAGGGGTTAGCCACCCTTCCTTGTGTTTTGCTTACTAGTCTAGCATGATCCTTGTTTTAGCTTAATCATCTAGCTATTTTTGTCTTAGGCCTCGTTTGGGAACATGTTTTTTTAGTAACTTTTTGGCTTTTTGGCTAAAATATGATGTAAAAAAAACTAGTATGTTTGGGATGACTTTTTGATTTTTTACGAAAATATGTGCAAAAAGTAGAGAGAAAAGGAAATATTTGACTTTTTGGTATACGTTGTTGGTTTTTTGATTTTTTTAGTGACTTTTTGGCTTTTTGGATAAAAATGTCACTTGCCAAATGAGGCCTTAATTCTAGCATGTTTTAGGACTATTTTTTGACTTTTTTAGGACTGTTTTTAAGTATTTGTTGCATTTGAGCTTTGCTTTGCATGCTTGTGGTGTAATTGTCCTCATAAGATTGACGTTTTAGGCCTTAGACACCATCTTATTTGAGTTGATTGCATTTATTTATGGCTTTCCATACTTGTGATCACTCTTAATCACCACTGCAACCTCCCTCATTTCTTGGCTTTTTGTTTTTCTTTGAAAGTGGTTTCAAATTACTTGTTTGTTTAAGCATGGGATTGAGATGTCATGCTTAATGGTTTAATCCCTTTACGGGTTCATTATCAACGGTATGATGTCTCTTTCATGCCCAATGCAACATTTGGTTTGAGCTTTCTTTCCATTAGAGGACTTAAATTCACCCTTTGAACTCAATTGATTAAAGAATGGTTGGTAAACTAAAATGAAGTAATAAAAATTGATGATTAAAAATGATGCAAGATAATAACTTGTTTTGGTTCAATCAGACGTTAATTGAACCCTTGAGTCTTGAGTCGTTTCATACTCATTAGAGATGAAAATGGCTCAAGATTCATTGTCAACTACTTCCCTTGATCTTTCATGATAAAGAGGTGGTTTTGGAGTCTTGTTTTGTTGCATTTATTGAGTTTGCACACTTTGGTTCCCAAGCCATCATGCAATGAAATTGCATCCATTGATGGTTTGTGAACCAAGTTTATTACTCCTTTGAGTTGTTCAAATGATAAGGAGGGGTATATTGTGTAAACAAACCCTTGAGAATACACTATCTCTGCTCTATTTGCTCTCTAGTGCAGCAAAGAAGTTCAGTCATCAGTGGCCAGCAGGCCACCTTCTGTGATCGGCAGGGCTTCATCAGTGGATGGCAGGTCCTTTGTCGGCCACCAGTGCAAAATTTAGCAGTGTGCTCTTGAGGCAGAACAAAATTGGTTTGGAGGTAGAAAACAGTGTAAGTTCTCAATTGTGCAACAGAGGCATTTGGCAGCAGAAACAGTGGCCTTTTCGGGTGAAAACCGTATTCATGCATGAGCATTCCATCAATCCTCGGGATTTGTGTTGTAAATATATTAGTGTTGTGATTAAAATATTGCCTTTGTACTTAATTAGTTAGAATAGCTAATTCGTCTCGTGTTGTAATTATTTTAATTAGCTAGATTAGTTTATTAATTAGTCGATTAATTTGTTGCAATTAGTTAAGTAGCTTAGCTAATTTATTCTTTTCATTTTGTAATAGTTAATTAATTAGCTTAGCTAGTTAGTTCATTCGGACCCTCCTGTGTGAGGGCGCAATATTGTAATAATGTGTATGTCTTCCAACCCTATGTCTTTCTCCCTTTTATTTGCTAGCTTATGATGGTTAGTTTAGGATAACATGTTTCGTTTAGCATTACACATGCTTGCATACATTTGTTTTGCATGCATTGGGCTTGGTTCATCATTCTAACTTGCATTGTTAGTTAAACATTCTTTGAATACGTGCTTAGACCACAAGCTATCAAATTAATTCAAATGCCATATTAGTAGTCGAGCCTATTTAGATTGCATATTGCATGTGTTGCATTAGTCGTATTGCATAGTTAGGATCATGTATTTTTCTAACTCATTTCTCTTTTGGCTTGGAGTACTATTTAAGCCTTTACTTGCTTTAGCATATTGCATGAGTGTGATTGTTGCCATATCAAGCATATTTGCCATGAGGCTAATTGCTAAAATGATAAACTGTTTGAATGCCTGTGGATGAAGGCTAGTTGCTTGAATTGGAATAATTTGATCAATGTACATATGAGATCACTTTTTCAAGCGGTACAGATTCGAAACACTTTTCAAAACAAACATGAAATCAAATGTTCCAATTTTTGCAAATTAGTCTATACTTGTGTGTGTGCGCATCACATAGTAATGCTAGCCTAATAATCGGAACAAGAACATATAATGTAGATAAAAATAACATCATGATTAGTAGAGGCTGATCTTTGATCGAGCGAGCGGGGGTGCTCAATTCATGACCTTCCCCTCTCGAACCTAAGTTCCCGAGCCGAGATAGTCTTGGTGATGATGGACATGTGGCCTTTGGCACGAGTCATGGGTTTCCTAAATTTTTCAAAAAAAAAAAAAAAAAATTAGGTGGCGACTTTGTATCCGGAAAAACAGTCCACTTTTGGCAATTTGGTTCAAAATTGATTTTTCAAAAGATTTGTCGGATTGGGACTCTTTGGTATTTATCTATTTCACATTGCACTTGTGAGATCAGATTCAGAATCGTGGGAGTCCGATATTGTAAGACTTATTTGTCTTCCGAAAGGGGGGATGAAAATGTCGAGCTACAGTTTCTGGCGACTTTGCTGGGGAAGTTAGAGAACTTGACTTGAATTTCATGATGTGAAATTTTATCTACACTTATATGTTCTTTTGCATTGCATTTGCATTGGTGCGTTTAAGTCACTGTGTTTGCCATCTATTATTCCTGGACGGTTTGCCAGAGGCTTTCCCGAAAAGCTTGCCAAAAGGTTGACCGGTCATGGGCTCTGCTATGATTGGAACATAACCCTTGGATTTGGACTACCGCTATGCCGTTTGATTCTCTTTTCACTTCTCAGTGTTAGGTGCGGGAGGTATATTGAGTAGTCTTGCTGAGGTACCTTTTTGACCATTCGGCCTAGTTGCATATCGAAAAGCCTTAGAGACTGTTCCAAACTAGGACAGGATAATTACCCAAATATAGGATTGCATGAAATCGCTTTGTTTGAAAAGTGAACCCTAGTTCCTGAAGAAACTAGGACAAGGTAACCCTACTCTCTCATAGGGGTGTTTTGGCTCTCACTTAACTGATATGTGCTTACAGTGAAACTATACAGGAATGTGCGTATCAGTTGCAAGTTTGGTATCTGTTTTGGGGGTAGAATTCAGTGTTGAGTGCAGTCCTACAGCTTTGATTACATCTATGTTGGTAACATCTTAGCTGAGGTGCTGTGCGGTTTCTGATTACGACTTTCCTTTTGCTTTATTTCTTTGCTAGGTAGTTTAACACAATAGCTTGGGAACGTTCGGATATCCACCAAGTGCTCTGGACCCGCGTCAGAAGGCTTTGTAAAGCCGGAGATCTTGTTAGGGGACAGTCTGTGTTTACTTCGCTCCCACCGGTTACTAGATGGAGGAGAGTTAGGTAGAGTTCACCGGTCCAGTTTCTACAGTAGTCACCCCTCAATTCACCTGCATCCAGTCAAGTTTAGGGACAATCTTGTACATCTAGTCCAGTACGAGATCACTCACCTATCTCGATGACACAATATCCTCCAGTCAGTATGGAGGAATTGATCCATCATCTTTAGCAAACAGTTGAAACCCTACAACAAGATGTTGCTCGTCAGGCCGAGGTCACAGCCCGTCAGGCTGAAGTAATAAACAGGCTGCAACAACAACAACCATAGCTGGCAGCGGCTTCTGTATCTCATGCACCTCCTATGGGTATCCCAGCTCCCAAAGCCACTGCCCATACTACCAATGTCCAAGAGAATCAGGGCAATCCGACAGAGTCGATTCCACCGCAAGCCTCCAAAGCACCTGCGTATCAAACCGAGGCTCCGTTCGAGTTTGAGGTTGACCTGACTATGCTTAAAGTCAACAAGCTGGAGAAGCTATTCAAAAGAGCACAAGGTGTTAACTCCATCCCCGACATAGAAGATGGGTATACTGACTCTGCAACGACCTTGCCATATTGGTTCAAAATGCCACACATCGATTGATTCGATGGCTCTGGAGATCCCATGGTTCATCTACGGCTATTTTCAGATATCTTGCGGCTGATGGGCCTGACCAGACTACAAAAACTATCTCTCTTTGGCCAGACTATGTCGGGAATATGAGCCATCTGGTATGCAGAACTGGAAAGAGATTGCCGAGGCCTTTATTGCTCAGTACTCGTACAACACGCAAATGGAGGTCACAACTCGTGATCTTGAGGCAATGCACCACGAGCTGAAAGAGGGCTTCTTGGAATTTGTGATGAGATAGAGGGCTAAGGCTTCAATGATGACCATAAGGCCTTCCGAGAAAGATCAGATAAGGATGGTGGTCCGCAATTTGCACGGGAAGTTGTTACAGAAAATGATCATCCTACCTCCGTTTAAATTCACCAAGCTCCATGAGATGGGGGTTTAGATTGATGACACCATGAAACAAGGACTGATAATAGATGAGAAAGAGCGGGCAAAAAGACCTTTTGTGTGCAGTTCCAATGCAACCACTAGTGGTAGCACAGCTGCGTGGCCGTCGGATGTGAGTGTTGTCACCGCCACAACCAAGACCGCCAATCCCTTTGCCAATACAGCTCCACAAACTTCAGCCAACCCTATCCGATCCTAGAGGACCTTTACCTCACTTTACATGCCCCTATCTCAAGCCATGAAGGTGCTGATCAAAAAGGGGCACCTCAAACCATTAGAGCCTCACCCATTACCTGATCCCCTTCCACCTAAACACAACCCATCAAAGTACTGCGCGTTTCACCAACAGCATGGTCACGACATTGACCAATGATTCAGACTACATCATGAGATTCAAGACCTCATCGACAACAAGGTGATTGCACCATCCCAAAAACCAAATGTAACTACAAACCCTCTTCCGGCTTACAATCGAGTTCCTTTACCTCAAAATTTAAACCTAATCCATACATTAGCCATCCCCTACGACCCCAACATATATGTCCCTTCCCACTTACCAAGACCGAAGGTGTTCATTCATGAAAGCACAGATTTGTGCATGATGGATACGTCCGCACTGCAACCTAAGCATGTGGTGGTAACAGTTGTAGTAAAAGGGAAGTTGGTCTTAGAGCTCTGAGGACTTGCCTAAGGGAGTGTATGATCCAAGCTACTACATTGTGCTGATTGATCAAGCCAAGCTGGAATTGATGTTGCTGACTCTGGTAGAGGTTAATGTGGTTAGAGAGGATGGCCCGAGCCAGGGGTTGGATAATTTGGCAGAACTAGAAGCGGATTTAGACAACCTGCAGTTCTTTGACGAACAGGATCAAGGAGATGTTCAGATTGACTGGTTTGATTTGAACAGATCAACCAACAACTCTGGGTGGCTTAGTGATGAGCTGGATAAGGAAGAAGGAACTGAACCAAAACTGGAGGAAAAGGGAGCGGGAATTGCTGTAGTGGCAGGAATGGCCAATGAAAAGGGAAAACTACCGGAAAACACCGGTGTGGAAAATTCAGCTCAGGAACTGGGCGCTGTGAGCACTGTGGACACACAACAGGAAGCTGCACCGAAGTAGTTTATATGAGAAAGGGTTGCAGACAACCTGTAGGCTGTAATGGCCCAACACCCCGCAGGGGATGCTTGTGATGTGAAGGTAATACAAACAGAGATTGACGACTGTTTGTCTGCTGCCGAAGGTATATGATGGGATGATGACGATCTACATCTGGCTCACACCAATGAAAACTGATGTGAGGGCCTTCTAGATAACACGTGGTACGCAGAAGAGATAGATCGTATGACAAGAAGTGGGCGGTATTTTAAGTCACCGCACTTAGATCAAGTTGAGGCATCTAGGAAAGACAGAGAGGTCGAGAAATAGAAAGAGAAGCAGTTGGAAGAAGAGGCAGTGTTAAAGCAACTAAAGAAAATCCCAGCTGATATCTCAATTTGCGGTCTTCTTATAGCCTTTCGGGTGCATCGACAGACAGTACTATCAATAATGGACAAGGCTAAGTTATCCATTGACACTACTCCCGAACAACTTGTGGGTTTGGTCTTCCCAGGTGGCACCGAGCCAACCCTAACCTTCTTTGACAAAGAACTGCCGCCGGAAGGCTCAGCTCAAAACAAACCCTTGTACATATTTGTTGAGTGCAGGGAGAAATAGGTACCAATGGTGTTGATAGACATCGGTTCGGTTATCAATGATTGTCCTTTCCGTATAGCTTATGCCATCGGCCTTAGACTGGCAGACTTTGTGCCCACGACCCAAGTAAGTCGGGCATATGATAATACAAGCAGGGAGGTCATGGACATGGTGTAACTCAGAGTTCAGGTGGGCCCAGCTCAGCAAGATATCGAGTTCAATGTCTTGGATGTGCCGGCCACCTTCAATCTGCTATTAGGAAGGCCCTGGCTGCACCAGGTGAAAGCCGTCTCCTCCATCCTCCACCAAATGTTGAAATACCCTCACGGGAAAGGAGTGGCGATTATTTTCGAGAATGCAACCATTCACCCGTAGCCAGAGGTAACTACACCAGTGCTGGAGATCACTCATGGTGAGGAGGATGTATTCCTCTCAGGGTTCACTTGGGCTGAGGCCCGGGTCGTGCAGACCATTTTGGCCGCAGATGAGGGCATGTATGTCAGTGCCCAATCTATCTATTTCATGAACAAACTGCAGCATGTGCTAGAAATGGGACTTTGATGAAGTGGCCAGAAAGGTGTTACAGCATTGACAGATGTGGCGCACAATCCATATGCCTTTGGATTGGGATATGTGCCCACCAAAGAGGACTGGATCAGGAAAGGAAAAAAATTAGAGGTAGAGCCAGGACTAAACAAGCCGGGAAACACTATGGGCTTCATCACAGGCCAATCCAGGGAATGCTGAATGGCCGCTTTGTTCGAGAGGGAGAAGATTTCCCTTTTTGCAGTTTTCTCTAGCCCTGGGTGAATTCCACGAATTAGCGTGTTCCTGGGTTCGAAAGCTTCTTTGATCTACAGCTGTTAGACAGTGATACTGAGGAAAAGGTTGAACCAAGTACTGAAGCTGAAAAGAGCATAGAAAGTGACTCGGACAATAGCGAACTTGTAGTAGGAGTAGCACTGACACGTCTCCTTACAGATCCTGTGGCTGACTTAGAGAACTTGGCGGATAACCTTACCATCTCCATGATCGGGCATTTTGGATGCATCAGAGGCACCATCTCTTATTTGGCAGCTGGAGGAAGGCTATCTATCTAGTTCTGAGTCGGGTGATGAGCTAGAATCTGATTCCACTAAGTCTATGGAGTCGAAATCAGATTTCGGTTCTTCTGAGTCTGAGTCTGGTATTCCTGGGGGTGATAACCCGGATGCCAAAGTCTTGTCTAGGTCCTCTTTTTCTTTTGCTTGGGTCAGTTGTAACCGAAGAGCTGGATCTTATGAATGAGAATGCTGCCTATTCTAAGTATTTCTCTGTGCCGCTTATTTATTGTATTGACTAAGATTTTCAGAATTTTAATGAAAACGAAGAGGAAAGAATTCCTCTGGTTTTGAAAAACTTGATTAATCGAGAGGAGGAGAGGTTTGCAAAACCTTGTGATGATGAAATCATTGCTATTAATGTGGGTACTGAGAAGGATTCAAGTCTGGTCCAGATCGGGTCCACGTTGTCTTTGGAGGAGCGCGAGCACTTAGTCGCTTTATTAAAAGATTTCAAAGATGTTTTCGTGTGGTCCTACGAAGACATGCCTCGAATCAATCTGGAGATTGTAGGATCCCTCTTGACCCCGAGGCCCGACCCGTCAAGCAGAAGTTGTGAAGAATCTGTCTGGATTGGGCGTTGAAAATCAAGGAAGTGGTCACCAAGCAGATTGATGCAGGATTCTTGCTAGTATCTGAATATCCGACTTAGTTGGCCAACATCATCCTAGTGCCGAAAAAGGATGGTAGAATCTGGGTATGTGTAGACTTCCGGGACTTGAACAGAGCCAATCTAAAGGATGACTTTCCTCAACTGCACATTGATGAATTAGTGGACTTCACTGCGGGCCATGCATTGCTATCCTTTATGGACGGGTTTTCTGGGTACAACTAGATTTTGATGGTGTTCGAGAACAGAGAGAAAACTGTATTTACTACGCCGTAGGGTACCTTTTGCTACCAGGTTATGCTGTTTGGGCTGAAGAATGCCGGGGCTACCTATCAGAGGGCTGTAACCACCTTTCTGCATGACATGATCCTGACATGATCCACAAAGAGGTCGAGGTATACGTGGACGACATGATTGTCAAGTCCAAATAAAGAGAGGGCCAGTACACCGCCTTGAAGAAATTATTTCAAGAAATCAGGGAATACAGGTTGAGGTTGAACTCGCAGAAATGTACTTTCGGCGTAACAGCAGGGAAAATGCTGGGCTTTTTGATCACACAGAGGGGCATCAAATTAAATCCTTCCAAAATCAAGGCCACCCTAGAAATGCCACCACCAAGGACTGAAAAGGAGGTGCGAGGCTTTCTGGGTAAAGTGTAATTCATAAGACAGTTTATTTCCAAATTAACCTTGACTTGTGAATCACTTTTTGGTCTCCTGAAGAAAGGGAAGAAATTCCGATGGGATGATCGATGTCAATTTGCCTTTGAGCAGGTTAAGTAGTACCTCCAGAATTTGCCTGTGTTATTGCCGCCAGAGCCGGGGAAGCCTTTGATTCTGTATTTGTCAGTGACAGATACGACTATGGGATGCATGCTCGCTCAGGAATATAAAGATAAGGTGGAGAAAGCCATCTACTACTTGAGCAAGAAAATGCTAGAATATGAGACCCGCTATACTTCGTTGGAGAAAGCTTGCTTAGCCTTGGTATGGGCTACCAAGAAGTTGAGGCACTACTTGTTAGCTCACTGTGTAAACTTGGTTTCAAGATTAGACCCCATTAAATATCTCTTTGAGAAACCAGCGCTTACGGATAGGCTAGCCCGTTGGTTGCTTTTCCTTTTTGAATTTGATCTCAAGTATGTCACCCGTAAGTTGGTCAAGGGAAGAGCAGTAGCGGAGTTCCTGGTAGAACCTGGTAGAAGAGGAAGAGGCAGTGGAATATTTGTTCCCAGATGAAGCCATTCTGCAAGTTGAGAAGGAAACTTGGATGATGTACTTTGACGGAGCGTCTAATCAGTACGGTTATGGGATAGGTGTGTTGCTGATAGCACCCGATGATTCCCATATACCTTTAGCCTTCAAACTCTGGTTCAGGGTGTCCAACAACAAAGCGATATATGAACTGTGTATCGCTGATTTAGAAGCCGTGCTGGAACTAGGGGCAAAAAGATTGGATGTTATCGGGGACTCGAACTTAGTTGTTTCTCAAGCAAATGGAGACTTGAAAGTCAAAGAAGAAAAGATGATGGTTTACCACCAGACCCTGGACTTTTTGGTTCCTAGGTTTGAAAAGCTAACTTTCACGCATCTACTGAGAGAGAACAATAGGTTTGCTAATGCTTTAGCAACTCTGTCTTCTATGGTAGACATCCTACTTGGAGTCCGGATGTGTCCAATTATCATCGAGCAGAAATACACGCCGGCTTATGAAACTATCGTCACAATAGATGAAGCGCAAGATAAGAACCCCTGGTACTTTGATATATGGAACTTCTTGGAAAAGGAGATTTCTCCGCTAGGGGCAAATGCCAAGGACAAAAGGAGAATATGGTGAATAGCTGTCCAATTTATCATCCGTGGAGGTAAACTGTATAAAAGGGGTCATCTGGGAATGCACAAGTTATGTATCGAAGAAGAGGAATCAAAGCGCCTGATGGAGGTCATCCATGGAGGAGAGTGCGGAGCACACATGAACGGAGTGATGTTAGCCCGGAAGATTCTCAGGCAAGGTTACTACTGGTCCACTATGGAAGAGGATTGTATTGGTTTTGTTCAGTGATGCCACAAATGCCAAATTTATGCTAATCGCATGAATATCCCGCTATCAAAACTGTACAATATGACTTCGCCATGACCTTTCTGAGTATGGGCAATTGACGTCATCGGTGCAGTCACGCCAAAAGGGTCGAATGGGCATGAATATATCTTGGTGGCAATTGATTACTTTACAAAGTGGGTGGAAACCCAGTCCTATGCAGTGTTGAAGGCATCGCGTGTGGCTAAGTTCATCAGAAACAATATCATTTGCTGATATGGAGTCCCAAACGAGGTCATTTCAGATAATGACTCCCATTTCAAAAAAGAGGTGATAGACTTGTTGGGGAAATACAATGTGGCTTTTCATAAGTCATCTACATACCGGCTGCAAACCAACAGAGCTGTTGAAGCCGCCAACAAGAACATCAAGAACATCTTGCAGAAGATGGTTGAGACCTACAGGGACTGGCCAGATAAATTGCCGTTCGAACTCTGGGTGTCATGACACGAACCCGCCCCCGTGGGTTAAGGACATAACCGGCCAGTAATCATGAGATTACCTACGGTCTCAAACCGAAACAAATGCATTTTAACAGAGTTAATGGGGGCCAAACGGAAGTAGTTCAAAACTTTGTCCTTAGAGCTGTGCTTACATGGCACGTCCAAGCAACCAAACACACACACATATATATATATATATACATTAATAACTCATAACGGAAATACAGTAGCACAAGTTCTGAATAAACAGGATCATCCAAAAACTGAGCCAACCCACGAAGACTATATACAGACATATACAAAGACTTCGCCAACAAGACAAAAATAAGATGGTATAGCAGAAAGGCGAAGACGAGTCTCGTGCGTGAGACACTAAGGCTGACTCTCCAAAACTCGGTCGTTCCACACAGATTTCACTGGGGCTGGGTCTGGACCTCTCTTAGCTCACCTACAAACACATGAATGAGCATGAGTGATAGCCCAGTGAATAATATCAAATGAAAAGATACAAACGATATGTAGAACAACCTACTTCGAATGGCCTTGGGCCCAATTCACATTTTAGATTAGCATTTATATACACAATTTAAGTCAAGTGATTGCGGTTCCAAACAAACTGGCATTTGGCCCATTTATCTTTCATTCCTTTCAAAACGGCCTCTGGCCCACTCATTTATGTCAAAACGGCCTTCGGCCCATCCATTCATGTCAAAACGGCCTTCGGCCCATCCATTCATGTCAAAACAGCCTTTGGCCCATCCATTCAGGACAAAACGGCCTTCGGCCCATCCATTCATGTCAAAACAGCCTTCGGCCCATTCATTCATGTCAAAACGGCCTTCGGCCCATTCATTCATGTCAAAACGGCCTTTGGCCCATTCATTCATGTCAAAACATTTGCCCATAATTCAAAAGGAAGTAAGAAATTGGACAAACGACAAGTTTCAAATATCGATATTACTCACAGTGATCGGTTGGCTGGTTTGCCCTGGAACTCGACCCTAGACATTTCATGAACACAAAAGGGTCACCAACAATTCAATCCGTTCTTAAATTCACATTTTCCTCTTTAGGCTTTATTTTTATCTCTTTAACTCAATTACATTGCTCAATGCATGCCTAAGAGTACTTAGAAGTGAAGGAGAACGGAAAACGAAACACAGAACGCATAAACAAAATTTCAGAAGACAGGGTCCTCACTTGAGCGTGGACTTCCCCGCTTGAGCGGACCCAAGAGGCCTGCAAAAGTACTGGTTATGTCAAATTTACACTCGAGCTTTCACTCTGGTGTTCGAGCGGAAGGCCTCTCTACATGGCTCCTCGCTCGAGCGTAAACTTCCTCGCTCGAGCGGACTCCATGTCTGCAAAAAGTACTGGATGTATCATTTTTACGCTCGAGCGTGGACTCGGACGCTCGAGCATGAACTTCCCTGCTCGAGCGGACACCAAGGTCTGCAGAAAATACTGGGAGCATGAAATTCACGCTCGAGCGGCGGTTTCCCCCGCTCGAGCGGGAATCAAATTTCTGGGTTTTCCTAGATTGTGTTCTTGAGCTTAAATTCGACATTTCAACCAC
This sequence comes from Camellia sinensis, assembly GCF_004153795.1. Classification (NCBI taxonomy): domain Eukaryota; kingdom Viridiplantae; phylum Streptophyta; class Magnoliopsida; order Ericales; family Theaceae; genus Camellia; species Camellia sinensis. The sequence goes on from NW_021025027.1 coordinate 35,525, forward strand.
ATTTCTTGCATATTATGGCTCCAATTTCACATATACTTGTACTAACGTGATATAAACACCAAAACACATCATCATGGAGCTCAATTTCTTGTATTACATACATGCATGTCTCAAATTAATCCAAATTCATCACCAACACATCAAATTCAACATGCAAAGCTTACACTTTCATGCTCTATTCTTGCATGTGAGAAATACACATTATTCACAACTCATTTGGTGAAGAAATGGTCATACACAAGGATTTCAATCAAACTTCAACATAGATTACACAAATTAAGCTCAAACATGGAAATCCATAGCAACTCTCTACATGCATGTGTTCTATGACTTCAAATTCAACAAATTCAACTCAATTTCCTTATAATCAAACTAATTCATGTTCTTGGCCATTAATCAAACTTGAATCTATAATTTACAAACAAAAATCCATGAGTTTACTTACCTAAGAGTTCAATCTTCCAAACTATAACAAATTCTTGAGTAAACTTCCAAAATCTCCAAGTTTCTTGACCAAACCTTCAATCTCCCACACACTCTCTCTCTCTAACGACCCTCTCTTCTCTTCTTAGAGTTTATCAATAGCCAAAATGAGGTAAAGGAGGGAAATTGAGTGTATAAAGGCCCACCACTCATACATTATTTTATTATAAAACAATTGGGCACTTAATTCATTAATTTAATCTAATTAATTTGATCCAAATCAGTTTTCAATTAAATTTCACCGTAGGCTCTAAAAATTATGCCAATCACAATGGCGTAATCAATTTTGGTTTCGGTGGCCGATAAGGCCTTCAATTTAATTTCCAAAGCAGATAATCAAACAGATATTCCTACGGTGAACAGATAGAAATTCAAAACCACGTAATGGCACACAAAATCATGTTAACACATAATCCTACTCATATTAAGGACCAATTAACATATTACGGAACAGGGATATCACACTGGGGTTTCAGAACTTCGATCCGGACGTCTATAGGGGCAACTCCTTATTCCATTGTCTATGGGATAGAAGCTATTTTGCCAATTGAAATAGAAGTCCCGTCGCTGCGAGTTATGGCCAAGTGTTGGATAGTAGAGGCAGACTGGCAACAAAGCAGATTTGAAAAGTTGATTTTGTTTGATGAGAGAAGACTGAAAACATTGTATCATATTCAGGGCTACCAACGCCGAATTACTAGGGCTTTTAACAAGAAAGTTATGTCCCGGAATCTCAAAGAGGGAGATATGGTGCTAAAAGACAACCGAGCTCCCATTCATGACCGTAGGGGCAAGTTCATACCCAATTGGACTGGTCCTTACATCATTAAAACTATCTGGCTGGGTGGAGCTGTTATTCTCATGGACGTAGATGGCCTAGAATTTTCACAACCGATTAACATGGACAAGTTGAAGAAATACTATCCCTGAGAGGCTCGCTAGGCCGAAAACCCAAAGGGGTGACCTAGGCAAAAGTTAGAGTATGAAAAATTATAAATAAAGAAAAACTAAGCTCGCAAGGTTGAAAACCCTAAAGGGCGACTTTGGCAAAAGTTAGAGTACAAAAGGAGAGAGTTAATACTCGAGTGAACCTGAACCGAACTACGTAAGGCCTAATTCCCATCTTTGGTTCATCCTGAAGTTCAGCCGTAATCACCTCAAACTCAACTGTTCCGTCCATGTGTCTGATCAGATCATCTTTGTCTATCCTTTATTTGATAGTTCGGTTGTGATCTTCATTCAGAGAAGACGAGCTGGTCACAATGCAGAGTAGCAGTGTATGCACTTATGGGGCAGTTATGATCTTTTGATTCAGGGTTGTACATCTTGTGGATAGATTCTGTGCGTGTCAGGTGGTGATCGTTTTCGAAAATGGTTTTGGAAAATTTTAATAAAAGTTGATTTTGTTCAAAATTTTACCTTTTACAACTTAGACCATTTTTGGACCAAAAGGAAAATTTTTAGTGCTCACAACTTTAATTTCATTTATTTCAACATAAAGTTCTCCAACTCTCTGATACAAATCAAAGTTGCTTTTATTACATCATAAAAACTTGAAAAGAAAGGTCAAAGCAATAAACTAGGGGCATAGGTGAGTTAGGTGTTTCTGCTTTCTCCACTCGTGCTTGTGGAAGTTTTTGAAGCCAAAGTGGGCCTGGTTTGTGCCTCATCCTCAAGCCAAGCCAAGCATTCACTAGAAAGGGTGCAACTGAAACTAGGGGCAGGGGCCAGAAGCTCTCTCATCCTCCAAGCAGTGAGTTACCTAGCCAAGTGTGAACCACGGATTGGAAATGAAACCGAGTACTCTATTCCCTTCTCTGGGCAAGTCTAATCATGCCCAAACTGGCATCTGAACCGGAAGGGGAAATAGAACACGCAATGTGTAATACCAATCAGCTGTATGCCAGGATGCCTAGCCATGCTGTAGCTCATCTCGGTCAGATTAAGCCAAAGGCAATTCCAAGCTTTGTCGGTTGCAGACCTGCTGCACATCCATTCGCACCACCATCCCTCCTCGCTAGGAAAATCCACTAGTCGGTGGCGGAAGAAATAACCCCGAGCTAAGTACTCGTGGCAAGAGTCTATTACCTTTAACTTATCCATAAGCCACACCTGGGAATGGATGAAAAATAAGAGAGATTAAAGAATAGAGAGATGTATGTTGAGAGAAAAGTGAGAAAAGGGCTTTAAGAGAAAAAAAATAGAGTTTGAGTGCCGAGTGATGTGAGAAACACATATGAGAAAGGGGTGGGAAACAATAGCTGAAGGAGTAGCAGACTCCCTGTGAATCTCGTGGTCTCCCACTGATGAAAGGCACCTAAGCCCATCAAGGTCTCGACTAGTGCCAAATCAATGCAACTTTTGCCATCTTTTAGACCTTGGGCCACTTCGATCAACCGAATGCTGGACCCGCCAAAATTAGGGGCAAGGTGGAAATGTGAAAGCATATATAAGCAGAGGATGTGTTGTCGAAAACCCCACTAGAGGAGGTCTCCTCTGTCACCGATGTTTGAAAATTGATGAATTAGGCTGGGTATGTCTAGCTCTCTATTGTGGGCCAAAGATCGAGCCTCATGCAGAGTGAGCCCACACATTCGTCCCAAAGCTTGGGCGTGGCCAAAACGGGACTGAGGTATGATATCCTCATCGTGTCGAGATTCCATTAGTGCTTGAAATTCTCTAAGTGTCGGGCATATTTCTTGTCCCTCGAAGCGAAAGACATGTGTAATCGGGTCCCAGCATTGTGCCGCGGCATGGAGGAACGGAAAACAAAGTGGAGTATGACTCAACGAAAAAAGTGCATTTATGTCGAAACCCTAAAAATTCACCTTTTCCGTACTGTCCAAAGTCGCTATCCATTCCGTGAGGTTTTCGACAAGAAATGGCTTTATTTGTGGAAGAAATTACAGCTGAAATGCAGTTCTAGAGAAGAAATCACGAAGCTGAACCTTTTGTAGAAGATAAGGCTATAGTGGAAGCCAACTTTCAACAATCTGGAGGTTCTACACATTGGTGGCCGGTAGGCTACTTCTCTGGCCGATAATCTTTAACTCTGGCCGGCAGTCCCTGTTTTTGGCCTACCGTCCACCTGTGTGCTGGGCAGTGCTGGAGGCATGTGTTTTGTCTTGATCTCTATGTGTTTTAAGGTCTTGTTTTGAGTCTTTTGGTTTTAGCAAGTTTGTTTGTTTGTATTTGATTTTTTTTGCTTTGCTTATTGAGTTGTATTTTGTATTTTGTATTTTGTATTTCAGTTGTTGTTCAGCTCATTACCTGATTAAGAACGTCGTGCCAATACAAGTGTTCAGTATTCATTTTCAAGTTCGATTCGATGTCCATTTCATGCAAAATATGGTGCTCATGATGCAAAAATAACAACACTTTTAATAAAAACTGCGAGGTTTTATTCTGATCATGTTTTTTTTACAAAAGAGGAGTACATGTTTCAAAAAAAAAAAAACCTATCTGAAGCTATACATGTGCTAATGCTACCAAACAAAAAGAAACTAAGTAAAAGAACAAAAAAATCAATGCCAGTCGCCTTAGGCCCGAGAGGCCCTTTTCGTCCTCTTCCTCGGAGGGGAAGACTTGAGGGCATTATCTCCATAGGCACCGCCGTCAGAATCAGACTCTAAACCAAAACCAGTGCCGGTATCATCTCCGCTCTCGGCCTCAAAGGCCGCCTTGGCAACGCCCCTGCTTTAGGACCCCAAGCCAGTATCATCGTCTCCACTCTTGGATGACTCAGAATGCCGACTCGTTGCCTCCTCAGAGTCACTAGTCTTAGTATCATCATCGCTCAAGATGGGCTCTGAAGGGCTGTTCTGATCTCGGGTGCCCTTGTCCCAGCCTTGACGACGACTCATATCTCGGCCACGAGTAGTGGCCTCTCTCTCTCTCTTCCCTCCCTGCTGTTGAAGGAGGTGCTACCGGTGCTGGTGTTATTGTTGTAGCCACTAGTGCCATCTGTGCAGATGGAATCTGGAAAAAAGTTATCAACATATCAGCTACAGTGTGTGTATCAGATACAGGCATAGTATGCATAATAAGTGGTATGCAGAAATCAAATACAATATGAATACTGTGTGTGAGTGCAGTGTATCAGTGCAGTTTGGGAATGACTACGGTTGAAATGTCGACGTATTAGTGGAAATATGATAGCGTGATGTAGAACAGAGTTAGTAATGAAATGCATGTTGAACTGAAGGAAATTACCTGAATACTGTGAAGACCAAGCAGCGTCTCCCTCCTCTGCACCATACCCATCTGAGAGGCCACAAGCTCTCGAAGGCTCCCTGTATACTCGATAGATGCCTATAAATGGATTTAGGAGATCAATGTCTGCAATAAACATATCTGAAATGGAAATGTAGGGTGCAAATGATAAAGTGTGGTCCATACCTGGGTCGAGCCTCGAACTCTGACAAGGTTGTGTCCAATCTCTGCCGGTTCGATCGGGATCTGGTAAGCAGTCCTAGTAGCCCTTCGGCATGTGAGCGTAGTAGAAAGCTGTAGACCGCTCGAACTCGCTCCGCGCGCCCCCCTTTCGGAGAGGGCGCGGATTGTAGTTCTAGCTACTACAGTTTGGACTCCTGTCACGGTTCTGAATCTAATCTCACAAAGTGCAATGTAAGACTGATAAATCACCAAAGAGTCCAAATCCGGAAAATCGTTTTGAAAAATCGATTTTAATTAAGAAGTGCCAAACATGGACTGTTTTGCCAGATTTCAGAGTCGCCACCTAAATATTTTGTTTTGGGAAATTTAGGAAACCCTGACTCATGCCTAAGGCCACGTGTCCGTCAGCACCAAAGTTGCCTGGGCTCGGGAACTTGGGTACGAGAGGGGAAGGTCATGAAATGAGTACCCCCGCTCGCCCGATCAAAGGATCGGCCTCTACTAACATGATATGTTGTTTTTGAAAACACATGCGTTCTTATTCCAGTTATTAGCTAACTTACTATGTAATGCGCACAACACACAAGTATAGACTAAATCACTCGATTTGGAACAAAACATCTCATGTTTGTTTTTGAAAATGGTTTGGAGTTGCTACTCGCAAGTAGGTTAAGTCGCGGATTTGCCACCCTTAAGTGGGCTTAAAACTCGCATTTCGATGAATTATTCCAATTCAAGCAATGAAGCCTTCATCCACAGGCATTCATGCAGTTAAACACTTAAGCAATTAGCCTCATGGCAAGCATGCTATCATGGCAGTCACTTACACACATGCAAGGATGCTAAAGCGTAAATATTCACAGTGTACTCCGAGCCAAAACAGAAGCTAGTTAGTAATCAATGCATGATCCTAGCTATGTCAATAGTGCCTAATGCAACACATGCAAAATGCAACTATGTAGGCTCGGCTATCTAAGATGGCATATGAATGCAACACTTGATAACACGCATTCAAGTAAGTGTATTGAAATACAATGCAGTTTGAATGATGCGCCAAGCCAGGTGCATGCAAAATGAATGAATGATGCACGCATGCAAGCATAAGGACGCTAATTGAAATATGCCCTAATCTAACCACTTAAAGCGGATAAATAAAAGGGAGAAAGACGTGGGGTTGGAAGATATTCACACACATACACACACTTATTACAAAATTTGCCTTCCCGACGTTGGGTCCAAATGAAAGCTAAGCTATTTAACTAATCTAATAATCTAATTAAACTAATTATTACACACCCAAATTGAAAACTAGCTATGCCAAGCTAATTAAGAAATTACAATAATGAATTTATTTAGCTAATACATTAACTAATTAATTACAAAACCGGCAATTAGCTAACTAAGATAACAACTTATTCTAAGTTAACAACAATGCTAAAATGGCCTCGGGACGAGGGATGCATGCATGCTCGACTTCGCTCGGAAATCCATTGCTATGCCACCTATTGCCTCTGTTTGCATTTGATTTGTTCTCTGAGAGTTGCACAAACTTCCAAATTGCTTCTGCTCTAACAAAGGGACCTCCTAGTGGGCTGCCGACCAGAAAAGGAGACTGTAGACCACTTATAGACCAGAAAAACTTGCTGTAGACTAGAAAAAGTGGTCGGCCAGCTACTTTTATTGGTCTGCCGACTAGAAATTCTACCAAGCTCCAGATTTGCTGCAACAGAGAACAAGAAGGGGCACAACAGTGTATTTGCAAGATATGTGTGCACAACCACCCTCCCTATCATTTCTCAAGCTCAAGGGAGTGTGGTACTCGACTCTCGGGCCACCAACCGAGCATCGCAATGCATGATGGCCGAGAAGCCAAGTTTGCACAATTCAATGTCAATGAATGCACAAATAACACATAAGAGCCTCCGCCTCTATCATGCATGATCAAGAGGGTCGGCGACCGAGAAATGAGACGCGTTTCATCACTTCAAGTATGAAACGTCCCTCATTTCTCGTGTTTGGATTAACACCCGATCCAAACACAATGCAATGCAACAATATACCAAACACAATGCAATGCAACAACATGCAAACAACATGAGCATGGCAAGTTAGAGTCCTTAAGCATGAAGGCTAGTGAAGGATACAACACAAGGGCTATGTAATGCAATTCTCAATGGACTTAAACCAACTATGGACAGACCTCATGCATGCCCAAACAATGGCCAAAATGTGCTGAAAAGGGGAGCCCAAAAGCTTATATAAGCATGCATGCACATTAGCTCACAAATAAGATATGAGGACACAACTCACAAACACATTTTAGGAGTGAAAAATGTGAGAGTGTAGCTACACTATATGCACTGAAATCATGTGTGAAATGATGCCAAATCATCTAAATAACACAAGCATAGCATCCTAAGGACTTTGAATCATTAGGCTAGTCAAAGCTATTGCACTACAACCATGCATAAGAAATCCCACATGACCCAAACTATTCAAAACAAAGTTGAGGCATGCTAAAACATAGGCTCGAAAGGGAAGGAAAGCATGTTCATTCATTGGCTCACAAATAAAGCATAAGGCATAACCCTCAAGAGCAATGAAAGAGTGATAAACATTAGAGTATAGCAAAGACTTAAGCTTTGAAATTACATTCCAAATGATGCCAAATCATTCACATATCATAAATGAAGCATGCTAGGAGGCTCAAAGCTCAAGACTAGCAAGGCCAAATACACTATAGCCATATCAAGCAAGCCCCAAAGGGCAAAGATGACTCAAAACAGTCCTAAGGTAGGTCAAAACAATGCCAAAACATGCATGGAGTGGAGCCAAAAACATGCTAGAATGGGAGGCACAAAGAATGATACATGCAGGGCCAATGAGTGGGATTACACTACAAGTGTAAGAAGCAAATGAGGGATGCTCTAACCTACCAAAAACAGAGTTGTATCATGGCAAAATAACACTAAAAACATGCTGAGATGGTAGCCCAAAAGCTTAGGCATGCATGCATACAAGTTAGGCCATGATCAAGGCATAAAGCATGACTCTCCAAAAGCATTGAAAGAGTGAAGCATGAGAGAGTATCACCACACTACACACACTGAAATCATGGTAGAAATGAGGCCAAAGCATGCAAACAACTCAAATAACGCATGCTAGAGACTTGGAAACTCAAAGCTAGTGAGCAAGATTGCACTATGGCTACACAAAGCAAGGCATGCATGACCAAAACCACTTAAAACAGAGCTTAAGCATGGAAAAACATGAGTAAAAGCTTGCTGGAGTGGAGCCAAAAACATGCTAAAATGGTGGTCCAAAGCATGATGCATGTTAAGGCTATGGGGAGGATTGCACTACAAGGGTATGAAGCATGCAAGAGGCAATCAAACCAAGCCAAAACAGAGTTATGCCATGCTGAAATAATGCCAAAAATAAGCTAAGAACAAGCCAACATATACTAGAACAACATGCTCAAACATGAGGCCAATAACACAAGCAACCAAGACACAAGGAGAGGGGATGACCCCCTCCTATTTGGGGCCTCAAAACACACTTTCCACTACTAAAATTCCACTGGAATTCAGTGGTGAAGAGGCCAAACAAAGGTGATCTCAAAGGCCTAAAGATGTGGCACAAAACAAAGCATAACAAGCCACCAAAGGGGGTAGACCACCCCCAACACAAACAAAGCCTTAAACAAACATTTTAAGTACTTAAAAAAGAAGCTTTTTGCAGTTGAAAGCTAGGCCAAAATAAGCACGCAAAGGTGGCCTAAAGACTTAATCAAAACAAAGCTTTAAAGGGGCTAGTTTCTTACCCTTGAAGAACAAGAACAAGGCAACAACTCCAGTAACTTTTCTGAGCTAAAACTAGCTTTTGAGTCCAAGCAAGACCCTCAGGTACCTCAGCAACAACAATGTGGTGTTTGAGTAGGTGTTTGTGTGCAAAAGTGTGAAGAACCTACACTTCTAAGTACACATGTAGAGAGAGAGAGAGAGAGAAATATAGAGATAGAGGGATATGTATAGCCCTAAGCAATTTCAGAACCTCTAGAAAGGAAGAGGGACCTTCCCTCTTATAGAATTCCAAGCCTTAAGCTTGTTGAACAAGTTTGAAGCTTAGTGCAATCCTTCCATACATGTGTATCGAGGATGTCTTCTGTGCCCAACAGCTGGCACAACTGGCAAGAAAAATATCTGTAAAAAAAGTAGAAAGGCTGCCGACCAGTTGAAGTGGTCGACCGACCACTCCCACTAGTCGACTGACCACAAAAGGTGGTCTACAAGGCACAAAACTGGTCGGCAGGGGGGGAAAGGTGGTCTATACAAAGAGAGGAAGGTTATGGCAGGCTGCCGACCACCTTAGGTGGTCCACAGACCACCCACCCTAACTGGCCGACCACTAAAAGTGGCTGGCAGGGAAGAAAAGTGGTATACAGGGGGAGAAACTGGTCTACGCCCCTATTCCACCTTCCAGGCAAAGGATAACAAGGTTTGGTTAAAAAAAAACCAAAAAGGAAGCAAGACAAGAGTCCGCAAGGCAAGGTACTCAGTCGAAAGCCTCAAAAACTAGTCTACGGGTACAAAAAGTGGTCTACGAGAGCGAAAGGTAATCTACGGCTACAAAAAGTGGCCTACAGGCCTCTGTTTCCCTCTTAGGCAAAGGCAACAAGGCATGGTCCAAAAACCAGGGCAAGAGGAGAAAGTTAAAAGGTCCCGAGACACGGCGCTCGGCCAAAGGCTCCGAAAACTCAAAATGAGCACAAACATGCACAATCATCAAGCGCTCAATCGATGACGTCTGAGTCTTAAGGTCGGTCAAAAATGGGGTGTCTACAAAAGCTCCAGCCAACGAACAACCTACTCAACAGGGGGAGCCCCTCTAGCATGGGCCCTAGTCGCCCGAGTCGCTTGGCTTGCCATAGGAGCCCTCGCTCCCTCGCCTACGTATGCCCCCGTCAAAGGAGGCATAAGGTGGGTCTGAATAAAGGTCGTGTAATTTCCCTCTCCTCTGAAGAAATCAACGTCTAAGCCCACCATGAATTGTATGACTACGTCAATGGATAGGCTGTCCACTGTCCTCATAAACTCCAGGGGCAACATCAGAATGACCGGATCAGGCGAGCCCGTGGTCTGGCGAAAGAATCTCTTGCTCAAGAACCAGGCTCGGCAGACTGGGCCCTCCAACAGAATTTGAAAGCGTGATGTGCCTCACGCTCCTGCGTATTGGTTCTGTACCCTGGCTGACATCATGGCCCAAGGCTGCCACATGATCTGCAAACAGGGGATATACAGATTATTAGTCGCCATCTGTTACTAAAATGTGAATCAGAGTAGTTGTAAAGTAAAAATGACTGTGTTTCGAGTTACCTCGTGGGTGGCCATGGTGTCGAAGTAATGACGGAAGAAGACAAAGGACTCATGAGTCTGGCACTAGCACCGACCATCATATCGCCTCGAGTAGGGGACCACTAGGGGAAGCTCCTCCATGGGCTCTAGAGCGAGGGCTGGAAAATACGCATAAATCCATAGTTGCAAGGAAAGTGCAGTGATATGTGATTAACAAAGCATGAACAGATGCAGAAAGTGCAAAGCAGAAAGCACATGTGTTGAACAGATATAAAGCAGGAAATGTGAAGTGAAAAGTGTAAAGTGCAAAGGGGGAACTAAAATGCTTACCTCCCAGGCTTGCCAGTAGCCTCTGATCCACTCTCCCCTAAGGCGAGAGGTAGAGCTCATATAGCCGTACAGGGTGGTGAGGCCAGCTTCACCCCAGTCATAGAAGTGTACCCGAGGAAGGGTCACCAGGGCGCTCAACAGATATAAGCCCATGGTGTTCCACATGTTCAAAAACAAGGTGGCACCAAGGATAAACATCAGGAAGCCCCGGGCATACTGCTCTATCTCCTCCAACGTCTCGGGCTCGTTTCCTCAGAACTGATCGGCAAACCAATATCTCACATGGCTGGCCAGTACAGAGGTAGGTGCGCTCCCAATAGGTCGATCTCGGCAGCTTCCCACTCCCCCATGTCGGTGTAAAAAAGGATCGGATTGCTCCCTACTCCTAAACTTGTGATCATGGCGAAGTTGTAGGGAGTCATCGTCATCTCCCCAGCAGTAGAGAAGTAGAAGGAGTTGGTAGTGTCCAACCACCTCTCCATTAGTGCTTTTAGAAGGGGATGACTTGCAATGACGCGTGTCAGGACGGAGCAGAAGAGGCCAAAGCCGGTCTCGTCGATGATGTCACAAACCCTGACAGGGAGCTCGTCATACTAATCCCTCGTTGTCGTAGCTCTGTACCTCTATAAGCACGAGACTCTCCCCGTGGCAAAGAACAGATGAATCAGATGAAAGGCACTGATGAAAGTACAGTCAGATGAAAGGCAGTGCAAGAAATGCAGAAAGACAGGAATGCATAAAATCAGAGTTCATACCTCAGTAGCACTGGATGAAAGGTGGGAGGTTGGCTCCCTCAGTAAGAGGTCCTCGGGTACATCGTGAGCAAAGTCGCTGAAGCACCGAATGCCCCTAGGCGGTAAGATGTGCATGTGGGGATAATATCTCGCCGGATCAAAAGGCCGCACTCTTAGTGGTAATGGGTCTGGCTCAAACTCGGGCGCAAACTCTGCCTCGAGGTCAGCCTCAATGTTAACTGCCGGCTCCTCTACCTTGACAATGGGTGGAAATACGGGTGGGACCTATGGAGGAGCTCCGTCATGAGGGATCTCATCTGCCATCTGGAAAAATGGGTGAAAAGTAGGTGAAAATGAAGAAAAATGGAGAAAAGAGGGTAAACTTGGAAAAAGTCAACCCTAGGAGAGAGAAAAAGTCAAAGCCTGAAAAAGTCAAAGCCCGAAAAAGTTCACAAAACCCGAGAGAAACTCGGGGGGAATAACCCTAAAGTGGTGAAAATCTGCGAAAAAACGACGAAATCAAAATCTAATCAGTTCAAAATGAAGAGAAATAAGAGCGTTTTACGAAAAAAGTTTGCGTTGGGTGTTAGAAGACGCGTGTAAAGCACAGATCTAGAGAGAGAAAGTGTCTAGAGAGAGGGGGGAAGATTTTCGGCCTTGGAGAAGTGAGGAAATGAAGTCTTGTGACCTATACTTAAAGACCAGGGGCAAAATGACTTATTTGCCTCGAATCTGCCATCGGTGGTCGGCAGGCCACATTGGTAGCCGGCAAGATGTTTTGGTGGCTGGCAGGTGGCCGGCATCTTCTCCTGATGGGCAGCAGTAGCAGTTGGCCAGTGGCTTTTATATGGGTCCTGATGCTGTTCTGTGCTTCTTCTTCCTGAGTAGTGTATGGAAGGTTCTGTTTTGAAAGCTTGTAGCTGTATTCCAGTGTGTGTACGTGTCTCACTTGCCACTTTGAATGAGGTGTATCCTTTTGATCATGTTGTAATTCCTCTGAGAGGTAAATTAGAGGTCGTCATCGAATATCATTACATCTTTGTTCACTTCCATTGCATAGAATGTGCATTTCACATGTACGTATGCTATTTGTGTGTCCTACAATTATGAATCGTGCATAGAACATGTTGTTTATCGTGCATAGAATATGCTCTTGTTTCATGCATAGAATATGCCCTTAGTTTCTTGCATAGAATATGCCTTTAATTAACATCAAATGTCAGTTATTTATGTTGCATCGAATATGCATTGTGCATCTATTGCACTTGTTCACTTTGTGCATCTATCGCACTCATTCACTTTGTGCATCTATCGCACTTGTTCACTTTGTGCATCTATCGCACTCATTCACTTTGTGCATCTACTGCACTTTTTCACTTTGTGCATCTATCGCACTCATTCACTTTGTGCATCTATCGCACTTGTTCACTTTGGGCATCTATCGCACTCATTCACTTTGTGCATCTATTGCACTAATTCACTTTGTGCATCTATTGCACTTCTTCACTTTGTGCATCTATCACACTCATTCACTTTGTGCATTTATTGCACTTGTTCAGTTTGTGCATCTATTACACTTGTTCACTTTGTGCATCTATCGCACTTGTTCACTTTGTGCATCTATCACACTTGTTCACTTTGTGCATCTATCGCACATGTTCATTTCGTGCATCTATCGCACACCTCTCTCTTGTATCTCAGGATACGTGAAGCGTGGCCCTGGGCGTGTTATATCTTAGGACGAGTGAAGTGCGGCCCTGGGTGTGTTTTTATCTCAGGACACGTGAAGTGCGATTCCAAGCGGTTTCTCTTGTTTCTCAGGACGCGTGAAGCGCGGCCCTGGGCGGGTTGTATCTCAGGACGCGTGAAGTGCGGCCCTAGGCATGTTTTATCTCGGGACGCGTGAAGCACGATCCCGAGTGATTTTTCTTGTTTTCTAGGACGCGTGAAGCGCGACCTTGAGTTGCTTTTATCTCAGGACGCGTGAAACATGACCTTGAGGATTTGTATATCGGGATGAGTGAAACGCGACCCCGAGCGATTCTCGTTTCTCAATTTCTCAGGATGAGTGAAACACAACCCTGAGCGGTGTTTTCTTTCCTCGTCTCGTGTTTTGGCATGGTCATAATGTGTTTTAGATTTTGTTGTATGGAACCTGTGTTGGTTTTAAGCTTGAAGCTGCTCATTCATGTGTTGTTATCTCGTTATCTTGCTTATCGGATTTGTAATTGCTTATTGCATTATCTCGCATGATCATGAGTTTTCAAAATAGCCGGCTGCGCGAAGCGTGTGAGTCTAGCCTTCAAAGTTTTTTTTTTTTGTGTGTGTGTGTGTGTGTGCATATCATTTGCATCTTGTCCCAGAACAACGTTGGTTAGATTCATTGCAAAGGGATACATAGGCAACCTGCGGGCGCAACCATTTATTTCTGTCTTGATTGTTTGTCCAAGTCTTACGGCCTTGTCAAAATGGGTCGTCTTCGGACTTTGAGATTCACTCACATCATTTCATGACTCCGAGTTCTGTCAAAGAGGGGCAATTATAGACACTCCATTTTTTACGGCCCTTACGACTTGGACGTCATTGCTTGCACACCCAATGATGAGTCTATATGCTTGTCAAGTGCTCGAAGTCCTCAGCGAACTGCCACAACTTTGAGCCTGTGAAACCTTGCACCCTTGTTGCCTTGTTTTTGGACCAAACCTTGGGTTTTCAAGCCTACAACCTTTGGTGGCCTGTCGGCCACTTTTCTTGGCTGACGGCCACCAGTGTGTTTTGCAGATATTTTTTTACCAGCTGTGCTAGCTGTAGGCACAGATGCATGCACCTTCCTACATGTATATCTCTTGATATTTCTGAGGGAGTTGCTTGGTTTTCTATATATAGATGACCTCCTTCTCATAGTTAAAGGTTAGAAAAATTTTGGAGCAAAAGTTTTCCTCTCTCTCTTACAAATTTCTCAACCCTTGCTTACATATCCTTCACCTTTGCCTATACACTCTTAACCAAACCTCTCCATCTTTGAGCTGAGGTGTCTTTGAGCCTTGTTTAAGCTCTTGAGGGTGTGTTTTCCTTGGTTTATTGCTTGAAAGTGATTTCCTCTTCAAGAGTTATAAAGATTTGCCTCTTTACTTGCTTTAGTCACTCTTTTCCTTGCTATTTTCCAACTATTTTTGGGCTGTAAAAACTCTGTATTTTTTGGTTGAAGCTTGGGTTTTAAGGCCAATAAGGTTGAGGGGGTGGTTCACCCTTCTTTACACCTTGTTTGCAAGGCCTTTACCCATGTGTTTCCCACCTTTGCACTATCTTTTTTTGAGCTTTTAAACACTGATTTTCAGAATTATTTCAGTAGCTAAAATCATGTTTTGAAGTTCAAAATTGGAGGGGTTAACCTTCCCTCCTTGTATTTTGCTTACTAGTCTAGCATGATCCTTGTTTTAGCTTAAAAATCTAGCTATTTTTGTCTTAATTCTAGCATGTTTTAGGACTATTTTAAGACTGTTTTAGGACTGCTTTTAAGTATTTGTTGCATTTGAGCTTTGCTTTGCATGCTTGTAGTGTAATTGTCCTCGTAAGATTGGTGTTTTAGGCCTCAGACACCATCTTATTTGAGTTGATTGCATTTATTCATGGCTTTTCACACTTGTGATCACTCTTAATCACCTCTACAACCTCCCCGTTTCTTGGCTTTTTGTTTTTCTTTGAAAGTGGTTTCAAATTACTTGTTTGTTTAAGCATGGGATTGAGATGTCATGCTTAATGGTTTAATCCCTTTGGGGCTTCATTACCAATGGCATGATGTCTCTTTCATGCCGAAAATGAAATTTGGTTTGAGCCTTCTTTCCATTAGAGGACTTAAATTAACACATTGAACTCAATTGATTAAAGAATGGTTGGTAAACTAAAATGAATCAATAAAATTGGTGATTAAAAATGATGCAAGATAATAACTTGTTTGGGTTCAATCGGACGTTAATTGAACCCTTGAGTCTTGAGTCGTTTCATACTCATTAGTGATGAAAATGGTTTAGGATTCGTTCCCTTGATCTTTCATGATAGGGAGGTGGTTTTGGAGTCTTGTTTTGTTGCATTTATTGAATTTGGAAATTTTGGTTCCCAAGCCATCATGCAATGAACTTGCATCCATTGATGGTTTGTGAACTAAGTTTACTACTCCTTTGAGCTGTTCAAATGATAAGGAGGGGTAAATTGTGCAAACAAACCCTTGAGAATTATATTGTTTCTGCTTTATTTGCTCTCTGTTGTAGCAGGGAAGTCATCAGTGGCCGGCAGGCCCTCATCAGTGGACGGCAGGCCCTCTGCCGACCACCAGTGCAATGTAGCAGTGTGCTCTTGAAGCAGAACAAAATTGGTCTAGAGGTGGAAAATAGTGCAAGTGCTCAATTGTGCAACGGAGGCATTTGGTAGCAGAAACAGTGGACTTTTTGGGTGGAAACCGTATTCATGCATGAGCATTCCATCGATCCTCGAGATCCGTGTTGTAAATGTATTAGTGTTGTGATTAAAATATTTCTTTTGTACTTGATTAATTAGAATAGCTAATTCATCTCGTGTTGTAATTATTTTAATTAGCTGGATTAGTTAATTAATTAGTTGATTAATTTGTTGTAATTAGTTAAGTAGCTTAGCTAATTTATTCATTTCGTTTTGTAATAGTTAATTAATTAGCTTAGCTTTAATTAGTTAGCTAGTTAGTTCATTCGAACCCTCCTGTGTGAGGGTGCAATGTTGTAATAACGTGTATGTCTTCCAACCCCACGTCTTTCTCCTTTTTATTTACTAAATTATCATGGTTAGTTTAGGGTATCATGTTTTGTTTAGCATTACTCATGCTTGCATACATTTGTATTGCATGCATTGGGCTCGGTTCATCATTCTAACTTGCATTGTTAGTTAAACATTCTTTGAATACGTGTTTAGACCACAAGCTATCAAATTGATTCAAATGCCATATTAGTAGCCAAGCCTATTTAGATTGCATATTGTATGTGTTGCATTAGTCGTATTGCATAGTTAGGATCGTGCATTTTTCTAACTCATTTCTCTTTTGGCTTGGAGTACTAGGTAAGTCTTTACTTTCTTTAGCATATTGTATGAGTGTGATTGTTGCCATATCAAGCATATTTACCATTAGGCTAATTGCTTAAATGATAAACTGTTTGAATGCCTGTGGATGAAGGCTAGTTGCTTGAATTGAAATAATTTGATCAATGTACATATGAGATCACTTTTTCAAGTGGTACATATTCGAAACACTTTTCAAAACAAACATGAAATCAAATGTTCCAATTTTTGCAAATTAGTCTATACTTGTGTGTTTGCGCATCACATCGTAATGCTAGCCTAATAATCGGAACAAGAGCATATAATGTAGATAAAAATCACATCATGATTAGTAGAGGCCGATCTTTGATCAGGCGAGTGAGGGTGCTCAATTCATGACCTTCCCCTCTTGTACCTAAGTTCCCTAGCTGAGACAGTCTTGGTGATGACAGACATGTGGCCTTTGGCACGAGTCATGGGTTTCCTAAATTTTCCAAAAAAAAAAATATTTAGATGGCGACTCTGTATCTGGAAAAACAGTCTATTTTTGGCAATTTGATTCAAAATCAATTTTCCAAAAGATTTGCCGGATTGGGACTCTTTGGTGTTTATTTAATTTACATTGTACTTGTGAGATCAGATTTAGAACCGTGGGAGTCCAATACTATAGGACTTATTCATCTTCCAAAAGGGGGCACGAAAAAGTTGAGCTACAACAAGATGTTCAGATCCTTCATGGGTCACAAAATTCTTGCCATTGATCAAGTCAGGAATCAGAAGTGCTGTATGTTTCATAATTCTTGGAATCATGCTACTAATAGTTGCATTGTTTTCAGAAATCCTATTCAGGATCGCATTGACAAGTGAGAGTTCAAATATCCTGAGAAGGAATAGCCTGCAATAAAACTAGATAGTGATTCTTTCCCAAAGAATTTTGGTGCAAACATGGCCGCTGTTAGCATGGCAAGGATGCTGCGAACCACTCATAAACGGAATATTATTACAGGGACTTCCTTTCGTTCCAATAGATTTCTGACTCGTTCCTGCAATGGCATGGAGGGGGACAAAAACTTCTATGATGATTCTTATCCGCAAGGGAAGAGAGTCTTTAGAAGAATTTCCTGTTCTCAAAATCTCAGGAATGAATAGCAAGAACTACACCTCCTAGTCCTGAACCCACCATGTACCTGGTGTGGCCATGTTCTTCAAAGAAAGGAGCCACCTATCAAGAGTATGGTTATCAGGTATGAGGCAGTGTCTCATTAGCCCGCTAGGAAGATAAAATAATTCAATCAAAGAGTTTCTGTTTTTCAGCAACTTTAGCTGGCCAAGGTCGACTTGTAGGAAGGAATACAGAACTTGAGGATCATAGCCCCTGCCCAAGGCTAAAGCCAGAATTGGCAAACCTTCTGTCACTCTCCCAGAAAGATGGGTCTTGGACATCTCAAATTTCCCCATCCTTAGTCAGCTTTGTCTAGATCTCAAAAGCGTCACCTACATTGGAAGAGATAAACAACAAGATTGACGAAGGGACAATGTGTGACAGAGTAGGAAGATTCAGAAGTTCAGTAGGAAAGTTTAGAGGACTAGTCAGGCTAGAAATTTAGAACTCAGTCTCCAGAAAAGAAGAAGGCCAGGAAGGAGTATTGTCCCAAGAGAAGACCTGTTGATTCCAATCCTATTCAGGAGGACCCCATTCTTACTCAAAAGCAGTCAAAAACATATGCCTCAGTTTTTCTCAACAAGCCTCCTACCCTAGAAGTCCTAGCCAACCAAAAAGGCAAGAGAGGCAAAGCAGAGTAGAAGATGGTCATCCTTGGCAGTAAATTAGGTACTTCACCTTAGAAACTTTTGTGCAATATGGTGTTTGTTTTGCCTCAATCTCTTAGGGCTAAGGAAGGGCAGCCATCTTATATTCATGGAGACGTTGAAAAGCACGGAGAGACTGTAGAAATTCTTCAAAATTCCTATCAGTAGAAATCCTTCCAGCCTACAGAAATTAGTGCTTCCATCATTGTGTTGAAGGATGAATCTGAAGAAAGAAATGTACTAACCTCAGCAAGTGTCATTTTTGAGAAGCTATGTGTAGAAGGTAGTAACCACCTTCATCATCTATACATTACAGGATTGTTAGATGGTGTTCCAGTCAACAGGCTTTTGGTAGACAATGGCTCTGCAGCCATTCTTATGCCTAAAACTACAATGTAGAAATTGTGCAAGACAGAGAAAGATTTGCCACCTTCCAATGTCAGCATTACAGATTTCGTAGGAAGATCAACAAGTTCTCAGGAAATCTTGATCATGAACTTAGTTGTAGAAGGTAAGACCCTAACTGCTCCTTTCTTTATTATTAACTCTAAAACAACCTGTAATGTTCTATTGGGTAGAGATTGGATACATGCCTGCATGGCTGTTCTGTCCTGTCTTCATCAGTGTCTTATATTTTGAAATGATAAAGATGTGAAAGTAGTATAGACAGACACAAAATCATTTATAGCTTTTGCAAATCATGCAGAGGCAAGGCTCTACAATGAAGAAATTGGACCCATGAAGTTTTTAGGAAAAGATAAGTATGGTCATCCAAAACCCATGAACTCATCCAACCATTCCTCAGCAGAAGATTCGAAAAGTGCCTATAAAGAGTTAGTAGGCTCCTTAGTGTCAGAAATCAGTGGCCAACAGTTGGATTCGCAGAAAGGTTTAAGAATGGACCCAAGGCCATCAGATGCTGAAAAGGCCATGGCTCTTGAAGCCACGATGGCCATGTTGACAGCCTACCTGGTAGAAAAGAAGTTAGTGGCTCTAGATGAAGAAGAAGCTATGACAAATTCTTCCGAAGTAATTTTTGAAGAAGACATTCCTAACAATGATTTTATCTAGTTTGGAATTAGAAGTAGTTCCTGCTAAGTTAGATGATCTAAAGACAGAAGTTCAAGACCCTCCAGAAGAAATTAATATGGGAATGGTGGAGAAACCCGGGACAGTCTACGTAAGCCAACTATTTCCTGAACCGTACAGAACTAGACTTATTCAACTCTTGTGTGAATTCAAGGAATGTTTTTCTTGGGATTATACAAAAATGCTTGAATTGTCTGGAGGACTAGTGGAGCACTGTCTGCCAATCAAAGAAGGGTTCTTGCTGTATAAACAACCACCCAGAAGGATGTCTAATGAGGTAGCTTTATTAGCTAAGGATGAGTTGGAGTGTTTACTCAAAGTTAGGTTATCAAAAATGCTAGATATGTAAAATGATTGTGAAACATAGTGCCTATAGTCAAGAAGATGGGAAGATTAAAGTTTGTATAGACTTTAGGAACTTGAACTTGGCTACCTCTACGGATAAGTACCCCATGCCGGTAGTAAACTTGTTAGTGGATGGTGCAGCTAGGCACAAGGTTTAGTCTTTTATAGATGGCCACTTAGGATACAAACAAATTTTCATTGCAAAAAAGAATACATCCAAAACAGCTTTCCATTGTATTGGTGCATTAGGAACATATGAATGGGTCGTAATGCCTTTCGGCCTTAAAAACGCTGGAACTGCTTACCAGCGTGCCATGAATTCCTTAATTCATGACATGATAGCATGATTTATGGAGATATACATTGATAATGTGGTGGTGAAGTCCAATTTCTATGAGGAACACTTAGTAGATCTGAAGACATCTTTTGAGAGGATAAAGGAATTGTGGACACCCCATTTTGACTGGCCCTAAAACTTGGGTGCTTTCTTTTGATTACCCGATGAAAATCAGAATGTGTTTCTTGAACGATCCTTAGTAAGAAATATGAAATTTGAGCTTTACTCTCCACCATAAGCCTATTTTGGCCAAGACTTTGTACATAACATCATGCATATTTTTCTAATCTTGTTTTGTAATTATTCGCGGGATGTCGGTAAATATGTAAGTTTTTATGCTTTACCAATCGAGGTTGTGTTACTTAATTTGGAATGATGTTGATTTTTTATGTTTGTAAACTCAATTTCTTTGGGTTGTACATCTTCAAAATTCTTTCAAAACACATGAAATCAAATTATTCCAGAATGAATGACATAGTCTATACTTGTATTCTTCACATAATAAATTTTAAGAATTTATTAATAATCGGAATATGAACATATAAAGTCAATAACACTCATATCATGGTTTAGCAGAGGCCGATCGTTGATCGGGTGAGCGGGGATACTCAATTAATGACCTTCCCCTCTCATACCTAAGATTCCAAGCCAAGCATATTTGGTTACGACGAACAGTGGCCTTGGCACGAGTCACGGGTTTCTTACTTTTCATAAAATATTAGGTGGAGACTCTAAGATCTGGTGAGGTAGTCCATTTCTGGCAATGGTTTTGCAATAAAATGGATTTTCTATAAAAGTTTCCAAATCTCGACTCTCATCTATGTTTTACATTGCACTCGTGAGACTAAATCAAAGAAATCGAGGGTCCGAACTGTTTAATGTGCACAGGTGCCTCCTGGGCGATGTTACAATTTTTGGCGACTCTGTTAGGGATTTTAGGAAACCTTGACTCGAACTCCATAATATGACTTTTATTTTCAATCATATGTTCATTGTATTGCATGTATTGGTGCACTTTAAGTCTCTGTGTTGCCCAAATACTAGTGGGAGCATAGGCAAGCTTTTTGTGACACTATACTTATCTTTACGTTTCTTTGGAAGCCTTGTGTTATAACCTTTTGAGATCTGTCAAAAAGGTAGCTCTGTTATCTAAGGTTCTCAGACTTTGAAGAGACGCTATATTGACTCTTCTGACTTCGTGGGATCTTCATAGGTTATTACCCAAGGGACTTTTTGGTAACGTTGCCTTGACTCCTACCCCTAGAGTAGAACCAACCTTGTACATATAGTGAGCTGTAGTACCTTTCAAAATTAGGACAAAATGCTCTCTCATTTCTAGGATGTATGCTACCACTTGCTTGAATAGTGAAGCTTTAGATCATTTCAAAGCTAAGACAGGATAACCCTACCCTCCATAGGGGTGTTTGTTCTCTTTCCTGCTATGAGCTATGTATGGGATCTAGGGTTCTCAAATTTTGAGTAGTGGTTCAGGCATTTTAGTTTGTGGGGTTGAATTCGATTTTTTTTTTCCCGCATGTTGTATAATGATCAGTTGAGCTAAAATGTTGCGAAAATTCTAATTGGGAGTTCCATTTTGTTTTTGCAAGGTAGTTGTAGCACTATAACTTCAGAGTGGTCCAATATCCCATAAGTTTTGTAATAATTGCACTAGTAGACTGTTCAAAGTACCCTTCAATCAGTAGCTAGATCATTCCCAATCAACTTACCATAATTAGTGATGGCTCAAACTCCAAAGAATATAGTAAACATGTTTTTATCCCTCCAATGAAGCATAAATGCTATTGCCAATACAGTTGCCATTCACAATAATGTTCTCGTTGAATTGCAATGCCAATCTGGCATGTCCACTACCAAACCACCTCCAGTGACTTGTCCAGTTCCAAATTCACCTCCAATTACTAAGGCCAAATCTTCAAAACTCAACATAGTCAGTGCCACCACTGCCAAAACAGCGAATCCCTTCACCAAATCAAATCCCGAAATATGAGAGAAGAAAATTTAGTGTTGAAGGACAACCGAACTCCTATCTACAACCCTCGGGGCAAATTCAAGCCCAATTAGCCGGGTCCCTAGATTATCATGTTTATCTGGTCAAGTGTAGTAGCCATTTTCATGGATTTAGATGGCCTAGAGTTCTCATAACCAATTAACGTGTACAAGCTACAAAGGTACTGCCCTTGAGAGGCTTGTTGGGTCAAAAACCCAGAAGGGGGACCCAAGCAAAAGTTAGAGTATAAAAAAAAAAAAAATTGAAAATGAAAAAATGAAAAACTAAAAAAATTAAGAAAAGCTTGCAAGGTCGAAAACCTAGAAAGGGCGACTTTGGAAAAAGTTAGAACTTAAATTTAGAGTGTTAATACCCAAGTGAGTCTTACCTCGTGAACTATGTAAAGCCTAATTCTTATTTTTGGGATACTTAGGCAGCTTCATTTTGAAGTTCGGCCCCAACCATTTTCAACTCACTCATCCCGTCCATGTTTGATTGGTGTATCTTTATTCGACTCGGCTATCCTATTTATGTTTGATTGGTTCATCTCCGTTCTATTCAGTTGTCTTATCTCTTCTTTACAATAGATTCAGTTGTGCATTTCAAGGGTTGATTTCATGTTGATTGGGTAGTGGCCATTTGAGAAGATAGATTTTGAGGACTTTTAATGAAGTTGACTGATTTTTCTTGAAAATTATTCCATTTTTGCAAAACCCAGACCATTTTTTGGACTAAAAAGGGAAAATTTTCAATGCGCACAACTTTACTTACATGATTTCAAAATAATGAGTGGAACAAGCATGCTAATTTAACTCTCATGTTGGTTAAAATATTTTTAGTAGAAAATCAAGCAAATAGTCAAAGCGATGAACTAGGGGCACAGTCAAGTCAGGTTTTCTGTCTTTCCCCCGTATTCTTGAAAGTCTCCATTTACATTGTCAATCACTCGCTAGAAAATGCATAATTGTTGTACAAAACCCTTTAGTTAGTTAGTTGTTCGGACGGTTGACCGGTGGTGATTTTTGTTTTGAATCTTGTTTTACGGCATCGCGCCTATGATATTCTAAACCGCGCCCATGTTTGTTGCGCTTGCAATATTCTAAACCGAGCTCATGATTGTCACTCCCACGATGCTTATAATCGAGCCCGCGTTGAAGATTTGTGTCCTTTCTATTCTGGCAAGTGCCAATAGGTCTGTTTAGGTTGTTTTCGCTTGGTTTTCTTTCATCGAGTTGGTTTTTTGATTTTTGGTCAGGTGAGGGCTCAATGTCCAATTTAGAATTTATTGAAATTTAATCATTCTCAGATTCAAGTTCAAGAAAAATGTTTTCATGCTCAAGTGTTGTGCCATTCATGCCATTCGAATTTGCAAAACAAAACTCTTTTTATTAAATGTTAGGGGTCAAACCCCGATCAAAGTGGTACAAAAGAGAGTTGAAGCTATAAGTGCCCACTTTCAAGCAAAAATAACGAAAAAAAAAACAAATTAAAAAAAAGAGAGATTGAGAAATTTTCTAGTATTCTGGCAGCGGCCTAGTGGCAAAGATTATAAACCGATTTCATTTACAGACAACTTCGCCGCTCGACTCTACCGTTAGTTGTCTCACCACAACATTACTCTCGGGAAGCCCTTGAGGACTCTGCTTCAACATTTATAGATCTCCTAAAAGAAATTACTCCACATCGATCGTCAAATGTAGAGCACCAAAGAGCTCCGAATTGGGCCGCAGAGGTCGCCTGTCATTTTAGTTCATTGTTTTGCTTTTTCAGATTGCTAATATCTGTTTGAGCATCTTTGTGCATACTCTGGAGTAGAGAGAGTTGTACTTTTAATCGGTGTACTTCACTTGTCCTACCCTACAGCCGATGGGACAAATTGAAGACCGCGGTCACGGTCTCCACATAGGACTTTAATGTGTAATTGTTGGCATCAATGTCAGACTGTGCTACAATCAGTTGCTCAACTGACAGCGCAGGAAAGTTGAGAATAGGGGTAGAGGCAGGGAGCTCGATTGAGGCTCAGAGGAGTTGGTAATCTCGATTGGGGAATCTTTAAGGTCAGGGAAGAGAGTGAGGGGACGGCGAGAAGAGGCCATGCCAGGAGGAGTATAATGCCAAAGGAAAATTTTGTAGAGTAATGGTAGGGGAAGTTTGCAGCTTTCTGCTCTATCTCTCTCGCAGGCCTCGGTTTAAGAAGAAATTGGAAGAGAAGAAGAAGCTAAGAAAGAAGGATTATTGTGGCAATCTTTGACAATCGAGGTCGGTCCAACTGCTGTCGATCAAGAGCGCCGTGATTGTTGAAATTGCGTGCCAGCTGCGGTGCTCGACGAAGATAAACGAGGCACAGAGAGAGAGAGAGAGAGAGAGAGAGAGAGAGAGAAAACATGACATGAGTGTATATATGTATATTATACATATATTTTGTATGTATATGTCTGTGTGTATATCCTATATGTATCTGTATGTTTCCGTATGCATATATATATCGTATATGCATCCATATGTCTGCATGTGTCCGTATATATATATATATATATATTTATGTGTATCCGTATATGTATATAGTTTGTCTGTTTGTATATATATATGTATGTAATACGTACTTTGTATATCGTTTGTATCTGTATGTATATATACGGTATGTATAAAAATAAAAAATTTTCAAATTCAAAAGAAAATACACGAAAATCGAAAAAAATCAAAAAAATTTGAAAAGGAAAAAAATAAAAAGAAAAAGAAATTTTGAAAGAAAATCAAAAAAAAAAAACAAAAAAAAACAAAAAAATAAGAAAATTTTGGAAAAAAAATAAATAAAATCATTTGTGTATTTATTTGTTGTGCATTCATTATATTATTATTGTGCATTCATCATTGCATATTGTTTGCCCATTTGTGTTTTTTCATTCACCACCACATTGTACTGTCTATTACATTTTTCATGCATGGTTACAATCCATTCAAATCACTTGACTACAATTGTCCCAGTTTCTGGTTACAACCCTTTTCTCCTTTACCCGATTGAAACCATCCCCTATTTCGTATTGAGGTACGGTCTAGGTCTTTCTTGTTAGTTAAGATCCCTTTTCTCTATTACATAGTTAAAACCTTCCCCCTCTCCGTATGATATACGGTTACGTATGCCTGTTGGTTACACCACCTTTTCTCCTTTCACGTGAAATGTGTTAGGATTTGTAGTTTATTCAGTTAAAACCTTCCTCATCTTCGTATGAGATACAGTTAGATACACCTATTAGTTACACCACCCTTTTCTCCTTTCACATCAAACATGTTAGGATTTGCAGTTTATTCGGTTAAAACCTTCCCCCTCTCCATATGGGATACGGTTAGGTACACGTTTCCTTCTTTCGCGTGAAACGCATTAGGATTTCACGTTTACCTGGTTAAAACCTTCCCCCTCTTAGTATGAAATATGGTTAGGTACGCCTGTTGATTACACCACCTCTTTTCCTCTCGTGTGAGACGCGTTTGGACTTCGAGTTCACTACTCCTCCTTTTGCGTGAGACGCGTTTGGAATTCGGGTTCACTATTTCTCCTCTCGTGTGAGACGCGTTTGGATGTCCACTATTTCTCCTCTCACGTGAGACGTGTTTGGATTTCAAATTCACTATTTCTCCTCTCGCGTGAGACACATTTGGATTTCGAGTTCACATTTCTTCCTCTAGCATAAGACATGTTTGGATTTCAAGTTCACTTTTCCCCTTATCATTCGTGTTGTGGCATATTTGTATGCAATAACCTCCTTCTATCATTTATGTTGTGGCACATTTGTATTCGATGCACCTCCCTCTATCATTTATTCTGTGGCACATTTGTATGCGATGCACCCCCTATTATGCTTCATATCATTTCCACGAGGCTTGCCTCTCATGTTGGCACATCCATATCATTATCATCACTTATTGCATTACATTGCATTGATCATGAACTTTCAAAATAGCCGGCTTTGCGAAGTTTGTAAGCCCAACTTTCAATTGCATTAGCATATTATTTGCATCTTGCCCCTAAACTACGCTAGTTTGATTCTTTGCAAAGGGATATGTAGGCAACCCTCGTGTTCAACCAACTGCATTAGCATCTTGTTTGTTTTTCCAAGTATCACGGCCTTGCCAAAAAGGTCATCTTCGGACTTTGACATTCACTCACATCATGAAATGACTTCAAGTTCTATCAAAGAGGGGTAACTGT
This sequence comes from Camellia sinensis, assembly GCF_004153795.1. Lineage (NCBI taxonomy): Eukaryota > Viridiplantae > Streptophyta > Magnoliopsida > Ericales > Theaceae > Camellia > Camellia sinensis. Next base: position 61,680 of record NW_021025027.1, read on the forward strand.
AGACACTCCATTTTGATTGGCCCTAAGACTTGGACGCTTTGTTTTGATTACCCAATGATGAAAATTAGAATATGTTTCTTGCACAATCCTCAATAAGAAAGATGGAATTTAAGCTTTACTCTCCACCCTAAGCCTATTCTGGCTAAGTGTTTAAGACCCGTTGGGCACTGGAGCGAAGCTGGACTGAATCAAAGCAAGATAGCCAACTTCTTCTTTGGCCGGCCGACCGGACGGTCTACCGCCCCCAAATAGTGTAGTCCAAATTTTTTTGTTTAGTTCGTGTGGGCATTCCATTATCTTATTTTCTGTTATATTCATGCACCGAATGTATACACACTCAGGCCCATTGCCAATAGAACTTGACCCCTCAAAAAAGATAGAGCTAAATCAAAGGGAGTGCTTGATCCATTAACGACATTAATGCTCCACTTTCTCTTCTACCTTTGATTGCCTCCACTGACATAATCCACTTGTAGTGCCTATATAAGGAGGTCTGAAATGTTGATGGAGGACAATTTTTTATTCATTTTTTTGGATAAAAGAAGGACTAGATTGATAGGGAGAGTCTAAGCTTTGATCAAGAAAGGTCTCAAAGTTAAGAAGTTGAGCTATAAATTTCATTACACTGTTATGTCATCCTTATACACTGTTATTTGATCCAAAAAATTCCTTTATAGTCATCTTGTGTAGCTTTGATTAAAGAGTGTTTAGTTTGTGTCAAAAGTGAGAAAACTAGAGTGAATTGTGAAATCTGGGTATTCACCGCCTTTCCCATGCACATTGTTAAACAACCCAAAATTGTCATTCTAGCTCAAATTCCAAATTTTCGAATGAAGGATTGAGAACATAATTTACATCCTTTGAGGGTGATTACAAGGAAGTTTGGAAATCAATAAGTTCATTCTTTCTTTGGAAGGTGAATTTTCAATGTCATTCATTTTCTTGTATTTTCTATCTTATATTTGTTTTCTTGCTTTAATTTCATATTAGTTTTGTTGTAAGCTAACCAGTAGTGGTTAGTTGAGCCACCTACATATTCCTTATTTGTTCTTTTTTCGATGTTGCAACAAGACATGTTTTGCTATGCCTAATAGACAGGTCAGTTAACTTATGTTGGATGGAACGGAATAGCCTTCCGGTGTTGAGCATACCAATTCCTGGTGGTTTTCAAGGCACATGAAGCTTCTATTTTGTTTTCATTTGAGTGTTTAGTGAGGTTTGTTTTTGTTTTTGTTTTTGTTTTTGTTTTTGTTTTTGTTTTTGTTTTTGTTTCTGTTTTTTTTTGTTTTGTTTTGTTTTTGTATTTTTTTTTTTTGTGTATTATTTTCCTTCTCCCTCTCTTATTTGGTTTGTAGTTATTCTTTCAAGTGTTATAATAATTCCCCGCCCCGCTTCTTTTTATCCCATTCTTTTACTTGCTTTCCTTATTTGCTCATAAGCATCATATTTTGTTTTTTAATCATACCGTACTTTGCATCCATGTATCATGCATCTTGATTTGGCTAAGTTTGCATTTGTGGGTTTAATCAATTCTTATGTGATTATGTGCGCTACCTCATGTTCTTGAGATGATTCACATGTCATATATTAGAAGCCTAATCCTTAGTTGCATTTCGTGTGTGAATTGCATTAGGATTTTGTATATAAGATCATACATATTTTGCTAACTTTGTTTTGTAACTTTTCGCAGGATGTCAGTAAATATGTAAGTTTTTATGCTTTAGCTTCCCGTTTGTGTGTATTTTTCTTACTATGTTTAGCATTCTACCATGAGGCTATTTGCGTACTTGATATAACTGTATGAATGGCGGTGGATGGAGGTTGTGTTGCTTAATTTGGAATGATGTTGATTTTTCATGTTTGTAAACTCAATTTCGTTGGGTTGTATATCTTCAAAATTCTTTCAAAGCACATGAAATCAAATTATTCCAAAATGAATGACATAGTTCACACTTGTATGCTTCACATAGTAAATTTTAGAATTTATTAATAATCAGAATATAAACATATAAAGTCAATAACAGTCAAATCATGGTTTAGTAGAAGCTGATATTTGATCTGGTGAGCGGGGGTGCTCAATTAATGACCTTCTCCTCTCATACCTAAGGTTCCGAGCCAAGCATCTTTGGTTACAATGAACAGTGGCCTTGGCACGAGTCACGGGTTTCCTAATTTTTCTAAAATATTAGGCGGCGACTCTAAGATCTGGTGATTTAGTCCATTTTTGGCAATGGTTTTGCAATAAAATGGATTTTCTTTAAAAGTTTCCAAATTTGGACTCGCATCTATGTTTCACATTACACTCGTAAGACTAGATCGAAAAAATCAAGGGTTCGAATCGTTTAACGCGCACGGTTACCCCCCGGGCGATGTTACAGGAATACGACTTGAAAATGAATCCTTTGAAGTGTGCTTCCGGTGTTACAGTAAGAAATTTCTTGGGATTTCTGGTTCATCATAGAGGAATTTGGGTGGACAAGAACAAGACAAAGGCGATCTAAGAAGCCATGCCTTATACGAGCAAAAAGGAACTGTAGAAACTTTTGAGACAACTCAACTTCCTTAGACGTTTCATTTCTAATTTGGCAGGAATGGTTTAAGTTTTCTCTTAGTTACTAAAGTTGAAAGATGAAATCAGTTCAGATGGAAGCCCTACCACCAGCATGCTTTTGAAGTTATCAAGAGGTACTTAGCACAACCTCCTATTTTAACTCCTTCTGCCCAGAATAAAGTTCTGAAGTTGTACATTTTTGCTTCGGAGAAGTCTATTGGGAGTTTGCTAGCTCAAGACAATGAGAGTGGGAAGGAACAAGTAGTTTACTATCTCAGCAGACTTTTGACTCCTATTGAATGTAAATGCAGTCCTATGGAGTAATCATGTCTTCTAATTATGTCTTCTATTTTATTTTTCTATAATAAAATTGAGGCACCACATGCTTTCTGTTTTGGTTTACTTAGTGTGAAAAACTGATTTGATTAGGTATTTACTTTCTTGGCCCATAATGAGAGGTCAAATTAGTAAATGGGCTTTAGCCCTAATAGAATTTTTATTTCAGTACATTCCTCAGAAGGCTGTGAAATGCCAGACCCTAGCAGATTTCCTTGCCGATCATCTTTGTTTAGAAATCAGCGATGAATCTAGATTCGGCTTGGTCTCCTGTTTTCCTTGTTTTACTCCTTGGATTTTGTTGTTTGATGCTTCTAAAACTAATTTAATTTATGGGTGTGGGATGATAATCATTTCTCCTAAAGGATTAAAAACACAATTCTCTTTTCAGTTTGACTTTGAATGCTCAAATAATCAGGCCAAATACGAGGCTTTGATAATCAGCCTGGAAATATTAAGGGAAATGGGAGCTTCAACAGTGGAAGTGATTGAAGATTCATAACTTGTCATTAATCACTTGGGGGACATTTATAAATGCCATAGTGAAGATTTGGCTCCCTGCTTTATGGAAGCTAAACAACTCCTTGAAGACTTTGATGATGCTTCACTCAAACACATTCCTAGAAGATTTAATTATGAAGCCAATGAGATGGCTCAAGTTGCAACCGGAATGAAGATTCCTCAAGGTTTCTATAAAAAACCATCGCCATCTAGAAAAGATTGATGCCTTCAATTAAAAGGAGAGAGCAACCCATCCTGGAAGTAAATATGACAGAGATTTTTGAAGAAGATTGGCGCTTTTCAATAGCCCAATATCTGAAACATCCACAACTTCCTGTAGACAAAAAGACTAGAAGGAAAACAACACATTATGTCTGGGTTGAGGGAGAACTCTATAGGGAAAGTCCTAAAGATGACCTACTCCTACAGTGGCTTTCTAAAGAAGAGGCAATCAAAGTCATAGTTGAAGCATATGACGGAATTTGTGGGGCTCACTAGGCCAAAAGGAAGATGCGATGGCTAGTTAGAAGGTATGGATACTATTGGCCTACTATCCTTTTAGATTGTATTAGATTTGCCCAAGGATGTTTACTTTGTCAAGCCCATGGTCCTATTCAACATGCTCCAACAACTTCTATGAATTCCATAGTTATACCATGGTCATTTAGAGGTTGGTCATTTGATATGATTGGCAAGATTTTTCCTCATTCTTCTAAAGGTCATTCAGTTGTGGCTACAGATTACTTTACGAAATGGGCCAAAGCCATTCCTATGAAATCAGTAAATTAAAGTGATATCATCAAGATGATCAGAGAGAACATTATTTATAGATTTGGCCTGCCCCAACACATTGTTACCGATAGGGGAACAATTTTTTTTTGGTGAGGAAGTCCAGACCTTTGCCAAAGAATATGGTATATAACTATCTCGTTCTACTCCATATTTTGCTCAAAGCAATGGCTAGGCAGAATCAACAAACAAAGTTTTGAAAGGCACCGTTGAAAGAATGATTGAAAACAAACCAAGATTTGGCATGAAGTCCTGTCAGAAGTATTGTGGGCCAATAGAACTTCAAAGAGAACAGCGATAGGAATTACGTCATCTATGCTCACTTATCGGCATGATGCAGTCCTACTTATTGAAGTTATTGTGAAATCCTTAAGGGTTGCATTTTAGAATGGCTTAATTCTTGCAAAATACAATTAGGCTATGTTCATGAACTTGTAGATCTTGATGAAGTAAGATTGGCAGCTCTAGATCAACTTTTAGTACAGAAATAGAGAGTGGCTAGAGCTTATGATCGAAGAGTCAAAGAAAAGAGCTTTGCAGAAAATGACTTAGTCTGGAAAGCAATTCAGCCATTTGGTGCAAAATATCCTAAGTTTGGGAAGTGGTCTCCATGTTGGAAGGGCCCATTCCAAGTTTTCAGAATTTGCAAGGGAGGTTCCTATTAATTACAAGACTTAAATGGGGAATTACACAAGCATCCAATAAATGGCAAGTACTTAAAGAAATTTTACTCAACAATGTGGGAAATGATGGAGTCAACAAAGCAAAATCCTACGAATTCATCAGATAAAAAGTAGCCAGAATAGGCCGAAAAAGCTAAACATGCGCAGGAATGTTCACAAATGGCCTGACCAAGAACCGGGCTGACTAAGCAAAAAACACCTTAATAGGCCGAATAAACTGCAAGTTTCCAAAATTAAGCAAAAAAGTTCAAAAGTGCAATGAAAATGAATTACAAAAGGCTGTGTAATTTGTACTTAAGTACATTCCAGGGAGCATTCACAACTTGTAGTTCGAGTAGGTTGGAAGCATGAGTTTTCACCAGCTCAGGAAGTTGGGCATCCAGTTTTGAAGACTTAGCACTCACTGTAGACACCCTATTTTGACCGACCCTAAGACTTGGGCGCTTTCTGTTGATTACCCGATAATGACAATCAGAATATGTTCCCCAGCAGTCCTTAACAAGAAAAATGGAATTTGAGCTTTAATACCAACCTTCACACATTTTTGGCCAAACTATTTTAGACCTTAAAACCCTCTTTTCAAAATATTTTTCCAAATTTTTCTATGATGTTTCGAGGCTCCCATTTCAATTAAAGTATTGCACTTTTCAGTAAACTGAGTAAGAACAAAGTGGAAATAAATGGAAGAGAGGTGAACTCTTTGAGAAATATTTAAAAATATCTTGTTTATAGGTTTGGAGTTGAATGGAAATAGGAGGGGATGGAAGAAAACTAGTTTAGGAAAAGAATGAGCATCAATTCATTAAGAAGAAAATGAATAGCCTTTAATAAATTAGGCATATCTCTTTGTACACATGGAATTTAGATATGACGCCATCACTATTGGAAAGTAGACTTCTAGGGCTTCAATTTAGACCTAAGAACCACCTCAAACGAAGTCCAGATAAGGGAGATATGCCCACTTGAAATTGGGCTTAAGAGCAGATTTTGTTGACCTGGCCCGGGAAATGAACAACCTTCACTGAATTAGGCATATCTCTTTGTACACTTGGAATTTAAATGTGATGCCACCATCATTAGAAATTAGACTTTTGGGGCTTCAATTTAGACTCAAGAACCACCTAAAACCAAGTCTAGATAAGGGAGATATGCCCACATGAAGTTGGGCTTAAGAGCAGATTTTGTTGACCTAGCCCGAAGGAAATGAACAAACTTCAGTAAATTAAGCATATCTCTTTGTACACTTCAAATTTAAATGTGAGGCTACCACCATTGGAAATTAGACTTCTGGGGCTTCAATTTAGACTTAAGAACCACCTAAACCCAAGTTCGGATGAGGGAGATATGCCCATTTGAAGTTGAGCTTAAAAGCAGATTTTGTTGACTCGGCCCAAAACAGCAGCAGCCCCATTTTTCTTGATTTTGGTTCGGTTGGGACACCCTATTGAGCCATTTTCTGATCCATTCAAGTGCACCCACTCATCCTCCATTATCTCCACTCACCCTCCATTATGAAAAGAGGTTTTGCCCTTATCATAAACGATAATTCAAAAGCAACAGATTCTTGATCCTCATTGTCATCCTTGTCATGCCCATCACCTTTGTCTTCCACCTTGTCCCCCATTCCTTGACTTGTTTTTTCTTACATGGCTTATACATTTTATACATTCAGATCATATATTGAAGAGGAGGGGGATGGAATGAATGGGAGAAGAAAAATCATTTGAGAGAGTCAGAGAGAAAAGATAGCAAAAGAAGAAAAATTGTCTACAATGCAACCTTAAGCCAAAACACTTCCAAGCTTCCATAGCTATTGAAATTCCTCATTTCCATACACCAAAATCACTCCAAAAATTCTGATATAGCCAAAGATCAATTGCCTTGATCATAATGAAGAGTGTTTAGTGATTGAAAGTGAGAAAAACTAGAGAGTTAGCCACTTTCCATACCATAAACTCCATAATTTCCTATCAAGGACTTGAGAACACACTTCCTGCACTTGAGGGTGATCAAGAGGGAGTTTGTGAACTAAGGAGTTCATCATTTTCTTGGAAGGTGAATTTCACAAACTTTTCATTTTCTTGCATTTCTTACTTATTTTGCTATTTTGTTTTGATTTCTTTACTCTTTTGCTTTGATTTCTTGTTATATTATATATTGTTGTAATCTAATTGAAAGTGGTGAGTTGAGACTCCCATATATATATTGTTTTTAGTTCTATTTTTATTGTGAAAATCTAAGAAAATAGAGTTTGGCTGAGCCTACCGGGCTACCCAGCTCGTTAGTTGGCCGGGTAGCCACCTAAAAGTACAACATCGCGCCCGCGACCTTCATGATCGTGCTTGCGACTTCTAAGCAAAATCGGGTAGCCTTTCGACGTTGAGAAGATCAACCTCCGATGGTCTTTGAGGCACTTGAAGCTGCTATTTCCTTATGTTTATTTTATTTTGAATGTTTGTGAGGATTTTTATACTGTGTTGTAATATTTATTCATCTCCCTCGAATTTGTAATATATAATTCCCTATCCCCACTTCTTATCTATCCCATTCATTAATCGCTTTCCATAACTGTGCATATGTATATATCTTACATGTCATCCATGCTTTTATATACATTATTCATGCCTAGATCCGGCTAAATTTGCATCTTTGTGCTTTAATTGATTGTTACATGATTTTGTGCGCTATCACATGTTTTGCAATGTTTCAAATGTCATGTTTTAGAAGCCGGATCTTTAGAAGCATTCTTGTGTATGTATTGCATTAAGATTTTGTATATAGTATCATGCATATTTAGCTGTTCGTGGGATGTCGGTAAATATGTAAGAGTTTATGCTTTGGCATCCCACTTGTACATAAATTTTTTAATTATGTTTAGCATCTTACCATGTGGCTATTTGCTTATGTGATATAATTGTATGAATGCCAGTGGATGGAGGTTGTGTTGGTTAATTTGTAATGATGTTGATTTGCATGTTTGTGAACTCAATTTATTTGGGTTGTACATCTTCAAAACTCTTTCAAAACTACATGAAATCAAGTTGTTCCAAAGTGGGTGACATAGTCTATACTTGTACGCTTCACATAGTAAAATTTCAGATTTATTAAATAATCAAAAAATGGACATATAAAAAAAATAAAATTCATATCATGGTTAGTAAAGGCTGATCTTTTGATCGGGTGAGCGGGGGTGCTCAATTAATGACATTCCCCTCTCATACCTAAGGTTTCGAACCGAGGCAACTTTGGTTATGATGAACAGTGGCCTTGGCACGAGTCATGGGTTTCCTAATTTCCCAAAATATTAGGTGGCGACTCTGAAATCTAATGACGCAGTCCATTTGTGGCAATAATTTTGTAATAAAATGGATTTTCTATAAAGTTGCCAAATCTGGACTCTCATCTATGTTTCACATTGCACTCGTGAGACTAGATCAAATAAATCGAGGGCCCGAACTGTTTAACGTGCATGGATACCCCCCAGGCATGTTATAGTTTCTGGCGACTTTGTTGGAAATTTTATGAAACCTTGACTTGAACTCCTTAATATAACTTTTGTTTTCAATCATATGTTTATTGCATTGCATGCATTGGTGTACTTAAAGTCCCTGTGTTGCCCAGATACTGGTGGGAGCACAGGCACACTTTTTGTGACACTACACCCATCTCTACGTTACTTTGGTGGCCTTGTGTTATAACCTTTTGAGATCGGAAGGTTCTCAGACTTTAAAGAGAGTCTATATTGACTATTTTGATTTCCTAAGATCTTCATTAGTTATGACCCAAAGGACTCTTTGGTAACGTCACCTTGACTTCAACCCCTAGAGTAGAGCTAACCTTGTACATATAGTGAGCTCTAGTACCTTCAAAAAGTAGGGCAGGATACTCTCCTATTTCTAGGATATATGATACCGCTTGTCTAAATAGTGAAACCCTAGATCATTTCAAGCTAGGACAGGGTAACCCTACCCCACATAGGGGTGTTTGTTCTCTTTCTTGCTATGTGCAATGTATGGGATCTATACAGGAAATCTCAAATTTTGAATAGTGGTTCAGGCATGTTAGTTTGTGGGGTTCAATTTTTTTTTAGTACGGGCATACAACGATCAGTTATGAGAATTGGGCCAAAGTGCTGCCAGAGTTCTGATTGGAAGTTCCATTTTATTTTTGATAAGTTGTTGTAGCACCATTGCTTTAGAAAAGTCTGATATCCTATAAAGTCTACTAGTGTAAATACATAGAAGTTATGGGGTATCCGACCATTTCTGTGATTGGGGAGTGACCACCTATTGATTGCACGGGCTTTATTTTGAATGTTGTGGATGGCCCACACTTTGACTAGCAATTTGAGAATGGTTTTATTTTGAGTTTTGAATTAAGTATTGAGTCTAAGTTTGATTCCACAAAGTTTGTAGAGTTGGGATTAGGCTCGAGTCATTCTAGTGAGTCAGAGTCTGTTGATTGCGGGAATGCTAACCCAGACATTTCTGTTCTGTCTAGGTCTTCTTTGTCATTTTCTTTTAAGTCTACTGTCATCGCTGAGTCGTAGTTTCTTTTCAATAAAAGTGCCATAGATTCTGCCTACTTCTCTGTGCCTTTAATTCATTGTATTGACCAAAAATTACAAAACTTTTTTTTAAACTCTGATAAAAACGAAGAGGAAGAAATTCCTCGGGATTTGTAAATTTTGATCGACTAAGAGGAAGAGAGGTGTGCTAAGCCCTTGATGAATAAAATCATTTATGTTAATGTGGGTACTGAGAAGGATCCTGGCTTAATTCAAATTGGTTCTATATTGTCTTCGTAAGAGTACGAGTCATTAGTCACTTTGTGAAAAGATTTCAAAAAAATATTTTTGCGTGGTCCTATGAGACATGCCTGGAATTGATCTTGAGATTATACAGTATAGGATCCCTTTTGACTTGAGGTCCGTCCTCCTTAGCTTTCAAACCATGATTCAAAATATTCAATGATCAACCAAAGTGTGAGGCTTGCATAGCCAAAATGGAAGTAACCCTTGAACTAGGGGCAATAAGGTTGGATGTGATCAAAGACTTAAAACTGGATCGTTTCCCAATGAAGACCGCCCAGAAAGTCATAACCTAGAATTTGGGAGAAGAAGGACAATCAAGTTCCTATCCATTACACTAGGGGCAAATTCAGACCCAATTAGCCTAGTTCCTACATCATCATATCTACTGGTCAAGTGTAATTTAGATGGCCTAGAGATTTCACAACCAATCAACATGGACAAGCTAAAATGAAAGTACCATCCTTGAGAGGCTCGCTGGGTTGAAAACCCAGAAGGGTGACCCAGGAAAAAAAACTTAAAGTAAAAAAAAAATGAAAAAAGAAAAAAAAAAAAGCTCGCAAGGTTGAAAACCTGAAAGGGCAGCTTTGGCAAAAGTGAGAGCACAAAAGGAGAGTGTCAATACCACAGTGAACCTTAGCCGGAACTATATATGGCTTGATTCCTATCTTTAGGATACATAGGTAGCTTCATCTTGAAGTTTGGCCCTAATAATTTTTCAACTCATTCATCTTCTCCATGTTTGATTGGTGTATCTTTAGTTGACTTGGCTATCCTATCCGTGTTTGCTTGGTATGTCTTCATTCTACTCAGTTCAGTTGGTTCGATTCAACTTGGCTCCGTTCGGTTCAGTTCGGTTCGGTCCAGTTCTGCCCGGCTTCATTCGGTTCGGATCGGCTCGATTCAGTTATCACCATTGCTACAACAGAACCAATTCGGGGTTATCTGGCTTGGGGCTATGCACCCCAATGGTTGATTCGATGTTGTTTGGGTAGTGGCCATTTGCAAAAATGGGTTTTGAATATTTTGAATGAAGCTGACTAATTTGTCTCAAAAATTGTTCCATTTTTTTAAAACCAGACCATTCTTTGGACTTAAAAAAGGGAAAATTTTCAGTGCACACAACCTGACTTACATGATTTCAAAACAAAAAATGGAATAAGTATGCTAATCTAACTCTCATGTTGATCAAAGCAATTTTAGAAAAAAAATCAAGAGAAAAAAAAGGGGCAATGAATTAGGGGCATAGACGAGTCAGAGATTCTGTCTTCTCCACCGCTCGAGTAAACTATTCATTGCCAGAAGTTTCTATTCATCCAGTGGGGTTTGATTTCAACTTTTTGGTCGGCCCACCAGTTTCAATTTCAACCCATCATGACAAACTGTAGAATCGCTTAGGCTCAATGGTTGTGTTTTAGAGTCACGTTTTTCTTTAAGTTCCTTTCATACCAGTCAGTGTATATAAGTGTGTTTGGAACGTCTTGCTTCATTTTTCTTTTGTTAGGTCATTCTTTGATTTAGGTCAGTATGGAATCAATGTCCAATTCAGAGTTCAAAATTCAATCATTCTCAAATTCAATCAAACAAATTGTTTTCAAGCTCAAAGTGATATGCCAGTCACGCCATTGATGTGCAAACACAAAGCTTATTTTATTAAAGTTAGGGGATGACATCCCCGATTACAGAGACCAAAAAAAAAAAAGAAAAAAAGAGTTGAAGCTATACTTGTCCACTTCAAAAAAAAAAAAAAGAAAGAAGCAAACCCAGCATATATACAAAAAAAGAAAAAAAAAGAAAAAAACAAACCCAGAAAAAAAGAAGAAGAGAGGGATCTTTTTTTCTAATGACGGCCACGCGCCGACCTCACTTACTCAACTCTCCCGCCGATCTCTTCCTCTTTTTTTCGTCTTGGGAGACCCTTGAAGGCCCTGCCCCAGTGCTTCCGCTGAGAGAGTCAACTCGCCGCCGACCATCAAAGGCAAAATACGAAGGCACTCCACATCGGGCCATTGAGGTGGCTTGTCGTTTCAGCTCTTTATTCTCCACCTTCAGTGCGTAGATCTCTACTCGTGTGTCCTTGTACATGCGCTGGAGTAGAGAGAGTTGGGCGTTGACCTGGTGTACATCACTTGTCCTGGTCTATAGTCGGTGAGCCGATTTGGAAACTGCAGTCACCATCTCCATACAACACTTCAGTGTGAAGTGGTTGGCTTTAATGTTTGATTGAGCTGCCATTATTTGCTCAACCAACATCATAGGAAGGTTAAGAAGCGTTGGAGCAGGGGAACTTAGTCCAGGAGAGCTTATGGGATCATTAAGGTCCGGAAAGAGAGTGAAGGGTCGGGACGAGGCCGTGTGTTAGAGATGAGAGGTGTAAAAGAAAGGAGTCACAGAGTAATAGTAGAAAGCAGACTGAGTTTTGGCAGCCTTTCTCTTCTACTCAGTCTCTCTGTTCTGTTTCTCGATGAAAAACAAGACGGAAGAGAAGAAGGAGACGGAAGATGAGAAGAAAAAAGAGATAGAAGAGAGTGATGAAGAAGAAGATGGAAAGGGAGAAGAAGAAGGAGATAGAAGAGAGTGATGAAGAAGAAGACGAAAGAGAGTGATTAAAAAGAAGACGGATGAGAAGAAGACAAAGAGGGAGAGAGCGCTGAGGCAATCGTTACAAATCGAGGAGGGTCTAGCTTTTGTCGGCCAGCTGACGCAAAAGGCAAGGCTGCGTGTCAGTCGCAGTTTTTGAAGGAAGAGAGAGAGGCGGGAGAGTTGTATACATATGTGTATATGTATTGTATATCTATGTATTACATATATTTATTCGAATTATTTTGTCACAAGAGTGACTTGGTTAAATAGTCTGATTCGGCGGTTAAGGATTGAAAGGCTGAGCTTGAGTTCAGAGGTTCGAGCTCCCATAGCAAGGAGTGTTTCTTTTGTTTTGGTTTTATGTATATATGTCTCGTATACCTATGTATTATATATATATATTTGTTTGAATATTTTGTCACAAGAGTGGCTTGGTTCTGTGGTTCGACTCAGTGGTTGAGAACTGGGAGACTAAGCTTGAGATTAGAGGGTCGAAGCCCCGTATCCATGCATTTTGTGTTTTTCCTTTCTTTTTGCATGTTTTGCGTACGTGCGGTGATGTCAACAAACGAAATATGCCTTTTCAGTAACGGCATCTTCCCGCTGAAGGTCGCAAACGAAATATTTCCTGAATCTATATATGTATACCGTATGTATATATCTGTGTGTATTTTGTCCGTATATGAATATATATATATATATTGTATGTACCTATCTATGTGTATTTGGTCTGTATATGTATATATGTATACCGTATGTACATATCTGTATTGTCTGTATAAGAATATGTGTATACCGTATGTAAATATCTATGTGTATTTATATATATGTGTGTGTGTGTGTGTGTGTGTGTCTCCGTATATGGTTTAGTTTTCATGTGCGTGCCTGTATCTTGGTTGTGTTTGCAATGAGTTCCTAAGAGACTAACTGCGAGGGTGGAAACTAGAGTTCGAATGACGATGCCTAGAATGCAAAGGTTTGGAATTTTCAAGACTAAAGTCTGGTTTAAATACCCAGGGGCGTATCCCCTGCTTGAAATCTGTATGGCAGGCCCATACATTGAGGTAACGTGTATGCGCCTCAATTCTGGATACTGAACCAACCTAGTCTGTCACCCCGTTGGAGAATAAGGAAAATTGTGAATATGATTAGGAAAAAAAGCGGCATCCGTGGCCTCTACATGTAGAGGTTACCCCTTGTCAGTATTTAAGGGCCTTTGAACTGTGAGTTGAAGGTTCGAGTTCGAAGAACACAAGAGGGAGATCCTTGTCAGAGTACAGCGGTTCATCGCCACTCGCCCCATGAGGTGCTTTCCAAAGCACCGCTCTACTTGTTTATTGCATTCCCTAAACATCATATACTACATTGCTTGTAACATGTATCATATCATCGCACTTATTGCATTTATTTGCATCTTGTGTTTTCTTGTATCATTTATCCTTTTACACTGAGCAGCGTTTAGGATCATTGTTCCCCGGGGCTTTTCTTAGGACCTCTTCTCATGATTTCATCCGTTGTTTGAGTGCTTCCTTCCTGACACGATTTTAGCGAGTTTTGAATTTTTCTTAGGACGCGTGGAATGCGACCTTGAGCAGTTTTCATAGGACCTCTTCTCACAAAAAAAAGAAGAAAGAAATCATTCTGCTATACCTTCTTCCACTCGCGTGAGATGCGTTTGGACTTCAAATCCATCTTTGCTCCTTTCACGTGAAACGTGTTAGGATTAGATGTTTACTCGATTAAAATCTTTCCCCCTTTCGTATGAGATACGGTTAGGAACGTCTATTGGTTATACCACCATTTCACCTTTCGCGTGAGACGCGCTTGGATTTGTTCACTATTTATCTTCTCGCGTGAGATGCATTTGGATTTGTTCACTATTTCTCCTCTCATGTGAGACGCGTTTGGATCTCAAGTTCACTTTCCTCCTCTTGCGTGAGACGCGTTTGGATCTCAAGTTCACTCTCCTCCTCTCACGTGATACGAGTTCGGATCTCAAGTTCACTATTCCTCCTCTCACGTGAGACGCGTTTGGATCTCAAGTTCACATTCCTCCTCTCGCGCGAGACGCGTTTGGATCTCAAGTTCACTTTCCTCCTCTCGCGTGAGACGCGTTTGGATCTCAAGATCACTTTCCCCCTCTCGTGTGAGATGTGTTTAGATCTCAAGTTCACTTTCCATCTCTCGGGTGAGATGCGTTTGGATTTGTTCACTATTTATCCTCTATCATGAGACACGTTTGGATTTGTTCACTATTACTTCTCCCACATGAGACGCGTTTGGATCTCAAGTTCACTATTCCTCCCCTCACGTGATACGCGTTTGGATCTCAAGTTCACTTTTCTCCTCTCGTGTGAGACGCGTTTGGAACTGAAGTACACTATTCCTCCTCTCACGTGAGACGTGTTTGGATCTAAAGTTCACTTTCCTCCTCTTGCATGAGATGCGTTTGGATCTCCAGTTCACTATTCCTCCTCTCGCGCGAGACGCGTTTGGATCTGAAGTTCATTATTCCTCTTCTCGCGTAAGACAAGTTTGGATCTCAAGTTCACTTTCCTCCTCTCGCGTGAAATGCTTTTGGATGTTAAGTTCACTTTCCACCTCTTGCGTGAGACGCGTTTCAATCTCAAGTTCACTATTCCTCCCCACGCGTGAGACGCGTTTGGATCTCAAGTTCACTTTCCTCCTCTCGCGTGACACGCATTAGGATCTCAAGTTCACTTTCTGCCTCTCACGTGAGATGCGTTTGGATCTGAAGTTCACTTTCCTCCTCTCGCGTGATATGAGTTTGGATCTGAAGTTCACCATTCCTCCTCTCGCGTGAGACGCCTTTGGATCTCAAGTTCACTTTCCTTCTCTCGCATGAGACGCGTTTGGTTCTCAAGTTCACTTTCCTCCTCTCGCCTGAGACGCCTTTGGATTTCAAGTTCACTTTCCTCCTCTCGCGTGAAATGCGTTTGGATGTCAAGTTCACTATTCCGACGATCGAGTGAGACGCTTTTGGATCTCAAGTTTACTATTCCTCCTCTCACGCGAGACACGTTTGGTTCTCAAGTTCAGTTTCCTCCTCTCGCGTGAGACGCATTTGGATCTCAAGTTCACTCTTCCTCCTCTCGCGTGAGATGCGTTTGGATATGAAGTTCACTATTCCTCCTCTCGTGTGAGACGCGTTTGAACCTCAAGTTCACTATTGCTCCACTCGCGTGAGATGCATTTCGATCTCAAGTTCACTATTTCTCCTCTCGTGTGAGATGCGTTTGGATCTCAAATTCACTTTCCTCCACTCGCATGAGACATGTTTGGATCTCAAATTCGCTTTCTTCCTCTCGAGTGAGACACATTTGGATCTCAGGTTCACTATTCCTCCTCTCGCATGAGACTCGGTTGGATATCAAGTTCACTTTCCTACTCTCGCATGACACGTGTTTGGATCTCAAGTTCACTTTCCTTCTTTCCCGCGAGACGCATTTGGATCTCAAGTTCACTATTTCCCCTCTCACGAGACACCCGTTTGGATCTCAATTTCACTTTCCTCCTCCCGAGTGAGACGCGTTTGGATCTCAAGTTCAATTTCCTCCTCCCGCGTGAGACGCGTTTGGATCTAGAGTTCACTTTACTCCTCTTGTGTGAGACGCGTTTGGATCTCAAGTTCACTCTTCCTCCACTCGCGTGAGACGCATTTGGAGATGAAGTTCACTATTCCTCCTCTCGTGTGAGACACGTTTGGATCTCAAGTTCACTATTCCTCTGCTCGCGTGAGATGCATTTCGATCTCAAGTTCACTATTCTTCCTCTTGTGTGAGATGTGTTTTGATCTCAAGTTCACTTTCCTCCACTCGCGTGAGACATGTTTGGATCTCAAATTCACTTTCTTCTTCTCGCGTGAGACACATTTGGATCTCAGGTTCACTATTCCTCCTCTCGCATGAGACTCGTTTGGATATCAAGTTCACTTTCCCACTCTCGCATGACACGTGTTTGGATCACAAGTTCACTTTCCTTCTCTCCCGCGAGACGCGTTTGGATCTCAAGTACACTATTTCCCTTCTCGAGAGAGACCCGTTTGGATCTCAAGTTCACTTTCCTCCTCTCGAGTGAGATGCGCTTGGATCTCAAGTTCACTTTCCTCCTCCCGCGTGAGACGCGTTTGGATGTAGAGTTCACTTTCCTCCTCTTGTGTGAAATGCGTTTGGATCTCAAGTTCACTATTCCTCCTCTCGCGTGAGAGGCTTTTGGATCTCAAGTTCACTTTCCACCTCTCCCGTGAGACACGTTTGGATTTCAAGTTCACTATTCCTCCTCTCGCGTGGGACGCGTTTGGATCTCAAGTTCACCTTCCTCCTCTCGCGTGAGACGTATTTGGATCTCAAGTTCACTCTCCTCCTCTCACGTGATACGAGTTCGGATCTCAAGTTCACTATTCCTCCTCTCGCGTGAGACGCGTTTGGATCTCAAGTTTACTATTCCTCCTCTCACGTGAGACACGATTGGTTCTCAAGTTCACTTTCCTCCTCTCGTGTCAGACGCATTTGGATCTCAAGTTCACTCTTCCTCCTCTCGCGTGAGATGCGTTTGGATCTGAAGTTCACTATTCCTCCTCTCGTGTGAGACGCGTTGGGATCTCAAGTTCACTATTGCTTCGCTCGCGTGAGACGTGTTTCGATCTCAAGTTCACTATTCCTCCTCTCGTGTGAGACGCCTTTGGATCTCAAGTTCACTATTTCCCCTCTCGCGAGAGACCCGTTTGGATCTCAAGTTCATTTTCCTCCTCTCGAGTGAGACACATTTGGATCTCAAGTTCACTTTCCTCCTCCTGCGTGTGACGCGTTTGGATCTCAAGCTCAATTTCCTCCTCTCGTGTGAGATGCGTTTGGATCTCAAGTTCACTATTCCTCCTCTCGCGTGAGAGGCATTTGGATCTCAAGTTCACTTTCCACCTCTCCCGTGAGACACGTTCGGATTTCAAGTTCACTATTCCTCCTCTCGCGTGGGACGCGTTTGGATCTCAAGTTCACTTTCCTCCTCTCGCGTGAGACGTGTTTGGATCTCAAGTTCACTCTCCTCCTCTCACGTGATACGAGTTCGGATCTCAAGTTCACTATTCCTCCTCTCGCGTGAGACGCGTTTGGATCTCAAGTTCACTTTCCTCCTTTCGCGTGAGACGCGTTTGGATCTCAAGATCACTTTCCTCCTCTCGCATGAGATGCGTTTGGATCTCAAGTTCACTTTCCTCCTCTCGGGTGAGATGCGTTTGGATTTGTTCACTACTTATCCTCTCCCATGAGACACGTTTGGATTTGTTCACTATTACTTCTCACACGTGAGACGCGTTTGGATCTCAAGTACACTATTCCTCCCCTCGCGTGAGACGCGTTTGGATCTCAAGCTCACTTTTCTCCTCTCACGTGAGACGCGTTTGGATCTCAAGTACACTGTTCCTCCTCTCGTGTAAGACATGTTTGGATCTAAAGTTCACTTTCCTCCTCTTGCATGAGATGCGTTTGGATCTCTGGTTCACAATTCCTCCTCTCGCGCGAGACGCGTTTGGTTCTCAAGTTCACTTTTCCTTTTCTCACGTGAGACGCGTTTGGATCTCAAGTTCACTTTCCACCTCTTCCATGAGACGCGTTTCAATCTCAAGTTCACAATTCCTCCCCTCGCGTCAGACGCGTTTGGATCTCAAGTTCACTTTCCTCCCCTGGCGTGAGGCGTATTACGATCTCAAGTTCACTTTTCACCTCTCACGTGAGATGCGTTTGGATCTTAAGTTCACTTTCCTTCTCTCACATTATATGAGTTTGGATATGAAGTTCACCATTCCTCCTCTCGCGTGTGACGCCTTTGGATCTCAAGTTTGCAATCCACCTCTCGCATGAGACGCGTTTAGATCTCAAGTTCACTTTCCTCCTCTTGCGCGAGACACCTTTGGATCTCAAGTTCACTTTCCTCCTCTCGAGTGAGATGCGTTTGGATGGCAAGTTCACTATTCCTAGGATCGCGTGAGACGCGTTTGGATCTCAAGTTTACAATTCCTCCTCTTACGTGTGACACGATTGGTTCTCAAGTTCACTTTCCTCCTCTCGCGTCAGACGCGTTTGGATCTCAAGTTCACTCTTCCTCCTCTCGCGTGAGATGCGTTTGGATCTGAAGTTCACTATTCCTCCTCTCGTGTGAGACGCGTTTGGATCTCAAGTTCACTATTGCTCCGCTCGCGTCAGACGCGTTTCGATCTCAAGTTCACTATTCCTCCTATCGTGTGAGACGCCTTTGGATCTCAAGTTCACTATTTCCCCTCTCGCGAGAGACCCGTTTGGATCTCAAGTTCACTTTCCTCCTCTCGAGTGAGACGCGTTTGGATCACAAGTTCACTGTCCTCCTCCCGCGTGAGACGCGTTTGGATCTCAAGCTCATTTTCCTCCTCTCGTGTGAGATGCGTTTGGATCTCAAGTTCACTATTCCTCCTCTCGCGTGAGAGGCATTTGGATCTCAAGTTCACTTTCCACTTCTCCCGTGAGACACGTTTGGATTTCAAGTTCACTATTCCTCCTCTCGCGTGAGATGCGTTTGGATCTCAAGTTCACTTTCCTCCTCTCGTGTGAGACGTGTTTGGATCTCAAGTTCACTCTCCTCCTCTCACATGATACGAGTTCGGATCTCAAGTTCACTATTCCTCCTCTCGCGTGAGACGCGTTTGGATCTCAAGTTCACTTTCCTCTTCTCGCGTGAGACGCGTTTGGATCCCAAGATCACTTCCTCCTCTCGCGTGACATGCGTTTAGATCTCAAGTTCACTTTCCTCCTCTCGGGTGAGATGCGTTTGGATTTGTTCACTACTTATCCTCTCTCATGAGACACGTTTGGATTTGTTCACTATTACTTCTCGCGCGTGAGACGCGTTTGGATCTTAAGTTCACTATTCCTCCCCTCGCGCGAGACGCGTTTGGATCTCAAGCTCACTTTTCTCCTCTCGCGTGAGACGCGTTTGGACCTCAAGTACACTATTCCTCCTCTCGCGTGAGACGTGTTTTGGATCTAAAGTTCACTTTCCTCCTCTTGCATGAGATGCGTTTGGATTTCAAGTTCACATTTCCTCTTCTCGCGTGAGACGCGTTTGGATCTCAAGTTCACTTTCCACCGCTTGCGTGAGACGCATTTCAATCTCAAGTTCACTATTTCTCCCCCCGCGTGAGACGCGTTTGGATCTCAAGTTCACTTTCCTCGCCTGGCGTGAGGCGCATTACGACCTCAAGTTCAGTTTCCACCTGTCACGTGAGATGCGTTTGGATCTCAAGTTCACTTTCCTTCTCTCATGTGATATGAGTTTGGATCTGAAGTTCACCATTCCTCCTCTCGCGTGTGACGCCTTTGGATGTCAAGTTTACAATCCACCTCTCGCATGAGACGCGCTTAGATCTCAAGTTCACTTTCCTCCTCTCACGTGAGACACCTTTGGATCTTAAGTTCACTTTCCTCCTCTCGTGTGAGATGCGTTTGGATGGCAAGTTCACTATTCCTAGGATCGCGTGAGACGCGTTTGGATCTCAAGTTTACTACTCCTCCTATCACGTGAGACACGATTGGTTCTCAAGTTCACTTTCCTCCTCTCGCGTCAGACGCATTTGGATCTCAAGTTCACTCTTCCTCCTCTCAAGTGAGATGCGTTTGGATCTGAAGTTCACTATTCCTCCTCTCGTGTGTGACGCGTTTGGATCTCAAGTTCACTATTGCTCCGCTCGCGTGAGACGCGTTTCGATCTCAAGTTCACTATTCCTCCTCTAGCGTGAGAGGCATTTGGATCTCAAGTTCACTTTCCACCTCTCCCGTGAGACACGTTTGGATTTCAAGTTCACTATTCCTCCTCTCGTGTGGGACGCGTTTGGATCTCATGTTCACTTTCCTCCTCTCGCGTGAGACGTGTTTGGATCTCAAGTTCACTCTCCTCCTTTCACGTGATACGAGTTCGGATCTCAAGTTCACTATTCCTCCTCTCGCGTGAGACGCGTTTGGATCTCAAGTTCACTTTCCTCCTCTCGCGTGAGACGCGTTTGGATCTTAAGATCACTTTCCTCCTCTCGTGTGAGATGTGTTTAGATCTCAAGTTCACTTTCCTCCTCTCGGGTGAGATGCGTTTGGATTTGTTCACTACTTATCCTCTCCCATGAGACACATTTGGATTTGTTCACTATTACTTCTCGTGCGTGAGACGCGTTTGGATCTCAAGTTCACTATTCCTCCCCTCGCGCGAGACGCGTTTGGATCTCAAGCTCACTTTTCTCCTCTCGCGTGAGACGCGTTTGGATCTCAAGTACACTATTCCTTCTCTCGCGTGAGACGTGTTTGGAACTAAAGTTCACTTTCCTCGTCTTGCATGAGATGCGTTTGGATCTCAAGTTCACTTTTCCTCTTCTCGCGTGAGACGCGTTTGGATCTCAAGTTCACTTTCCACCTCTTGCGTGAGACGCGTTTCAATCTCAAGTTCACTATTCCTCCCCTCGCGTGAGACGCGTTTGGATCTCAAGTTACTTTCTTCCCCTGGCGTGAGGCACATTACGACCTCAAGGTCACTTTCCACCTCTCACGTGAGATGCGTTTGGACCTCAAGTTCACTTTCCTTCTCTCACGTGATATGAGTTTGGATCTGAAGTTCACCATTCCTCCTCTCGCGTGTGACGCCTTTAGATCTCAAGTTTCCTATCCACCTCTCACATGAGATGCGTTTAGATCTCAAGTTCACTTTCCTCCTCTCGCGTGAGACACCTTTGGATCTCAAGTTCACTTTCCTCCTCTCGTGTGAGATGTTTTTGGATGGCAAGTTCACTATTCCTAGGATCGCGTGAGACGCGTTTGGATCTCAAGTTTACTATTCCTCCTCTCACGTGAGACACGATTGGTTCTCAAGTTCACTTTCCTCCTCTCGCGTCAGACGCGTTTGGATCTCAAGTTCATTCTTCCTTCTCTTGCGTGAGATGCGTTTGGATCTGAAGTTCACTATTCCTCCTCTCGTGTGAGACGCGTTTGGATCTCAAGTTCACTATTGCTCCGCTCGCGTCAGACGCGTTTCAATCTCAAGTTCACTATTCCTCTTCTCGTGTGAGACGCCTTTGGATCTCAAGTTCACTATTTCCCCTCTCGCGAGAGACCCGTTTGGATCTCATGTTCACTTTCCTCTTCTCGAATGAGACGCGTTTGGATCTCAAGTTCACTTTCCTCCTTCCGCGTGAGATGCATTTGGATCTCAAGTTCACTTTCCTCCTCCCGTGTGAAATGCGTTTGGATCTCAAGTTCACTATTACTCCTCTCGCGTGAGAGGCATTTGGATCTCAAGTTCACTTTCCACCTCTCCCGTGAGACACGTTTGGATTTCAAGTTCACTATTCCTCCTCTCGCGTGGGACGCGTTTGGATCTCAAGTTCACTTTCCTCCTCTCGCGTGAGACGTGCTTGGATCTCAAGTTCACTCTTCTCCTCTCACGTGATACGAGTTCGGATCTCAAGTTCACTATTCCTCTTCTCGCGTGAGACGCGTTTGGATCTCAAGTTCACTTTCCTCCTCTCGCGTGAGACGCGTTTGGATCTCGAGATCACTTTCCTCCTCTCGCGTGAGACGCGTTTGGATCTCAAGATCACTTTCCTCCTCTCGCGTCAGACGCGTTTGGATCTCAAGTTCACTCTTCCTCCTCTCGCATGAGATGCGTTTGGATCTCTAGTTCACTATTCGTCCTCCCGTGTGAGACGCGTTTGGATCTCAAGTTCACTATTGCTCCGCTCACGTGAGACACGTTTCGATCTCAAGTTCATTATTCCTCCTCTCGTGTGAGATGCGTTTCGATCTCAAGTTCACTTTTGCCCACTCGCGTGAGACGTGTTTGGATCTCAAATTCACTTTCTTCCTCTCGCGTGAGATGCATTTGGATCTCAGGTTCACTATTCCTCCTCTCGCACGAGACTAGTGTGGATCTCAAATTCACTTTCCTACTCTTGCGTGACACGTATTTGGATCTCATGTTCACTTTCCTCCTCTCGCGTGAGACGTATTTGGATCTCAAGTTCACTCTCCACCTCTCACGTGATACGAGTACAGATCTCAAGTTCATTATTTCTCCTCTCGCGTGAGATGCGTTTGGATCTCAAGTTCACTTTCCTCCTCTCACGTGAGACGTGTTTGGATGTCAAGATCACTTTCCTCCTCTCGCATGAGATGCGTTTAGATCCCAAGTTCACTTACCTTCTCTCGGGTGAGATGCGTTTGGATTTGTTCACTATTTATCCTCTCTCATGAGACACGTTTGGATTTGTTCACTATTACTCCTCTCGCGTGAGACGCGTTTGGATCTCAAGTTCACTATTCCTCCCCTCGCATGAGACGCGTTTGGATCTCAAGTTCACTTTTCTCCTCTCGCGTGAGACGCGTTTGGATCTCAAGTACACTATTCCTCCTCTCGTGTGAGACATGTTTGGATCTAAAGTTCACTTTCCTCCTCTTGCATGAGATACGTTTGGATCTCTGGTTCACTTTTCCTCCTCTCGCGCGAGACGCGTTTGGATCTCATGTTCACTATTCCTCTTCTCGCATGAAACGCATTTGGATCTCAAGTTCACCTTCCTCCTCTTACATGAGACGAGTTTGGATCTCAAGTTCACTTTCTTCCTCTCGTGTGAGATGCTTTTGGATGTTAAGTTCACTTTCCACCTCTTGTGTGAGACGCGTTTCAATCTCAAGTTCATTATTCCCCACCTCGCGTGAGACGCTCTTGGATCTCAAGTTCACTTTCCTCCTCTCGCGTGAGACGCATTAGGATCTCAAGTTCACTTTCTACCTCTCACGTGAGATGCGTTTGGATCTGAAGTTCACTTTTCTCCTCTCGCGTGATATTAGTTTGGATCTGAAGTTCACCATTCCTCCTCTCGCATGAGACGCATTTGGATCCCAAGTTCGCTTTCTTGCTCTCGCATGAGACGCGTTTGGATCTCAAGTTCACTTTCCTCCTCCCGCATGAGACGCCTTTGGATCTCAAGATCACTTTCCTCCTCTCGCGTGAGATGCGTTTGGATGTCAAGTTCACTATTCCTATGATCGCGTGAGACGCATTTGGATCTCAAGTTTACTATTCCTCCTCTCACGTTTGATGCATTTGGTTCTCAAGTTCACTTTCCTCCTCTCGCGTGAGACACATTTGGATCTCAGGTTCACTCTTCCTCATCTCGCGTGAGATGCGTTTGGATCTGAAGTTCACTATTCCTCCTCTCATGTGAGACGCGTTTGGATCTCAAGTTCACTATTGCTCCGTTCGCGTGAGACGCGTTTTGATCTCAAATTCACTATACCTCCTCTCGTGTGAGATGTGTTTGGATCACAAGTTCACTTTCCTCCACTCGCGTGAGACGCATTTGGATCTCAAATTCACTTTCTTCCTCTCGCGTAAGACGCATTTGGATCTCAGGTTAACTATTCCTTCTCTCGCGTGAGACGCATTTGGATCTAAAGTTCAGTTTCCTACTCTCACGTGACGTCTGTTTCGATCTCAACTCCTCTCCCGTGAGACGTGTTTGGATCTCAAGTTCACTATTTCTCCACTCGCGCGAGACCCGTTTGGATCTCAAGTTCACTTTCCTCCTCTCGAGTGAGACGCGCTTGGATCTCAAGTTCACTTTCCTCCTCTCGCGTGAGACGCGTTTGGATCTCAAGTTTACTTTCCTCCTCTGACGTGAGAGGCGTTTGGATCTCAAGTCACTTTCCTCCTCTCGCGTGAGACGCGTTTGGACCTCAAGATCACTTTCCTCCTCTAGCGTGAGATGCGTTTAGATCTTAAGTTCACTTTCATCCTCCGGCGTGAGACGCGTTTGGATGTCAAATTCACTATTCTTCCTATCGCGTGAGACGCGTTTGGATCTCAAGTTCGTTATTCCTCCTCTCATGTGAGATGCGTTTGGATCTCAAGTTCACTATTCCTCCTATCGCGTGAGATGCGTTCGGATCTATCAAGTTCACTATTCCTCCTCTCGCATGAGAGGCGTTTGGATCTCAAGTACACTCTTCCTCCTCTCGCGTGAGACGTGTTTGGATCTAAAGTTTACTTTCCTCCTCTTGCATGAGATGCGTTTGGATCTCTAGTTCACTATTCCTCCTCTCGTGCGAGACGCGTTTGGATCTTAAGTTCACTATTCCTCTGCTGGCATGAGACACGTTTGGATCTCAAGTTCACCTTCCTCCTCTTGCGTGAGACGAGTTTGGATCTCAAGTTCACTTTCCTCCTCTCGCGTGAGATGCTTTCGGATGTTAAGTTCACTTTCCACCTCTTGCGTGAGGCGCATTTCAATCTCAAGTTCACTATTCCTCCCCTCGCGTGAGACGCGATTGGATCTCAAGTTCACTTTCCTCCTCTCGCGTGAGACGCATTTGGATCTAAAGTTCAGTTTCCTACTCTCACGTGACGTGTGTTTGGATTTCAAGTTCATTTTCCTCCTCTCCTGTGAGACGCGTTTGGATCTCAAGTTCACTATTTCTCCACTCGCGCGAGACCCGTTTGGATCTCAAGTTCACTTTCCTCCTCTCGAGTGAGACGCGCTTGGATCACAAGTTCACTTTCCTCCTCTCGCGTGAGACGCGTTTGGATCTCAAGTTTACTTTCCTCCTCTGACGTGAGAGGCGTTTGGATCTCAAGTCACTTTCCTCCTCTCGCGTGAGACGCGTTTGGATCTCAAGATCACTTTCCTCCTCTAGCGTGAGATGCGTTTAGATCTCAAGTTCACTTTCATCCTCTGGCGTGAGACGCGTTTGGATCTCAAGTTCACTATTCTTCCTATCGCGTGAGACGCGTTTGGATCTCAAGTTCGTTATTCCTCCTCTCTTGTGAGATGCGTTTGGATCTCAAGTTCACTATTCCTTCTGTCGCGTGAGATGCGTTCGTATCTCTCAAGTTCACTATTCCTCCTCTCTCGTGAGAAGCGTTTGAATCTCAAGTACACTATTCCTCCTCTCGCGTGAGACGTGTTTGGATCTAAAGTTTACTTTCTTCCTCTTGCATGAGACGCGTTTGGATCTCTAGTTCACTATTCCTCCTCTCGTGCGAGACGCGTTTGGATCTTAAGTTCACTATTCCTCTTCTGGCATGAGACACGTTTGGATCTCAAGTTCACCTTCCTCCTCTTGCGTGAGACGAGTTTGGATCTCAAGTTCACTTTCCTCCTCTCGCGTGAGATGCTTTTGGATGTTAAGTTCACTTTCCACCTCTTGCGTGAGGCGCGTTTCAATCTCAAGTTCACTATTCCTCCCCTCGCGTGAGACGCGTTTGGATCTCAAGTTCACTTTCCTCCTCCCGCGTGAGATGCATTAGGATCTCAAGTTCACTTTCTACCTCTCACGTGAGATGCGTTTGGATCTCAAGTTCACTTTCCTCCTCTCGCGTGATATGAGTTTGGATCTGAAGTTCACCATTTCTCCTCTCGCGTGAGACGCCTTTGGATCTCAAGTTCACTTTCCTCCTCTCGCATGAGACGTGTTTGGATCTCAAGTTCACTTTCCACCTCTCGCGTGAGACGCCTTTGGATCTCAAGATCACTTTCCTCCTCTCGCGTGAGATGCGTTTGGATGTCAAGTTCACTATTCCTATGATCGCATGAGACGCATTTGGATCTCAAGTTTACTATTCCTCCTCTCACATGAGACGCGTTTGGCTTTGAAGTTCACTTTCCTTCTCTCGCGTAAGACGCGTTTGCACCTGAAGTTCACTCTTCCTGCTCTTGCGTGAGACGCGTTTGAATATGAAGTTCACTATTCCTCCTCTAGTGTGAGACGCGTTTGGATCTCAAGTTCACTATTGCTCCGCTCACGTGAGACGCGTTTCAATCTCAAGTTCACTATTCCTCCCCTCGTGTGAGATGCGTTTGGATCTCAAGTTCACTTTCCTCCACTCGCGTGAGACGCGTTTCGATCTCAAATTCACTTTCTTCCGCTCACGTGAGACGCATTTGGATCTCAGGTTCACTATTCCTCCTCTCGCGTGAGACGCATTTGGATCTCAAGTTCACTTTCCTACTCTCGCGTGACGCGTGCTTGCATCTCAAGTTCACTTTCCTCCTCTCCCGTGAGACGCATTTGGATCTCAAGTTAACTATTTTTCCTCTCGCGCGAGACCCATTTGGATCTCAAGTTCACTTTCCTCCTCTCGAGTGAGACGCGTTTGGATCTCAAGTTCACTTTCCTCCTCTCGTGTGAGACGCGTTTGGATCCCAAGTTCACTTCCCTCCACTCGCGTGAGAGGCATTTGGTTCTCAAGTCACTTTCCTCCTCTCACGTGAGACGCGTTTGGATCTCAAGTTCGCTTTCCTCCTCTCGAGTGAGACGTGTTTGGATCTCAAGTTCATTTTCATCCTCTCGCGTGAGACGCGTTTGGATCTCAAGTTCACTATTCCTCCCGTCGCGAGAGACGTGTTCGGATCTCTAGTTCACTATCCTCCTCTCGCGTGAGACGCGTTTGGATCTCAAGTTCACTATTCCTTCTGTCGCGTGAGACGCATTTGGATCTCTCAAGTTCACTATTCCTCCTCTCGCGTGAGACACATTTGGATCTTAAGTTCACTATTCCTCCTCTCGTGTGAGACGCGTTTGGATCTCAAGTTCACTATTGCTCTGCTCTCGTGAGACGCGTTTGGATCTTAAGTTCACTATTCCTTCTCTCGTGTGAGACGCATTTGGATCTCAAGTTCACTTTCCTCCTCTGGCATGAGAGGCGTTTGGATCTCAATTTCAGTATTCCTCCTCTTGCGTGAGACGCATTTGTATCTCAAGTTCACTATTCCTTCTCTCGCGTGAGAGGCGTTTGGATCTCAAGTTCACTTTCCTCCTCTCCCATGGGACGCGTTTGGATCTCAAATTCACTATTCCTCCTCTCGCGTAAGACGCCTTTGGATCTCATGTTCACTTTCCTCCTCTCGCGTGAGAGGTGTTTGGATCTTAAGTTCACTTTCATCCTCTGGCGTGAGACGCGTTTGGATCTCAAGTTCACTATTCTTCTTATCGCGTGAGACGCGTTTGGATCTCAAGTTCGTTATTCCTCCTCTCCTGTGAGATGCGTTTGGATCTCAAGTTCACTATTCCTTCTGTCGCGTGAGATGCGTTCGGATCTCTCAAGTTTACTATTCCTCCTCTCGCGTTTGGATCTCAAGTTCACTATTCATTCTCTCATGTGAGACGCATTTGGATCTCAAGTTCACTTTCCTCCTCTCGCATGAGAGGCATTTGGATCTCAAGTTCACTTTCCTCCTCTGGCGTGAGACGCATTTGGATCTCTTGTTCACTATTCCTTTTCTTGCGTGAGATGCATTTGGATCTCAAGTTCACTATTCCTCCTCTTGGGTGAGATGCGTTTGGATCTCAAGTTGACTTTCCTCCTCTCGCGTGAGACGTGTTTGAATCTCAAATTCACTATTCTTCCTCTCTCGTGAGATGCGTTTGGATCTTAAGTTCAACATTTCTCTCCTCTCGCGAGACACGTTGGGATTTGTTCACAATTTCTCCTGTCGCGTGAGACGCGTTTGGATTTGTTCACCATTTTTCCTTTTTTGCTTGAGATGCTTTAGGTTGTTGTTGCACTCGGTTAAGAACATCAGGTGCACCTTTTGTTCACACTACCTTTCCTCCTTTCGCATGAGACGCGTTAGTTTGTTGATTTCTCTTGGTTGAGGTTTTTTTTCTCTTTCCATATACAAGGCGAGTAGTTGTTTCTGAATGGTTACATCGTCTCTTTATTCGCTTACTTCTTTCCGTCTGAGACATGGCTTGCTTTTTGTTTTGATTTAAGCTTTTCATTCATGTTATCAAATTGCTCATTGCATGATCATAAGTTTTTCAAAAAAAAAAGAAAAAAATTCAGCTTCGCGAGGCGTGTAAGTCCAATATTTTTGTGCATATCAGTTTGCATCTTGCCCCTGAACTACGCTGGTTTGATTCCTTACAATGGGACACGTAGGCAACCTTCAGGTTCAACCACATGCATTGCATCTTGTCTGTTTGCCTAAGTCTTACGGCCTCTTCACAAGGGTCGTCTTTAGGCTTTGACATTCACTCACGTCATGAAATGACTTCAAGCTCATTCAAAGAGGGGCAATTGTGGACACCCCATTTTGACCGACCTTAAGACTTGGGCGGTTTCTGTTGATTACCCGATTATGGCAATCAGAATGTGTTCCCTAGCAGTCCTCAACAAGAAAAATGGAATTTGAGCTTTAATCCCGACATTCACACATTTTTGGCCAAACTATTCTAGACCTTAAAACCCTCTTTTCAAAATATTTTTCCAAATGTTTCTACGATGTTTCGAGGCTCCCATTTCAATTAAAATATTACACTTTTCAGTAAACTGAGTAAGGACAAAATGGAAATAAATGGAAGAGAGGTGAACTCTTTGAGAAATATTTAAAAACATCTTGTTTATAGGTTTGGAGTTGAAGGAAATAGGAGGGGATGGAAGAAAACTAATTTAGGAAAAGAATAAGCATCAAATCATT
The DNA here is from genome assembly GCF_004153795.1 of Camellia sinensis. Classification (NCBI taxonomy): domain Eukaryota; kingdom Viridiplantae; phylum Streptophyta; class Magnoliopsida; order Ericales; family Theaceae; genus Camellia; species Camellia sinensis. The sequence continues at coordinate 90,437 of NW_021025027.1, forward strand.
AAGAATGAAATGAATAACCTTTAATAAATTAGACATATGTCTTTGTACACTTGGAATTTAGATATGAGGCCATCACCATTGGAAAGTAGACTTCTGGATTCAATTTAGACCCAAGAACCACCTAAAATCAAGTCCAGATAAGGGAGATATGCCCATTTGAAATTGAGCTTAAGAGCAGATTTTGTTGACCTAGCCCGAGGGAAATGAGCAGCCTTCACTAAATTAGGTATATCTCTTTGTACACTTGGAATTTAAATGTGAGGCTACCGCCATTGGAAAGTATACTTTTGGGGCTTCAATTTAGACTCAAGAACCACCTAAAACCAACTCCAGATAAGGGAGATATGCCCACTTGAAGTTGGGCTTAAGAGCAGATTTTGTTGACCTGGCCTGAGAGAAATGAACAACCTTCACTAAATTAGGCATATCTCTTTGCACACTTGAAATTTAAATGTGAGGCCACCACCATTGGAAAGTAGACTTCTGGGGCTTCAATTTAGACCCAAGAACCACCTAAACTCAAGTCCGGATGAGGGAGATATGCCCATTTGAAGTTTGGCTTAAAAGCAGATTTTGTTGACTCGGCCCAAAACAGCAGCAGCCCCATTTTTCTTGGTTTTGGTTCGGTTGGGACACCCCATTGAGCCATTTTCTGATCCATTCAAGTGCACCCACTCATCCTCCATTATCTCCACTCACCCTCCATTATGAAAACTGGTTTTGGCCTTGTTATAAAGGATAAATCAAAAGCAACGAAGTCTTGATCATCATTGTCATCCTTGTCATGCCCATCACCATTGTCTTCCACCTTGTCCCCGATTCTTTGACTTCTTTATTCCTACATGGCTTATACATTTAGATCATATATTGAAGAGGAGGGGGATGGAATGAATGAGAGAAGAAAAATCATTCGAGAGAGTCAGAGAGAAAGGATAGCAAAAGAGGAAAAATTGTCTACATTGCAACCTTGAGCCAAAACACTTCCAAGCTTCCATAGCTACTAAAATTCCTCATTTCCATACACCAAAATCACCCCAAAAATTCTGATATAGCCAAAGATCAATTGCCTTGATCATTAGGAAAAGCGTTTAGTGATTGAAAGTGAGAAAAACTAGAGAGTTAGCCACTTTCCATACCATAAACTCCATAATTTCCAATCGAGGACTTGAGAACACACTTCCTACACTTGAGGGTGATCAAGAGGGAGTTTGTGAACTAAGGAGTTCATCCTTTTCTTGGAAGGTGAATTTCACAAACTTTTCATTTTCTTGCATTTCTTACTTATTTTGCTCTTTTGCTTTGATTTCTTTACTCTTTTGCTTTGATTTCTGGTTATATTATATATTGTTGTACTATAATTGAAAGTGGTGAGTTGAGACTCCTATATATATTGTTTTTAGTTCTATTTTTATTATGAAAATGTAAGAAAACAGAGCTTGGCAGAGCCTACCGGGCTACCCAGCTCGTTAGTTGGTCGGGTAGCCACCTAAAAGAACAACATCGCACCCGCGACCTTCATGACCGTGCCTGCGACTTCTATGCAAAATCGGGCAGCCTTTCAATGTTGAGAAGATCAAACTCCGATGGTCTTTGAGGCTCTTGAAGCTACTATTTCCTTATATTTATTTTATTTTGAATGTTTGTGAGGATTTTTATACTGTGTTGTAATATTTATTCATCTCCCTTGGATTTGTAATATTTAAAGTGTTGTAATAATTCCCCATCCCCACATCTTATCTATCCCATTCATTAATCGCTTTCTATAACTGTGCATATGTATCTATCTTACGTGTCATCCATGCGTTTATATACATGATTCATGCCTTGATCCGACTAAATTTGCATCTTTGTGCTTTAATTGATTGTTACATGATTTTGTACGCTATCGCATGTTTTGCAAAGTTTCAAATGCCTTGTTTTAGAAGTTGGATCTTTAGAAGCATTCTTGTGTATGTATTGCATTAGGATTTTGTATATAGGATCATGCATATTTTACTAACTTTGTTTTGTAGCTGTTCGCGGGATGTCGGTAAATATGTAAGAGTTTATGCTTTGGCATCCCACTTGTACATAATTTTTTTAATTATGTTTAGCATCTTACCATGTGGCTATTTGCTTATGTGATATAATTGTATAAATGCTAGTGGATGGAGGTTGTGTCACTTAATTTGTAATGATGTTGATTTGAATGTTTGTAAACTCAATTTATTTGGGTTGTACGTATTCCAAACTCTTTCAAAACTACATGAAATCAAGTTGTTCCAAAGTGGGTGACATAGTCTATACTTGTACGCTTCACATAGTAAATTTTAAGGTTCATTAAATAATAAAAAAATGGACATATAAAGAAAATAAGATTCATATCATGGTTAGTAAAGGCTGATCTTTTGATCGGGTGAGCGGGGTTGCTCAATTAATGACCTTCCCCTCTCATACCTAAGGTTCCAAACCGAGGCAACTTTGGTTATGATGAACAGTGGCCTTGGCACGAGTCATGGGTTTCCTAATTTTCCAAAATAGTTGGTGGCGTCTCTGAGATCTGATGACGCGGTCCATTTGTCGCCATAATTTTGTAATAAAATGGATTTTCTATAAAGTTTCCAAATTTGGACTCTCATCTATGTTTCACATTGCACTCGTGAGACTAGATCAAAGAAATCGAGGGTCCAAACAATTTGACGTGCACGTGTACCCCCCGGGCATCTTACACTCACTGACAAAGAAATGGTGTAAGGTTCCTGCTTTTGGGTGGCCAGGATTGTAGCTTCTCTGTATCTTCTAGTTGAACCTGGAGGGTGGCAATCTAATCTTTCAAATGGATGATTTGTTGTGCGTTGGCATCAGTAGCTTCCTTCAACTTTTTGTAGGATTCCATGTGTTCCTTTATGAGATATTGTAAATGGGTTGATCGCTGAAACTTTGCGTTGATTTCTTTTTGTTTATCAACAAGATCAAGGCGTGATTGGCTCAGCTTTGGAATCTGCTGATGAAATTCTTGGAGGGCTGGTTGAATGACTGAGTCCAAAGGAGCAGCAGCGGCTAAAAATTTCGAGCCAAAAGTCTGGATTGAAATTCGTCCTAGATGCAGAACGTCTTGGAAAGATAGGACCAACAGAGATTTTAAATCATTTTTGGCTCTCTCAACGTCATTGGATTAGCTGGAAGTAGCAACTCCACTACCAGAGGCCCTAGAAACAGTGGGGGTAGTTTTTTGAGATAGAGCCTCGAAATAGGCATCCAAAATGTTGGTTGGTTTTGGAATAGAGGAAGCAAGCTCTAGAGCCTTGAACGCTGGGGTAAGTTCATCCTGAGTTGCACCAGTCTTTTGGGTTTTTTCCTAAAACAAAGGAAGTTACAAGTAAAAAAAGAAGCCTAAGGAATTTCAAGAAAAGAAGCTTATTGTTGGAGATAAAGTTTTACTTTATTGACAGAAGGAGGAGATATGATCTCAGGAGGATTATCTTCTACCCAAGGGGTAGAAGCAGAGTTGGAAGAATCTACCAGTGGAGTGTTGCCTTTGCAAGTGACCATTTTTAATTGCTTTGGTTTTGATGGAGTTGGAATGGTTTTGGAGGGAGCTTTGGTTGCCTTAGTTATAAGGATTTCTCAAATAAAAAGAAGGCTCAGTAGAAGGTCAAAGAAAATGAAATCAAGAATAATAGAAAATATCTACCTTTGAAGAGAAAGAACTGGAGGGACTAGTTACAATGTTTGCTTTGTAAGTGGATCTGGTTCTCTTGGCAAGTGGGGTAGCACCTTCCTAGAAGACACAAGTTTAGTTAATGAGAAAATTGGGATTGTCATATTCCAGAAATGAATGGTAAATTCTAGACATACTTGTTCAGATCTGGAAAAGACAACTTTCTTTTCTGCTTAGAGGGCTTTTCTTGCCGATTTTTGCTGGAGCATCTGAGGGGGTAGGTACAATAACCGCAAGTCCAGAAACGGAGTGTCAGTAGCAAGCATAGCACAAAATGGGCAAAAAAAAAAAAGAGACAGATCTGAACTGGGGATAAGGATTGTTCTGATTATTCCTTGTCTAATAGCATCCTCAATTTCCTAAATAGGAACTCTAGTCTTTGCAATGGTAACCTTTTCCTTTTCAGGGAGGAAGGCATCCATCCCTTCTTTATGAAGAGTGTCAGCAAAGACAGAGGATGTATTAGGAAATGAAGGAATGTTTTTGCCACATGGTTTTAGGAAAGTTTCTAAAGCGGGAGTTTTGGCACCTAGGGTTTGATAAGCTCTAAGGACAGCTAAATTTGCCTTATCTTGCTGCCTTTTGGAAATTTTAGTTAGTTTTTCTTTCTTGATTTTTTTTTTCCCCTTCAAGTTTCAATGGATTCCATTTACACTTGAAAAATTTCTCAAAGCAAAGGACTGAATTGAAACGTTTAGAGAAGGAAATGATACCTTTTTCCTGTCCTCCAAGAGGGGCAGGGCTTGGGGGAATTGATTCTTTGTTTCTTCAATTCTGGCAATCCTGTTTGGGGACACGAACTAAGAAAGCCTTCAGGTCAATGGAGGTTTTGTTCACGATATACATGCCTCACCAGACGTCAAACTCAATAGTAGTGTCAGGAACTTCGTCGAAGGCCTTGAGTTGAAAGTTTTGCTTCAAAATAGGAAATACAGAGCTGATTGCCTCGATGTCTGTTATGCTCTAAACAAATCGGCCTTTGAATGTATGATTCTGAGACCAATAGGGGGAATGGGAATCATTTTGGAAAGATCAAATTGATTGGCAAACTGTGTAGCATTATTGTGACAACCTCGTTCTAAAAATTAGTCGTTAATTCGTAATTAAGAATATTAATTAAGTGGCTAAGTGAAATTATGTGTTAATTGTGTGTTTTGCATGCTATTTGTGTCTTTATTTGTCTGTTGTAGGAATATCTGTCTGAAATTTTGTTTCGATGTGGAAATTGAAGGCCTTATCGACATCTGAATATGAAGTTGACTAAGGCAATGCGTTATTTGGGATTTTTAAAATTTTATGGGAAGTTTAATTGGAATTCGATTCAGAATCAAATAATTAGAATAAATAGATTAGAATTAACTAAGTTTAACCAAGCTTAATTAGGCCAACTTAATCAAGCCTATATAAGGCACTTAAGACTCATCCTACAACATTCTACACATTTCTTCATCATCTTTGACATCAAGAAAACGTAGGAGAGAGAGAGAAAGTGTGAGGAAATGATTGAAATCAAGAGAGAAAAAGAAGAATTTGGAAGAAAGTTGGGAGTATTTGCTTGCTAGCTCAAGAATTAACAACTTTGAGTTCAATTGAAGAGTGTAGGTAAGGAATCCAACTCTTAATTTTTGTATTTGAATCACCAAATGTAGGAATTCAAGGGAACCTTAGAAGTTAATACAAGGATTGGTCTAGGGAGGTAGAAAAGAGGATCAATACTTGCATGCATGCATGCATGCATAATTCATGGAGATTGAGCTTGAATTCCATATTATACCTCACATGCATGGAGTTATTTTTACTACATTTGAAGAATTCAACATGATTTTGCTCTCATTATGTCATTTATACATGCTTTGGAACCAAAGAACTCCAAGTTAATGCATGCATATTATATACATAAAGATTCAAGTTGGTTTTGAAAAATTGACATGCTTTTGGGCCTTGATTTTGTGAATTGATATTCATTTCATGGTTTTATACAAGTTTCCAAGTGTTTTCTTGAGTTTTGGCCCAAAAGAATGAGTTTTGATGCTTTGAATTTGTGTTTTGAACTTGAAGATGAAATTTGGAAATTCCAAAATTTGGTCGCATCACTCGAGCGACCAAACTGTGACTCGACAGTACATTTCGAGCTCTTAGAAGTTTATAAAGTTTGATGGTTGGCTCGAGCGACCACCTTTTATTTTCAGTCTTGGCTCTAGCGACCAAGAAGTTGGCTCGAGCGTGAAATGAGAGCTCTCAAAACTTTTACAGACCAAGGGGTCCGCTCAAGCAACCAAAGCTTCACTTGAGCGAACTGACCTGTTTTCTGAAATTTTTTCAAGTGTTTCAAAGTGCAGAACTGCATCCTCATTCCATCTTAGGCATTCTTAAGTCATGATTTAGGCTACTACAATGAGGAACTGAATTAGAAATACACCTAAAAAGAAATGTAATAATAAAGTGTGTTCAAAGTGTATGCTTCAATGTGCATCCGTCACGTGTTTGTGTAGGTCATGCGCTATTATCTAACTAATTTGTCTACGTTGTCTATTCTGCTTCTGGAGCTGTCTGTGAGTAACAACTCTGTAGAGCTATGTTTGATTATAAGTATTTTCTGACTGATATGATATGATCTGTTTTCTGAAATGCAATTTTATGAATCATGAATGAATGTCCAATTTTTTGACATGTAATCATGGCATACTTAGCATTATCTATATCTGTTATCTGCTACCTGGTACCAAGATTTCACGTGGGTTCTATTCATGGAATTGATTATGCATAATCAACTATCCGATCTGCATGTGCGTCTTTATGACCAATCTGATCTGTTACTCTGCACGTAGGTCTTTATGACCAATCTGATCTGTTAACTAATGGATGTACCACGTATAACTCTTTATTAATCTGACTATGTATAAGAATCTATTTTTGATCTGAATTCTGATTTTTGAATCTGTTATGGACATCATTCATCGAAACTTTTACTCCGTTGTTATTCATTGGGCTCCAGCTCATTATTTATATTATGTATGTAGGTGATCAGGCATATGACCAGGCTTGGATCTGTATCTGTCAAGCTAACCACTGTGCCTCACGTGAAGGTTCCCGACAGTCTTTTGTGGTCAAGTTTTTGTGGGCAATGTTTGTGACTAAGCTATGAACAAGTCTTAAATTTTTATTTTCTTACGTCTTTTGGACAAGTTTTTGTTTATCTGTAATAGGGCCAAGTCCCTTTTTGTTTTATCTGTTGTGGGTGACGTAAGAATGATGTGATTATATATGTATATAAAGTTTGAAATTTCTGTCCCATATAAGTTTGCATAGCTTTATGGACATTTTGTATTTGATATTTGCTTTAGCTAGCCCGCTTATTTTGCTAATCTTTCTCAGAGGCCTTTGGTAATCTTAGGATTATTGGCCGATTTTGACACAAAACCTATAGGGGCGGGTTTGAGTTGTGACAATTATAGATCTCTACACCTTATTTGCTATTATTTGGATTGAAGTTGAGGCCAAATAGAAGGTTGCGTAAAATCAAAAAGGTAGTCCAAACATTGAATTGTTCATCTTTATGGCTAGTGAGCTGGGATACAGGAGTGTTGAGCCAAGAAGGAGCAAAATTGCTTGAAAAGGGTAAAAGGGCAAAAACATCACAAGTTACCATCTTTCTATAGAAAAATGTGACGTAGTTGTCAAAGGAATGAGCTTTGGAGTTGGCCTCCATGAAACAGAGGCCAAAACAGTCAGACTGAGGTATTGAAGTAGGAATAGACGGGGCAAACTCTAGAAAGTAAGCCCAAAGCCAGAGTTGCATGAGCCAGAAGGTCCCAGAACCGTTTCTGAAATGTGAGGAGACTAGTTCCATCATTCCTCTATAAAGATGAGCTAAAACTAGAGGGCCAAGAGCAATTTTTTTACCCTATGAAAGGGCTTTGGCTAGTTTAGTAAAATCTTTGGTAATTTTCTGGGAAATGACGTTGAATAGGCACTTGTTCAACCAGTAGATCAAGAAGGAAATGTGTTCATACTCAGAAACCTCTGGGGTTGTTTGAGCAGCCGACAGAAAAGAAGAATATGTCAATAACCTTTTGTCAGGGTAAACATGGGACACCTCTTTGCAGGTAAGGAGAGTATTGACTTCTTCTCCATGGGGACAAAGACAACCAAGAAAGCAATGTCTTGCAGAGTAGGCACCATATACCAGTCCTTAAATGAAATGAGTTAGTAGAGACAAACCAGTAATAAGAAATGGAGAAGAATAGAGCCTTACCAAGCTGAGTATTACCTCGGTTGAGCATGATGGCATCGTAGATTCCTGCTTTTTTCTAGACTTTGCTCTTGGCGGTTGCTACACGTTCCAACCAGGAAACGTACTTAATTTTTGGGGGTATGTCAAACTCTGATGGGAGAGACAAGGTTAGAATGATTCTAGTCAGCGGGAACAGAGTGTTCGAGCGACAACTTTTACTCCAAACATGGGTAATAATTATTCAGATAGGAGGGTAAACTAGCGGCAAAGGCAGAACGAAGCCCTAATTTGCACGACAGAGACGAACCCAGGGAATGATGAGGAAGATCGATCAGATGATCAGAATACATGGAGGGTTTCTTATCTTTGATGAGGGCATCAACCTCAAGACCAACAAATGGAAGCTCCTTTTTAGCTTTTTTAGAACCCATTCATGAAAATAAAGAATGAGAAAATAAATTCTGGGTAAATGAAGAAGAGATGAGAGGGTTTTGAGAAGAAGAAGAATAGGAAGAGCTCGGAAGGTAAGTCGAGTAAGTGAGGTCGGCGCGTGGCTGTCATCAGAAAAAGATCCCTTTTTTTTTTTTCTTTTTTTTTTTTTTTTAGAGGGGGGAAAAGTATTTGATTTCAACTCTTTTTTTTTTTTTTTGGGTTTTTTTTGTTATCTCTGTAATCGGGGATGTCATCTCCTGACTACAATAAAAATCAGTTTTGTTTTTGCACATCAATAGCGTAACTGGCTTATCACTTTGAGTTTGAAAACAATTTTGTTTGATTGAATTTGAGATTGATGAACTCTGAACTGGACATTGATTCCATACTGACCTGAATAAAAAAAAAAGGACTTAAAAAACGAAGCAAAACAATCCAAACACACTTATATACACTGACTGGTATGAAAGGAACTTAAAAACGTGACTCTGAAACACAACCATTGTGCCTAAGCGATTCTGTAGTTTGTCATGATGGGTTGAAATTGAAACTTGTGGGCCGACCAAAAAGTTGAAATCAAACCCGGCTAGATGAATAGCAACTTCTGGCGGTGAATAGTTGACTGGAGCGGTGGAGAAGATAGAATCTCTGACCCGACTATGCCCCTAGTTCATTGCCTTGACTTTTTTTCTCTTGATTTTTTGAAAAAATATTTTGATCACCATGAGAGTTAGATTAGCATACTTATTCAATTTTCTGTTTTGAAATCATGGAAGCTAAGTTGTGAGCACTGAAAATTTTCCTTTTTTTTTTAGTCCAAGAATGGTCCAAGTTTTGCAAAAATGGAATAATTTTTGAGAAAATCAGTGAACTTCATTCAAAATAATCAAAGCCTATTCTTGCAAATGGCCACTACCCAACCAACCTGGAATCAACCATTGGGGTGCATAACCCCAAACCAGATAATCTCGAATTGGTCCTCTTATAGCAATGATGATAACCGAACCGAGCCGATCCAAACTGAATGAAGCTAAGCAAAACTGGACTGAAGTGAACTGAACCGAACGGAGCCAATTTGAATCGAACCAACTGAACCGAGCATCACGAAGACAAGCCAAGCAAGCACGGATAGGACAGCAAAGTCGACTAAAGATGCACCAATCAAACATGGACGAGATGAATAAGTTGAAAAATTATTAGGGCTGAACATCAAGATGAAGCTACCTACGTATCCCCAAGATAGGAGTCAAGCCATACGTAGTTCCGGCTAAGGTTCACTCGAGTATTGACACTCTCCTTTTGTGCTCTAACTTTTGCCAAGGCCTCCCTTTCGGGTTTTCAACCTTGCGAGCTTTTCTTTTTTTCATTTTTATTTTTTCATTTTTTTTATTTTTTGTTTTTCTGCTTTAACTTTTGTCTGAGTCGCCCTTCCGGGTTTTCCGCCCAACAAGCCTCTCAAGGGTTTCAGTTTAGCTTATCCATGTTGATTAGGTGTAAGATCACTAGGCCATCAAAATCTATAAGAATGACTGCTAGGACTAGGCTAATTAGGGTCTGAATTTGCCCTTAATGTAGTGGATTGGAACTCAATTGTCCTTCTTCTCTCAAATTCTGGGTTTTGACTTTTTGGGCAGTCTTCATTGGGAAATGATCCAGTTTTAACTCTTTGCTCACATCCAATCTCATTGCCCCTAGTTCAAGGGCTGTTTCCAATCTAAATCACATCCGACCTTCTTGTCTCTAGTTCAAGGGCTGTTTCCATTTTGAATCACAAGCCCTATGTTATTGCCCCTAGTTCAAGGGCTACCTCCATTTCGGCTATGCAAGGCCTCAGACTTTGTAGGAATCAGGCCATACGTAGTTCCGGCTATGGTTTACTCGGGTATTGACAATCTTGTTTTGTGCTCTAACTTTTGCCAAAGCCGCCCTTTTGGGTTTTCAACCTTGTGAGCTTCTCATTTCATTTTTTTTCTTTTTTCATTTTTTATTTTCTAATTTTTTTTTTGTTTTTCTGCTCTAACTTTTGCCTGGGTTGCCCTTCTGGGTTTTTGGCATAGCGAGCCTTTCAAGGGTGGTACTTTCGTTTTAGCTAAGGAGGTCGGACCTCAAGTCAAGAGGGATCCTATGCTGTATAATCTCAAGATCCATTCCAGGCATGTCTTCATAGGACCACGCAAAAATATTGTTTGAAATCTTTTCACAAAGTGACTAATTGCTTGTGCTCTTACAAAGATAAAATAGAACCAATTTGGACCAAGCCAGGATCCTTCTCAGTACCCACATTAACATAAATGATCTCATTCATCAAGGGCTTAGCACACCTCTCTTCCTCTTAGTTGATCAAAGTTTGCAAATCTCGAGGAAGGGAATGTCTTCCTCTTTGTTTTTATCAGAGCTTACAAAAAGTTTTGAAATTTTTGGTCAATGCAATGACTTAAAGGCATAGAGAAGAAGGCATACTCTATGGCACTTTTATTGAAAAGAAACTCCGACTCAGTAAAGACAACCGACTCAAAAGAAAATGACAAAGAAGACCTAGTCAGGATAGAAATGTCTAGGTTTAGCACTCTCGAAATCAACAGACTCTGACTCACTGGAATGACTCGAGCCTGATCCTAACTTTACACACTTGGTGGAATCAAACTTAGACTCAATACTCAATTCAGAACTCAGAATAAAACCATTCTCAAATTGCTGGTCAAAGTGTGGGCCATCCACAACATTCAAAATAAAGCCCGTGCAATCAATAGGTGGTCACTCCCCAATCACAGAAATAGTCGGATGTCCCACAAGTTCTATTTATTTACACTGGTAGACTTTGTGGGATATTAGACTTTTCTAAAGTAATGGTGCTGCAACAACTTAGCAAAAATAGAACTTCCAATCAGAACTATGGCAGCGCTTTGGCCCAATTCGCACAACTGACCACTGTATACATCACCGAAAAACTAAACTCAACCTCACAAACTGAAATGTCTGAATGACTCATTCGAATTTGAGAACCCCTGTATAGATCCAAAACATTGCACATAACACATAGCAGGAAAGAGAACAAACACCCCTATGGAGGGTAAGGTTATCCTGTCCTAGCTTTTGAAATGATCTAGGGTTCACTATTCAAACAAGCGGCATCATACATCCTAGAAATGGGAGAGCATCCTATCCTAATTTTGAAAGGTACTATAGCTCACTATATGTACAAGGTTAGCTCTACTCTAGGAGTTGAAGTCAAGGTAACTTTACCAAAAAGTCCGTTGGGTCATAACCAATGAAGATCTTAGGAAATCAAAAGAGTCAATATAACCTCTCTTCAAAATCTGAGAACCTTCAGATCTCAAAAGATTATAACACAAGGCCTCTAAAGTAACGTAGAGATATGTGTAGTGTCACAAAAAGTGTGCGTGTGCTCCCACCAGTATCTGGGCAACCCATGAACTTTAAGTGCACCAATGCATGCAACGCAATAAACATATAATTGAAAATAAAAGTCATATCATGGAGTTTGAGTCAAGGTTTCATAAAATCCCCAGCAGAGTCACCAGAAACTGTAACATGCCCGGGGGGTACCTGTGCGCGTTAAACAATTCAGACCCTCAATTTCTTTGATCTAGTCTAACGAGTGCAATGTGAAACATAGATGAGAGTCCAGATTTGACAACTTTATAGAAAATCCATTTTATTACAAAATTATTGCCACAAATGGACTGCATCATCAGATCTCAGAGTTGCCACCTAATATTTTGGGAAATTAGGAAACCCATGACTCGTGCCAAGGCCACTGTTCGTCATAACCAAAGTTGTCTCGGTACGAAACCTTAGGTATAAGAGGGGAAGGCCATTAATTGAGCACCCCCGCTCACCCGATCAAAAGATCGGCCTTTACTAACCATGATATGAATTTTATTTACTTTATATGTTCATGTTCTGATTATTTAATAAGTCATAAAAATTACTATGTGAAGCATACAAGTATAGACTATGCCATTCAATTTGGAACAATTTGATTTCATGTATTTTGAAAGAGTTTTTAAGATGTACAACCCAAATAAATTTAGTTCACAAACATGAAAAATCAACATCGTTACAAATTAAGTGACATAACCTCCATCCACTAGCATTCATACAGTTAAGCCTCATAGTAGAATGTTAAACATAGTAAGAAAAACACACACAAACGGGATGCTAAAGCATAAAAACTTATATGTTTGACATCCCGCAAACAAGCTACAAAACAAAGTTAGTAAAATATGCATGATCCTATATACAAAATCCTAATGCAATATATACACAAGAATGCTTCTAAAGATTCGGCTTCTAAAACATGATATGTGAAACATTGCAAAACATGCGATAGCGCACAAAATCATGTAATGATCAATTAAAGCACAAAGATGCAAATTTAGCCGGATCTAGGCATGAATATAAAAGCATGGATGGCATGTAAGATATATACATATGCACAGTAATGGAAAACGATTAAAGAATGTGATAGATAAGAAGTGGGGATGGGGAATTATTACAACACTTTAAATATTACAAATCGAAATGAGAGAGAGAGAGAGAGGAGGGAATATTGCAATAAAATAAAATAAAAGCTTCATGCCTTTTTGGAACTGTTGGCGGAAATTGGTCAACATTGGAGATTACACCATCTTGTCCGAAAGAAGCTAACCGACCGGCCAACTAGGCCGAGCAAAACTTGTCTTGTTGCGAAACCAAGAAAAAAAAAACAACAAGAAATATGTAGGTGGCTCAACTAACCACTACCGGTTAGCTTACAACACAACTAATATGAAACAAGAGCAAGCAAATAAGCAAATAATAATAATAATACTAATAATGAGCTAAACAAACTACTTGGATTACAACAACACACTATGAAATATAAAGTATGAAAATAAATGTTAGATAAACAGACCACTTGGATTATAACAAAACACTATGAAATAAGAAGCAAAAAAATAAATATGAAATAGAAAATATAAGAAAATGAAAGACTAGAAGTTCACCTTACAAAGAAAGATTGAACTTCTTGATTTCCAAACTTTCTCTTGATCGCCCTCAAGTTTAGGAAATGTGTTCTCAATCCTCAATTCGAAACTAGAATTTGAGCTTGGAATGACGGTTTTGAACAAGGGTATGATCACTCTTTTCTTGGCAAGAATACTCTCTTTGAATAAGGCTTTGAGTGGTTTTGACAAGGGAAAAGAAGATGTAAGAGCTATGTAACTTCACTAGTTTGGCAAGATAATTCTCTTGATTTCAAGACTTTCTTTTCTTTCAAATTCTAACACAATTTTAGCATTTTGTCCCTATACTTCTCTTCTTAAAAATTCCTCTTCAAAATTGAAGACTGGAGCTCTTATTATATAGCCAATGCAAGTGGGCAATGGTAGAAGACAAAGTGAAGGATAAAGTGAAGCTTTTTTTTGGAAGATAATGGAGTTAATAGGGGACAATGTATAATGGAGGTGAATGATGAATAGTGATGGTGGTGTGTGATTTATAAAAATGGATGATGAGTTGAGATGGTGGGATATGATTATGAAAGATAGAGAGTGGAGATGGTGGGATGTGATTATGAAAGTGGGTGGTGAGTGGAGATGGTGGGATGTAATTAGTGAGTGGGGATGGTGGGGTGTGATTATGAAAGTGGATGATGAGTGGGGATGGTCGGGTATGAATATGAAAGTGGATAGTGAGTGGAGATGGTGGGATATGATTATGAAAGTAGATGCGGAGTGGGAATTGCTGAGGAGTGGGAATTGGTGGGGTGTGATTATGAAAGTGGATAGTGACCGGAGATGGTGGGGAATGATTATGAAAGTGGATGATGAGTGAGGATTTTTGGTAGGAAATTTGGTAGTGGAGATTGGTGAATTTTGGATGAAAAATAATTTGGCCAAAAATGTGTGAATGTTGGGATTAAAGCTCAAATTTCATCTCTCGTACTAAGGATTTTGTGGGAAACACGTTCTGATTGTCATCATCGGTTAATCAAAAGAAAGCGCCCAAGTCTTAGGGCCAGTCAAAATAGGGTGTCTACACCGAGTGTCCGAATTAACTACTTATTACAAATCCAAACGAATAATAAATGAAAGACTATTTAATTTATTACAACAATGATATTACATAAACCAATGATTGCTCATATACTCATGATGATATTCCTCAAAAAATGCTCTGGGAATTGTTCTGTTTCACCCTCGACCACATGCTTTCAACCAAAAGTGCTCTATTTACCATACATTGGAGCCCGGCCAGCCCACAATGAGACCCAACCAGGCCTAAATAAATCTGGTTGTGCCTTATGTTTTTGCAGAAAACTACTTTTTGTGCTTTGAGGTGAAGACAGTGCAGACAGAGCATTTCTAAGCCATGCTTGTCCGTTCTTCTCTTCTCTATCATAGGGATACTCAAGAGAGGAGCGAGTTTAGTTCTCAAACCTTGAATGCTTGCAAGTTGATTGAGTGATGGTTTTAGACACGATAGGACAAAAAATTAATGAATGCAATGAATGACAAACCATACCTCCTTCCAATCATGAAGTTAATTCAAGAAGAGAGGTAGACAAGCTTCAAAAGTCATCAAACATCACAGATTAGTATGCGATGGGTCTAGAAGCGTTGGATTTGGTTTAACGTCTGACAGAATCCAACCAATTTTTATTAGCTATTTATGTCGGTTTAATCCAATTTTATTAGCCTTTTCCAACTTACCTTTCCATTTCTTATCTTTAATCCATTTTGTCCAAAAGTGATAAATATGTCCACTAATGAAGAGAAGCGTCAAACAAGTTGTTTTTGACATGCGAGAGATGTAATGCCCTGATAATGAACCTCTGAAGAGATTAAATTATTAAGCATGGAAGGTCTCTTTCTCATGCTTAAACAACTATTGTTTGAAACAACTCTTACAAAAAAAAAAAAAAAAAAAAAAAAAAAAAAAAAAAAAAAAAAAGAAGAAGAAGAAGAAAACCAACAAAGGAGGGACGTTGCAGAAATGATTATGCAAAGTTGATTATTACAAAAGCGGGACTCTTTGCATGAAAACTAAGCACACAAAGCAATCAACTCAAATGAATTGGTGTCTAAGGCCTAAACAACCAGATCCATAAGGACTTACGACACTACAAACATAATATTCAAAGCATAAATTAAAAGCTAGTAAACAACCCCTAAATGCCAAGAAAATAGTGGCAAAAGCAAGAGAAGGTAAGTAAAAAGAGTAGAGAAAAAGCAATGGAACAAAGCCTAAGGAAGAGTGGTTAACCCCTCCACTTTTTGCAATTTTAAATCACATATTTCAGCCTCAAAATAGTCCAAAAACAATGGCTAAATTTAGATAAATGAGTGGGAAACACAAGGATAAAAGTTATGGGATAAGGTCCAAGCAAGGGTGGTTAACCCCTCCACCTTTGGTAGCTCTTAATTGACAACTTTCAGCACTTGAAAACAGTCCCAAAACAGTGTATAAAACAAGAAAAAGAGAGGAAAAGAGTAAAAAAGAAGTAAGGAAAAAGATGCAAAATTGTACCTCTTGAAAAGTGAGGTAACTTCTTAGTTGACAAACTTGATTCCAAACACTCAAGTTTCTGAAATAAGCTTTGGAAGTTCAACAAAAAGCTTCAAGAACAAACTCCAATGGTGTATGTATTGTGTATGTATAGCTAAAAGGTGATATGAAGTCAATGAAGCTTTTGGAAGGAAGATGGATGTTCTTAGCTCTCAAAAATCTTCAAAGCCTTTGGAAATATTTCCTAACCCGAAAATCTGAAGTGGGAGGTCTTATTTATAGAGTTTGAGCCAAGTTGGTCGAAAATATCCCAAAAAAATAACAGCTAGCGAATTCCCGCCAACTGTCCTGTTTGTCGCTAATGAGACCCCGCCGGGCCATAAAACACATGACTGGGCCCAAAAATGAAAGCCGGGTCTAAAAAGGCACCGCAAACTGTTTTTCACTAAAACCCGGCCAGGTCTAAACAAGCCACAGCTGGATCCAAACAAACCCGGCCGGGTCTAAAAAACTGCTTTCAAGCCCAACTTTCAAAGGGGCCTATCTCCTTCATCCAGACTCGGTTTTAGGTGATTCTTAAGTCTAAATTGAAGCTCTAGAAGTCTACTTTCCAATGGTGTGGTGGCCACACATCTAATTTATAAGTGTACATAGAGATATGCCTAATTTGGTGAAGGCTGTTCATTTCTTTTTTAATGGTTTGATACTCAACCTTTTCCCCAACTAGTTTTCTTCCATCCCCTCCTATTTCCTTCAAATTCAAACCTATAAATAAGATGTTTTTAAAGATATTTCAAAGGGTTCAACTCCCTTCCATTTATTTCCACTTTGTCAGAGGAAGCGACTCCAACCACACCGGAATCATGAGAGGAGAAAAAAAAAATTCCAAACATGCTAAAATCGTGTGAAGAAGGACACGATCTAACCATGTTGAAATTGTGAGAAGAGGAAGGGACTCTAACTACGCTAGAATCGTGAGAGAAGAAAAAACAAATTCCAAACACACTGAAATCGTGTGAGGAAGGACACACTCTAGCCATGCTAAAATTGTGAGAAGAGGAAGCGACTCCAACCACACCGGAATCATGAGAGGAGAAAAAAAAAATTCCAAACATGCTAAAATCGTGTGAAGAAGGACACGATCTAACCATGTTGAAATTGTGAGAAGAGGAAGGGACTCTAACTACGCTAGAATCGTGAGAGAAGAAAAAACAAATTCCAAACACACTGAAATCGTGTGAGGAAGGACACACTCTAGCCATGCTAAAATTGTGAGAAGAGGAAGCGACTCCAACCACACCGGAATCATGAGAGGAGAAAAAAAAAATTCCAAACATGCTAAAATCGTGTGAAGAAGGACACGATCTAACCATGTTGAAATTGTGAGAAGAGGAAGGGACTCTAACTACGCTAGAATCGTGAGAGAAGAAAAAACAAATTCCAAACACACTGAAATCGTGTGAGGAAGGACACACTCTAGCCATGCTAAAATTGTGAGAAGAGGAAGCGACTCCAACCACACCGGAATCATGAGAGGAGAAAAAAAAAATTCCAAACATGCTAAAATCGTGTGAAGAAGGACACGATCTAACCATGTTGAAATTGTGAGAAGAGGAAGGGACTCTAACTACGCTAGAATCGTGAGAGAAGAAAAAACAAATTCCAAACACACTGAAATCGTGTGAGGAAGGACACACTCTAGCCATGCTAAAATTGTGAGAAGAGGAAGCGACTCCAACCACACCGGAATCATGAGAGGAGAAAAAAAAAATTCCAAACATGCTAAAATCGTGTGAAGAAGGACACGATCTAACCATGTTGAAATTGTGAGAAGAGGAAGGGACTCTAACTACGCTAGAATCGTGAGAGAAGAAAAAACAAATTCCAAACACACTGAAATCGTGTGAGGAAGGACACACTCTAACCACGCTGAAATAGTGAGAATAAGGAAAAACAAATTCTAAACACGTTATGTTGAATCCATCATTTCTAGAGCCATCACTTACTAATTCGTGATGTTTGATGACTCTTGAAGCTTGTTTACCTCATTTCTTGAATTAACTTCATGATAGGAAGGAGGTATGGTTTGTCTTTCAATGCATTCATTAATTTTTTTGTCCTATCGTGTCTAAAACCATCACACAATCAACTTGCAACCATTGATGGTTTGAGAATCGAACTCGCTCCTCTCTTGAGTATCTCTATTATAGAGAAGAGCAGAAACGACAAACATGGCTTAGGAATGCTCTGTTTGCACTGTCTTCACCTCAGAGCACAAAAAATAGTTTTCTACGAAAACATAAGGCACGACCGGATTTATTTGGGCCCGGCCGGGTCTCATTGTGGGCCAGCTGGGCTCCATCGTATGGTAAACGTAGCACTTTTGGTTAAAAGCATGTGGTTGAGGGTGGAACAGAATAGTTCCCAGCAAGGCAGATAGAGCAGTTTTTGAGGAATATCGTCATGAGTACATGTGCAATCATTGGTTTATGTAATATCATTGTTGTAATAAATTAAATAGCCCATTTATTATTCATTTGGATTTGTAATAAGTAGTTAATTCGGACACTCAAACATTTAGAACCTTTTGCGCGAGGACAAATATGTAATAATTTGTGTATGTCTTCCAACCCCCATTCTTTCTCCCTTTTATTTATCTGCTTATGATGAATAGCATATAGTATCATTTGTTTTCCATAGCATTTTCCATGACTTGAATCTGTTCGTTTTGTATGCATAGAGGTCCGGCTCATCATATTAATCAAATGTCAATTTCAAACTTCTTACTTGAATACATGCGCTATCACATGCCTTGAATTAACTCGTATGCCATGCTAGTAGCCGAGCCTATTAATTGCATGTCGTATCGTTGCATTAGTCATGTTGCATTATTTAGGATCATGCATTTCTTCTAACTATTTTCTTTCTTTTGGCTCATCTTCGGACATTTGGGGAAAGCATTTCTTTTGCTTTAGCATATTGTATACATGTGATTGCTACCATATCGAACATGTTACCATGAGGCTAAATACTTAGTTGATATACTGGTTTGAATGCTTGTGGATGAAGGCTATTTGCTTAAATTGGGATACTTTGATTGATGTACATATGAGATCACTTTTTTAAGTGGTACATATTCAAAACATGTTTTTCAAAACAAACATGAAATCAAAACATTCCAAATTTCGTGAAATTAGTCTATACTTGTGTGCACCACATAGTAAAGATAGCATAATAATCAGAATAAGAGCATATACTGTACATAAGAATCACATCATGATTACTAAAGGCCGATTTTTGATTGGGTGAGTGGGGTGCTCAATTCATGACCTTCCCCTCTTATATTTAAGTTCCCGAGTCGAGACACTTTGGTGATGACGGACAAGTGGCCTTTGGCACGAGTCACGGGTTTTCTAAATTTTTCAAAATATTTAGGTGGTGACTTTAAAATCTAGTAATGCAGTCTATTTTTGGCATTTTTGATTCAAAATCGATTTTTTCAAAAAATTGTCAGATTTTGACTCTTTTGTATTTTCACTGTTTCACATTGCACTTGCGAAATCAGATTCAGAACCACGGGAGTCCGAACTGTAGGGCTATCGTATCCAAGAAGAATAAACCCCTCCGAGGAGCACGAAAAGCGAGCTACAGTTTCTGGCGGCTCTACTGGGGATTTAGAGAACTTGACTCGAAATTCATGATGTGAATTTTTATCTACACTTATATGTTCTTTGCATTGAATTTACATTGTTACTCTAAGTCACTATGTTTTCCATCTGCTATTCCTGGACGGTTTGCCGGCGGCTTGCCCAAAAGCTTACCAAAAGGCTGACCGGTCGTGGGCTTTGCCATGTTGGAAACAGAACCCTTAGATCTGGATTACCGCTATACCGCTTAATCCACCTTTCACTTCTCGGTGTTAGGTGTGAAAGGTTTATTAGGTAATCTTGCTGAGGTACTCCTTTTGACCATTTGGCCTAACTGCATCTAGTAAAGCCATAGTGACTATTCCAAATTATGACAGGATGCCACCCATAGACAGGATGTTGTGAAACTCTTTGTTTGAAAATAGTGCAGCCTAGATCATGTCAAAATCTAGGACAGGATAACCCTACCCCCTCATAGGGGTGTTTTGGTTCTCTTTTATCTGGTATGTGCTCTTATAGTGAAACTGTACAGGGATGCACCGTGTTAGTGGTACAAAAGTTGATATCAGTTTTGAAGAGGGGCAGAGTTCAATGAGAAATACAGTGCTTTAGTTGTGTTATTTGTTACGAATTGGGCCGAAGTGCTGTTCAATTTTGATTGCTTTTCTTTTCTTTCTTTTGCTAGGTAGTTTACAAAAATAGTTTCAGATAGACCCAGTATCCCCCAAGTTTTGTGGACTCGTTTCGGCAGACTCTGTAGAATCCAGGATCTTGTTGACGGTCAGCCAACATTGGTCTCTCTTCCACCGGTTGCTCGACAAAGAAGAGACAGGCAGTTATCAGCACCAACACAGAGCACTCAGCAAACACCTGTTCGTCCCCACCCACTCAGCTCACCAGTACCTAATTCTCCCAGACCTATGATGCCTTAGAGTGCAGAGGAGGTTACTACTATGATAGCAACTTTCCAGAAAACCATGGATATCTTGAATCAAAGAATGGCCACACAAGAAGAAACTATCGTTGACATATGACACCCATCTGGGGCATCGGTACCTACTATACATCTAGTCCTGGCCGCCCAGCCAAATCCTGATCCACCTCTACCAGTTGAAAACCCTTAGGCTTTGGATTCTCAAGAGATGTTTGCACAGGCTCTAGCTTTCAGGCCTCTAACGCAGCCCCACGGGGGGACTCCTTCCCTTTGACATCAACGATATTGATCCAACTATGTTCAAAATTGTCAGGCTAGAGAAAGCGCTTAAAAAATCACAAGGCTTCAATTCCATTCTGGATATTGAAGATGGTTATACCAAGGTCTTGGTCAGATTGCTAGAAAAATTCAAGATGCCTCACATTGACAGATTTGATGGTAGTGGGGACCCCATTGTTCACGTTCGCCTGTTTTTAGACGTTTTGAGGCCAATGGGCCTAACTCGGGCCCATAAATTCTCATTGTTTAGAAGAACTTTATTAGACATGGCAGCTATCTGGTACGCCAAGCTGGAGAATTCTACCAAACGGAACTCGGAGAAATTATCGAAGGGATTTGTTAATTAATATTCATATAATACTCCGATAGAGGTAACTATCAGCGAATTACAGGTAACTACTCTAAATCCCAAGGAACCCTTCATTGACTTTGTTTTAAGATGGAGGGCAAAAGTAGCCAAAATCACAAGAAGGCCATTAGAAAGGGAACAATTCTGGTTGGTAGTTTAGAGCCTTGAACCGGACATGTTGTAGAAAATGATCATCACACCACTATCTACCTTCGCCGCTTTGCATGAGTTAGGGGTTCAAATTGAGAGTGCTTTCAAGAAGGGAATCATTCAGAGTACCATCGAACCGACAAAGAGGCCATTTACTAGGGGTACCAATGCAATCAATGGCACTATTCCTATGCCTGTAGAGATCAATATCGTCATTACAATGGCCAAGATAGCAGATCCATTTGCTGGCACAACCTCACAAACCACTCCCATCAAAAACCTTTTTGCTGATAATAGCCTAAGATCAACCACTTCGACTAGGCCCCAAACTCAAAATTTTCATCCTCTTTACATGGATCTCTCTCAAGCCTTGAAAATTCTGCTAGAAAAACAACACGGTCATGATATGACCCGTTGCATCCGCTTCCATCATAAGATTCAGGATCTTATTGATGAAGAGATCATAGCTCCACCAAAAAGACCTCATGTCACCACTAACCCATCACCTCCACACCTCAACCTAATCCTTACATTGCCATCCACCTACAACCCCAGCATATACATCACCCCAACCCATTTACCCAAGCCTGAGGTGTTCACTCTAGAAAACACAGACTTGTGTATGATGGATGCACCTGAGACCTAATCATCTCAAACCCCCAAAATTGAACTCCCTAGTAGTCTAATTCCAGTCCAACCCACTCCATAGAGCCTAGCCCAACCAGTTCATTGAGACCAAGTCGGTTTAAATACCTTGCAGGCACCAATAGCCAAACCCACTACATCTGAGCTGTTAAGCATGATTAAAGATCTTCAAAGCACTGTGGCAGATTTAGCCTTTGGGATCTTGGCTCCATCATTGGCCACATCACATGCCAAAAATTTCACGGTAAAAAACTCATTGATCTTGGGGTGAGCTGTAATTGGAAAGGGCCAACCCAAAGTTAGCTCATGTCTAGGTGATGCCATATCAACAACAAGTGGACCTCACTCTGATATAGCCACCCAATCCCTTGGCAAAGCTGAAGTAAGTGGCAAGAACGAAGCCGGGACAAGTATTGATTCTTATGCACATCTCATGTGGGCTATTGAGGCTTTAAAAGTCAAAGGGTTGAACAAGTAGCAAGTGCTTGTAGTTGTTACAAAGACTATGGATGACACTTTTGTCGCTTAGGTTAGGATCATTTTGAACCAGGGGGTAGGCCATGACAAGGGATGTCATACCAGAAACACCCCTTCCAGCTCCGGTCCTACACTCGTAAAAGATCATCAAACCCAATCAACACCTGCCGACCCTTTTGTCAATACTTCCAGGACTGGTAACCACATCTTCAATTCCCTTTACATGACCTTGTCTAAAGCTCTCCAAATCCTCATGGGACAAGGCCACCTCAAACCCCTTAAATTTTGACCTCTCCCTGATCGCCTTTCAACCAGGCATGACGCTGCCAACTATTGTGCCTTCCATCAGCAACTCGACAATGACACTAACCGTTGTTTTTGCCTTTGCCATGAAGTTCAAGACCTGATTGACGACAAGATCATCACTCCACCAGGTCCTACAAAATCTATCGGAACAGGATCAATTGGGGGATAGTGCGACTGGTCCTGTGATCAGAGATAAACCACCTGCTGATGGCATGCATTTTACTCCAAACATGGTAGATGGCACGTATTGATTTTAGCAATTTGAAAATATTTTTTGTTTTACTTTCTGAACTAGGTAATGAGTAAGTCTTGTTGTGTCAGAGTGTGGTGATTTCGAGGGTGTTAACTCGGGTATCACTGTCCTGTTTGTGTTTGTCTTATCTTTTTTTTCTTTCTTTTGAGTCTATTTCAGTCATTAGGCCAAAAGATCTGAATGAAACGACAGTAATTTTTACCTACTTCTCTGTGCCTTTAAATCATTGCATTGACCAAAGATTTTCAAAACTTTTTCCAAAACTATGATGAAAACAAAGAGGAAGGAATTACTTGGGATTTGCAAAATTTGATCGACTGAGAGGAAGAGAGGTGTGCAAAGCCCTTAATGAATGAGATCATGTCTGTTAATGTGAGTAATGAGAAGGATTCTCGCTTTGGTCCAAATTGGTTCTACATTGTCTTCAGAGGGGCACGGACGACTAGTCATTTTATTGAAAGATTTCAAAAATATTTTTGCGGGGTCCTACGAAAACATGCCTGGAATTGATCTTGAGATTGTACAGCATAGGATCACTCTTGGCCTCGAGACTCAACCCCCTTTTTCATTCGAAACCTTGATGTAGAATGTTCAAACAATCAGCCACAATATGAGGCTTACATGGCCGGATTGGAAGCAGCTCTTAAACTAGGGGCAATAAGGTCAGATGTGATTGAAGGAAGTTTGCATAGTTGGATGAGAAGCAACCCTTGAACTAGGGACAAAAAGGTCAGATGTGCTCAAAGATTCAAAGTTGTGTCATTTCTTAAGACAACGGAGATCGACAAGAAAGTGAAATCCCATAATTTGAAAGAAGAAAATTTATTGTTGAAGGACAATCAAGTTCTCATCCACGACACTAGGGGCAAATTCAGACCCAATTGGATGGCCAATTGGATGGGCTCTTACATCATCAAGATTATTGAGTCACAGTCATTCTTGTGGATTCAGATGGCTTAGAGATCCTACGACCAATCAACATGGACAAGTTAACTTTTCTATCCTTGAGAGGCTCGCTGGGCTAAAAACCCGTAAGGGAGACCCAGACAATAGTTAGAGTTAAAAAGAAAAAAAAAAAGGAAAAGAACAAAAATGAAAAAAATGAAAACAAAGAACAAAGCAGAAAAAAGAAGAAGAAGAAGAAGAAGAAGAAGAAGAAGAAAAAAAAAATAGAAGAAAAAAATCGAAAAAGCTCGCAAGGTTGAAAACCTGAAAGGACGGCCTTAGCAAAAGTTAGAGCACAAAAGGAGAGAGTTAATAGCTGAATGCACCTTAACCGGGAACTATATGAGGCCTGATTCCCATCTTTGGGATACGTAGGCAGCTTCATCTTGAAGTTTCGCCCTAATCATTTTTTTGAATTCACTCATCTTGTCCATATTTGATTGATATAACGTTATTCGACTCAGCTATCCGTATTTGATTGGCTTATCCCCATTTGATTCAGTTGTCCTATTTCTCCTTCATGATGGGTTCAGTTGCAAGACGAATTCAATTATACATCTTAAAGGTTGATTTCACGTTGATCGAGTAGTGCTCAGTTGCGAAAATAGATTTTGAGGACTTTTAATGAAGTTGACCGATTTTCTCAAAAATTATTCTAGGTTTGCAAAACTCAAACCATTCTTTGGACCCAAAAAGAGAAAATTTTCAGTGCTCATGGCCTGATTCACATGATTTCAAAATGGAGAAGTGGAACAAGCATGCTAATCAAACTCCTATGTTGATCAAAATCTTTTCAGTCAAAAAACCAAAAGAAAAGGTCAAAGCAATGAACTAGGGGCACAGTTGAGTTAGGTTTTTGTTCTTTACCCGCACTTTGAATTCTCGTTACCGTAATTAAGCAATCGCTGGA
Source organism: Camellia sinensis (assembly GCF_004153795.1). Classification (NCBI taxonomy): domain Eukaryota; kingdom Viridiplantae; phylum Streptophyta; class Magnoliopsida; order Ericales; family Theaceae; genus Camellia; species Camellia sinensis. Next base: position 115,213 of record NW_021025027.1, read on the forward strand.
AAATGCACAGTAGTTGTCGCCGACAATGCTTTTCCATAGGGGGTTGACCAGTGATGTTTTGTTTTGTGTCCATTTTATTCCAGTAAGCATGGTTTTTGCTCGTTGTCACTGGCGATGCTTTTCCGTCGGGCAGTCAAGCGGTGTTGATCTATTTTATGTCCATTTTATTCCGACAAGCGTAAATGGTGCGTTTGGGATGGTTTTTTCTCTATTTTTTTTTTCTTTCATTGAGTTGTATTTTGTGTTTTGGTTAGTCATAGGCTCAATATTCAGTTCAGAATTAATTAAAATACAGCCATTTTCAAGCTCAAAATTCAAAACAAAATGATTTTTATGCTCAGTGTTGTGCCATTCATGCCATTCGGATTTTCCATTCGGATTTGCATAAAAAAAAACAAAAAAAAAATTGTTTTATTAACTTCAGGGATCAAGCCCCGATCAAATTTGTACAAAAGAGAGTTGAAGCCACTCCTGAGCATATATACAAAAAACAACAAACAAAATACAGAAAAAAAGGGAAAAAAAAAACAAAAAAAAAAAGAGGGGATTTTTTTTCTCTTTCTTTCTCTTTTTGATGAAGGCCATGTGCCGACCTCAATTATTCGACTCTCCCGTAGATATTTTCATCTTGATTCCATCTTGGGAGATCCTTGGAGACCCTATGTCAGTGCTTACAAAACCGCCAAGAGAGTCGACTCCCTGCCGACTATCAAAGGTTGGGTATGAAGGTACTCCGAATCGGGACATGGAGGTGGCCTACCATTTCAGCTCTTTGTTCTCTGTCTTCAGTGCACAAATCTCTGCTTGCACAGCTTTGTACATGCATTGGAGCAGAGAGAGTTGGGCGTTTAACTGGTGTACCTCACTTGTCCTATTTTGTAGCCGGTGAGACAAATTGGAGACCGCAATCACTGTCTCCATGCAGGACTTCAACGTATAGTGGTTGGCTTCAATGTTAGATTGAGCTGCCATTATTTGCTCGACCGACAGCATAGGAAAGTTAAGAGGAGCATGAGCGAGTGCACTCTGTCTAGGGGAGTTTATGGGATCATTAAAGTCTGGAAAGAGAGTAAAAGGACAAGACAAGGCCATGTGGTAGAGGAGAGAGGTGTAAAAAAAAAGAGGGACAGAGCAATAGCAGAGAGCAGACTACGTTTTGGCAGCCTTTCTTCTCCGCTCAGTCTCTCTGTTCTTATCTCTCTCAAGTAGTGATGAAGAAGAAGATGAAAAAGAAGGAGAAGAAGAAGACAAAAGAGAAAGAGAAGAGAAAGGCGGAAGCAATGATGAAGAAGAAGACAAAAGAAGAGAAGGAAAAGAAGACGGTAGAAAAGAAGAAGACAAAGAGGGAGAAAGAGTCGAGGCAATTTGCTAGCCGGTTGATGCAAAAGGCGAAGCCACGTGTTAGGTGCGGCATTTGAAGGAAGAGAGAAAGAGACAAAAACAGGAGAGGCGAGAGAGTTGCATGCATATGTGTATATGTATTGTATATCTATGTATTATATATGTTTGTTTGAATATTTTGTCACAAGAGTGGCTTGGTTAAGTGGTTTGGTTCGACGGTTAAGGATTGAGAGGCTGGGCCCGAGGTGAGCTTGAGGTTAGAGGTTTGAACCCCCATAGCAACGAGTGTTTCTTTTTTGTATTTTGGTTTTATGTGTATGTGTATCGTATAACTATTATATATATATTTGTTTGCATATTTTGTCACAAGAGTGGCTCGGTTAGGTGGTCTGGTTCAACGGTTAAGGACTGGGAGGCTGAGCTTGAAATTGGGGGTTCGAACCCCTGTATCAATGCATTTGTGGTTTTCTCTTATTTTTGCATGTTTTGCTTCTGTGACATCAGCTAACGAAATATTCCTTATTAGTAACAGAATATTCCTCGCTGACATCAACAAATAGAATATTCCTTATTAGTAACAGAATATTTCCTGAATGTATATATGTGTACTGTATGTACATATATGTATGTATTTGGTCTGTATATGAATATGTGTATACTGTATATATCTCTGTATGTGTTTTCTTCATATATATATATATATATATATGCGTGTGTGTGTGTGTGTGTGTGTGTGTGTGTGTGTGTGTGTGTGTGTGTGTCTCCGTATATGTGTATAGCTTGCCTGTGTGTGCCTATATACATATTTGTATTATGTATATGGTGTGTATATGTATACGGTTTTGGTATTTATACAAAAAAAAAAAAATTGATTTCTGAAAAAAAAATAAAATAAAAAGAAATCATTCTACTATACCTTCTTTCACTCGTGTGAGATGCGTTTGGACTTCGAATTTAACTTCGCTCCTTTCACGAGAAACGTGTTAGGATGTGATGTTTACCCGGTTAAAATCTTTTCCCTCCCATAGGAAATACGGTTAGGTACGTCTGTTGGTTAGTTCACATTTCTTCTCTCGCGCGAGACGCGTTTGGATTTGTTCACTATTTCTCCTCTCGCGTGAGACACGTTTGGATCTCAAGTTCACCTTTCTCCTTTCGCATGAAACGCGTTTGGATTTGTTCACTATTTTTCCTCTCGTGTGAGACGCGTTTGGATCTCAAGTTCACCTTTCTCCTTTTGCGTGAGATGCGTTTGGATTTGTTCACTATTTCTTCTCTTGCGTGAGACGCGTTTGGATCTCAAGTTCACCTTTCTCCTTTAGCATGAGACGCATTTGGATTTGTTCACTATTTCTCCTCTCGCGTGAGACGCGTTTGATCTCAAGTTTTGCGTGAAACGCGTTTGGATTTGCTCACTGTTTCTCCTCTCCTGTGAGACGCGTTTGGATATCAAGTTCATCTTTCTCCTCTCGCGTGAGACGCCTTTGGATCTCAAGTTCACATTTCTCCTCTTATGATTTCAGCGTGGTTAGAGTCTCTTCCTCTTCTCATGATTTCAGTGTGGTTAGAGCGTGTCCTTCCTCACACGATTTTAGCGTGCTTGGAATTTTTTTTTCCTTCTCTCATGATTTTGATGTGGTTTGAGTCCCTTCCTTTTTTCACGATTTTAGCGTGGTTAGAGTGTGTCCTTTCTCACACGATTTCAGTGTATTTGGAATTTTTTTTTCTCCTCCAACAATTCCGACGTGGTTGGAGCCCCTTTCTCTTCTCAGGATTTTAGCGTGGTTAGAGTATGTCCTTCCTCACACAATTTCAGCATGTTTCGAATTTTTTTTCTCCTCTCACGATTCCGGCGTCATTGGAGTCTCTTCATTTTCTCACGATTTTGGCGTGGTTAGAGTGTGTCCATTCTCACACCAATTTTTATTAGCTCTTTATGTCAGTTTTAATCCAATTTTAAGCCAATTTCATTAGTCTTTTCCAAATTATCTTTCCATTTCTTATCTTTTAATTCATTTTGTCCAAAAGTGATAAATATGTCCACTAATGAAGAGAAGCGTCAAACAAGAAGTTGTTTTTGGCATGAGAGAGATGTAATGCCCTGGTAATGAACCTCTGAAGAGATTAAATCATTAAGCATGGAAGGTCTCTTTCCCATGCTTAAACAACTATTGTTTGAAACAACTCTTACAAAAAATAATAATAATAAGTAAATAAATAAAATAAAAAACACCAAGAAAGGAGGGAGGTTGCAGAAATGATTAGGTAAAGTTGATTATTACAAAAGTGGGACTCTTTGCATGAAAACTAAGTACATAAAGCTATCAACTCAAATGAATTGGTGTGTAAGGCCTAAACAACCAAATCCATGAGGACTTACAACACTACAAACATAACATTCATAGCAAAAATTAAAAGCTAGTAAACAACCCCTAAATGCCAAGAAAAATAGTGGCAAAAGCAAGAGAAGGTAAGCAAAAAGGGTAGAGAAAAACAATGGAACAAAGCCTAAGGAGGGTGGCTAACCCCTCCACTTTTTGCAATTTTAAATCACATATTTCACCCCCCAAAATAGTCCAAAAACAGCTCCAAAACAGTTCAAAAATAGTGGCTAAATTTAAATAAACAAGTGGAAAACACAAGGATAAAAGTTATGGGATAAGGTTCAAGGGTGGTTAACCCCTCCACCTTTGGTAGCTCTTAAATCACAAGTTTTAGCCCTTGAAAACAGTCTCAAAACAGTGTATAAAACAAGGAAAAGAGAGGAAAAGAGTAAAAAAGAAGTAAGGAAAAAGATGCAAAATTGTACCTCTTGAAAAGAGAGGTCACTTCTTAGTTGGCAAACTTGATTCCAAACATTCTCAAGTTTCTTAAATAAGCTTTGAAAGTTCAACAAAAAGCTTTAAGAACAAGCTCCAATAGTGTGTATATTTTGTATGTATAGCTAAAAGGTGATATGATGTCAATGAAGCTTTTGAAAGGAAGATGGATGTTCTTAGCTCTCAAAAACCTTCAAAGCCTTTGGAAATATTTCCTAACCCTAAAATCTAAAGTGGGAGGACTTATTTATAGAGTATGAGCCAAGTTGGTCGAAAATATCTCCAAAAAACAACAGTTGGCGAATTCCCGCCAACTGTCCTGTTTGTCGCTAATGAGACCCGGCCGGGCCACAAAACACACGGCCAAGCCCAAAAATGAAAAGCTGGGTCTAAAAAGGCACCGCAGACTATTTTTCACTGAAACTCGGCCAGGTCTGAACAAGCCACGGCCGGATCTAAAAAAACTCGCCTGGATCTAAACAAATCCGGCCAGGTCTAAAAAATTACTTTGAAGCCCGACTTTCAAACGGGCATATCTCCCCTATCTGGACTCGGTTTTAGGTGATTCTTGAGTCTAAATTGAAGCCCCAAAAGTCTACTTTCTAATGGTGGTAGCCTCACATATAAATTCTAAGTTTAAAAAGAGATATTTTTAATTTGGTGAAGGTTGTTCATTTCTTTTTTAACGGTTTGGTGCTCAACCTTTTCGCCAACTAGTTTTCTTCCATCCCCTCCTATTTCCTTGAACTTCAAACCTATAAATAAGATGTTTTTAAAGATGTTTCAAAGGGTTCACCTCTCTTCTATTTATTTCCACTTTGCCGTTACTCGACTTATCAAAAAGTGCAATATTTTAAACGAAATGTGAGCCTCGGAACATCGTAGAAACATTTGGAAAAATATTTTGAAAAAGGGGGTTTTAAGGTCTGAAATAGTTTGGCCAAAATGAGATGTAAGGTTTGGGATTAGTGCTTGAAACCAAATTCTTTTGCTAAAGATCCTAACGATTTTCATAATGTAACTTTTGTCACCGAGTGTTCGGAATGAAACGCTCGAGTCTTAAGGGTGGTCAAAAATGGGATGTCTACATCTAGCAATTTTTCTTAGTAATTCCTTTTAGAATTTTGTCCTCAATACCATCAAAAGTGAGATAATGTATACCTTTTTATGGCTTTCAAAACTGATTGTAGTTTCATCCGTTGATTATAACATTTCTTTGTCTTGGCCAAAGATCAATGCAGACAATTTGAGTGTTTTATTATTTGTCAAATTTTAACACCCCTTCTCTCACAATCAAAACCATACATATTTTTGCACACTGTTTCCTCTTCTTAACTTCCTTGCATTTTTCATGCTTCACCTCCCTACACCTCACAGGCCTCAAAAGAAAAACAAGAACACCAATTTTTTCCACTATTATAGTTAATTATATCTCCATTGCTAGCACCATCATTATCAGCACTAGCATTGAAATAGTCGAGACTACATAAAAATAAATAAATAAATAAACAAATACTTGAATATAAAGAAAACAAACAAGAGAGGGTAAGGAACTTGTTAAGCAAAGTGAAACAATTATATTCAATCAAACATTTTTACAAGCACTTGAAATGCATCTTACAAACCTAGATTTCAAACCAACTACTAAGTGCATCAAACAACTCAGATTTCACACCAACTATATTCAATCAGACATTTTTACAAGCACTCACAATACATCTTACAACCCAGATTTCAAAAGAAATACTTATTTGTTACCAAAATCAAGGTACAAAAAATCCCAAAAAACCCCCTCACAAAATGCATAATCATCATCGCCCTTCGCTTTGTCCTCGAAACCGCCATTTTCGCCATCGTCGATCTTACAATCTTATGCCCCAAAACCCCCAAATTATGGCTGAGCTACGCCGCAATCAACAATCTCACCAGTTTAGCCTCACTCGACATCCAATTCACCGTCGTTTATGCCGTGAAGAACCCGAATCTCGGCCCCTTCGAGTTCTACGACACCTATATTACTTTCTCATATAGGGGAAAATGAATCAGAAAGAGTCAGATCGGTGAGTAGAGAGTTAAGGCTTTGTCGATGAAGAATGTGAGTTTCAAGTGGAATGCACTTCTTCTTCTTCTTTTTCTTCTTTTGAGTCTGTTTCGAATTTGGGTTTTGTTATTGGTTCAGGTGAGAGAGCTCACAAACGTTTGAGAGGTCAGGAAGAGAAGAAAAGAAAGGAAGAAAGGAGGAAAAAAAAAAGGGTACCAAAACGACGATGTTTTGGAGCATGGCAGGAAGCATTAAACGAGCCATGATAGAGGATTCAGACTCATTTTAGTTTAGTTTTTGACTATTTTAATAGGCTAAAAAATTGTGTTTGGAAAGAGGATTGAATTTTTTTTGTAGTTGGATGTGATATTTGTGAAAAAAAAATAAAAATAATTATGGATTTGATATAACAATCTATCTTATTGACTAGTTTAGCCTTTTTAAATTTTTTTTTTTAGTGCTACTTTAACTCAAAAAGCGAAAAAAATCTTTTACCAAACACTCCCATTGTCTAAACCAACTCTTTCTGTTTCCTAGATGCTATAGGCCATTATTATATTTCATTTCCTTTGTATTAGAAAAATCCATCCACTGAAAAAACTAAAACAAAAATGAAAAAAAAAAAAACTATTAATGTGGTAATTTTATTGTTTAAATAAAAAGCATTGCCATGGTATTTTGTTCTAACATGTGAAGTTTATATTGAGCCATATTCAGCCTTTATCATATAAATTTTGTATCATTTTTTATTTGTAATATCATTACTCTTTGAATTATTAATAATGTTAGGTACATAAAATTAAAATATAAAAAATATTATGTGATGCTAATATTGGTCTTGAGTATAATATATCATTACTCAATGTCAGTGCTCATTGTCCAATATATAGACAACCAAGTGTATTTGAAGGTTTTAAACCGATTCAGTTTGCTTGTTGATTTACATAATCTTCTACCTATTAATTTTATTATATTTTATTTTTCTCCTATATTTCATTTGAGAAGTGGTTGTTTTAGTAATTTTTTAAAAAATTTCTTGTTTTTTGGCTAAAATATGAGATAAAAAAATTGATATATTTGAAAAATTACTTTTTTGACCTTTTACTAAAAAAAATAGAAAATAAGAGTTTGGTTTTGCTAAAGTAGAAAATCTCAAATTTAGAAATGAAGTTTGTGCATTATGACATCAATTTGTACTCTCTCAGTAATTTAAACCGTTCATCTTATATGACAAGTGTACGGGAAACAAATAAACATTCTCGTATAATCCTGTTGATCAAGTCTGCGCTCCTCTGTACGTCGTCACTTTATCACCTGAAAACACAAACGTGAGCTAGCCGGCGGGTGTGTGCCGGAAACCTCTCCGATGCCTAAGTTAGTAAGCTTGACAAATAGACAAAAGCTCTGCATATTCAGAAAGCAAAGTTATGTGTTACCTCTCCAAAGGTGATGTTGTGAGCTTTTATGGGTTCCGTGTGGCACAATCCTAGTAGGACTTTTACTTCTCTATGCAGAGTCCTCCTAGGATTCATACTCCTGAAAGATAATGCTTATCCTTCAACACCCCCCTCACTGCTTAAACCAAGTGAGATGGTTTTATCATGGCCGAACTCCAATATGACCGAAGTAAAGGCCCCTTTGAGTCCTATGACACCTATATTACTTTCTCTTATAGGGGAAAATGAATCATAGAGAGTCGAATCGGTGAGTAGAGAGCTAAGTCTTTGTCGATGAAGAATGTGAGTTTCAAGTGGAATGCACTTCTTCTTCTGCTTTTCTTCTTCTGAGTCTGTTTCGAATTTGGGTTTTGTTATTGGTTCAGGTGAGAGAGCTCACAAACGTTTGAGAGGTTAGGAAGAGAAGAAAAGAAAGAAAGAAAGGAGGAGAGAAAAAAAAAAGGTACCAAAACGACAATGTTTTGGAGCATGGCAGGAAGCATTACACGAGCCATGATAGAGGATTCAGACTCATTTTAGTTTAGTTTTTGACTATTTTAATAGGCTAAAAAAATTGTGTTTGGGAAGAGGATTGAATTTTTTTTGTAGTTGGATGTGATATTTGTGAAAAAAAAATAAAAATAATTATGGATTTGATATAACAATCTATATTACTAACTAATTTAGCCTGTTTTTTAATTTTTTTTTTTTAGTGCTACTTTAACTCAAAAAGCGAAAAAAATCTTTTACCAAACACTCCCATTGTCTAAACCAACTCTTTCTGTTGCCTAGATGCTATAGGCCATTATTATATTTCATTTCCTTTGTATTAGGAAAATCCATCCATTGAAAAAACATTATACAAAACAAAAAATAAAATAAAAAAATAACACTACAATATTAATGTGGTAATTTTATTGTTTAAATAAAAAGCATTGCCATGGTATTTTGTTCTAACATGTGAAGTTTATATTGAGCCATATTCAGCCTTTATCATATAAATTTTGTATCATTTTTTATTTGTAATATCATTACTCTTTGAATTATTAATAATGTTAGGTACATAAAATTAAAATATAAAAAATATTATGTGATGCTAATATTGGTCTTGAATATAATATATCATTACTCAATGTCAGTGCTCCTTGTCCAATATATAGACAACCAAGTGTATTTGAAGGTTTTAAACCGATTTAGTTTGCTTGTTGATTATGTCATGACCGGTGTAACTCCAAGACCGGTCTAACTCCAAAGTACCGTTAGACCGATCTAACTTTGATCTTCTGTCGGACCGGACTAGCTTCACGGCCTTAGGACCGGACTAACTTCAAAATATCTACACGGCCGGAGTAACTTACATGGCCATTCTACTCGACCCTTTGTACTGCGGCTCATAACGGCCCATTATCCAGCTCGGCCCAATTTTCACATAAATTACCCTCTCAACAAGTGAAGAAAAATATGTACGCAAAAAATTGGATTGGTCATGCATAATTAATCATATAATCAAATCACATATATCATATAACAAATGGATGATCTATTTTTAAAAACATGTATTACTATATAGATAAAAATAATTTGATGGAATGACAATCAATATTGGATCTTTTTAATTTTTTGCATTAATAATTTTCTTAGTTAATTGAATAAGATGAATGGTTTAAATTATCGAAATGAGTCCAAATTAGTTTCATAATGGGTCAATTTCATCTCAAAGTTGAGATTTTCAACTTTAGCAAATTTGAACTCATTTGGTTTTTGGTTAAATTCTTTACTTTCCAAATGAGGTCTATAAAATTAGCCAGTAAAATTAATTATCTGAAGATCTTAAACTTTGATTCAGCATCGAAAAAAATATATATATAGAAAGATTCAACTTTCATTGAGTTATTTTTATTTTTTTTATAGCAATATTCATTATCTATGAATTTATCCACAAGATTTAAAATCTTTTCACTCTATCATTAAATATGATTCCTATACTTTTACTTTTATTAACCCATGAATTTAATAACTATATTTTGAAATAATTTTGTATTGTTATCAACTTAATATAAATTTCTTGTATCATGGGTATAGTAAATCATGTTCGCGCGATGTTCGCACTAGTATAAACAAAAAAAGAAGTGGCCACGTGAACAATGAGGCCGTCTGGCCATGTGAACAACGAGGGCGGCTGTGCATGCAAAAATTATTGGTTGGTTTAGAATCAGCACCATTATACCTTTTATCAATTATAATTTATCATTTTTTTATTTTTTATTTAATTAATGCAAATTCGTGAATTTTATCTCTTTCATCAATCATAATACTATTAAAACACCATGCGGCGATACCCAAGACCAATTAATAACTTCTCCTCTACATGGCAATCTGACATGAAGAGTTGGCCTCGTGTTCCTCGAATTCAGCATCAAATTACATGAATATAATATATATATTATATGTTGAAACAATCTTCTGTGTAAGAGAAAATTATGTGAAACAAATCAAATAAATAAAAATAAATTATTTATAGAATTTATTTTCCGAAACGCATAAGTACAAAAATGTTCAAGTCGAGTGTGTGATACTCTGTCCTTAAGACAGAGTCGCCCCACTTCGGTGCTTACGGATAAATGACATCTATCTCCCAAGATACAATAATCTTACACAGACTGTTATAGCACTCCAAATAATTTGTACAGCGAACTAAAACCTCTGTTCTATACTCAGAAATTTCTCTAAAAAACTAATATGAAGAATATATATGCAAGAGAGCAAAAATGAAAGGCAACCAGTGAGTTTTCGGAATGAACAAACTGCTAGAAGAGGGTCTTAATTTATAGAGATTGGTGACTGTTGGAAAAGGCCGAACAGGTACAATTTGAACTGAACAAATACATATTCAAATCTGCAGAGCCGAACAGGTGCAGATTGAAGAGAACAAGTGCAGATTTCAAACTGAATAAATGTAGAATTCAAAACTGTTTGACATCTGCTAGAAAATGGAATCGGAGAAGGCACTGTTTGGATAGGAAATTTGAATTTAAATTTGGCGTAAAATTTGGATTAATTTCGTTCAGAAAAAATAATTTTCCCGCAAGAATTTTTTGAAAAAATTCAAATAAATTTTGTTCAAAAAATTAATATTAGGACCGACCCGACCCACAACCCACACCCGCTCCCGGCCCAACTAGTTAGACGGATGGCAGCGGCGGCGCGACGCGTGTGTGGTGGCTTGAGCCAAAATGCATTTTGTCCATGACTCTTCCCTTCTACAAACTTGGGGTGCCCCTCGGGGCCCAACCCTTGTTTTTCCACCTAGAGCTTATATATATACACAAGCACTCCTAAAGTTTCAATGTGGGACATCCATTTAAAGGCAACCCACTTTTGACTCTTCAATTTCCCATTCCACGAACCAAAAAATGACGACAACTTCCCATTAACTCAAAAATGGTTTTGACGAACCATTTGCACCGTGTGACTTACCATGTGGCAAGGAACACATCACCTCTTTTGACTCACCCCAAAAGACGTGTGGGCCCCACTCAAATTTGGGCTCAAAGTTAGCCTAAAATAAGCCTATAAAAAATCATAATTTCCAACAATCCCCCACATGAATGGAATTTCACGGAGAGAAAATGCAACAACATGATCTTATTACAGAGAGTACAAAAATCGGTGATATTCTGCAAAGGATAGGTAGTTTTTGGCTTTGAACCTTCCCTTATGAGACACTATCAGATTTACTAGCTAACCAATCACTACAATATATATAAAAATGAAAAATTTGTTGCAAAAGACATTTAGAGACCAATTTTCATCGTCATGAGATAGTCGTTAAAAGGTCGTCCCGAAAAGTCAAAAAGAAGGCTTTTAGCGACAAAATTTTGAAAATGTCACTAATAAATAGACTTTTAGGGACAAAACAATTTGGTCTCAAAATGGTTTATTTTTTGAGAAAAAAAACTTGGTCCCAAAAGGATAATAGTTCTTCATTAATGTCCAATTTTTGTTGCTAAAAATATAATAATGACACTTTTCGCAACAAAATTATTTGGTCCCTAAAAAATAACTTTGTCCCTAAATTTTGATCTCTAAAACCTTTATTTTTTTCTTTTTGTAGTGAATGAACATGATGTCTTGAATTGTTCAGCCATTTGTGTAAACCAAGACAATTGAACTCACATAGAATATTACCAGACATAGTCTAATTCTTAGTATTGTGTTCATTTTGGCCCTGAACAACCTGGTCTTTCATGAGTGTTCTAGAGAATTGTAGCCCTTCACAAAACTCATAGAATCGGTATCATGCCATACTCCACTAGGTATTCCTAGATAAAAGAATCATTAAAAGTATTACTTAACCTAAATCGCTGTAAACGTCACTATTTTATCATAGAAATGGGTAGCAGTTTGACTCCCTAGTGATCTTTATAAGTCATACACAACTCAGTTGTCCCTTTGAACCTAGATCTTGGGATCTCCAGTCAACTATGTTGGGTTGCCGTTGTGGTGACTAACTCTTATTTAATTGGCTTAAGTCCCATTCCCCTCGATGAATTATCGACTAACTCTTTTGCTAACCATTTGGTTAGTGGATCCGCTATGTTGTCTTTAGACTTCACATATTTATGGAAATAATTCCATTAGAGAGTAATTGTTTCATGGTATTATGTCGACGACGAATGTGTCATGACCTACTGTTATATATATGACTTTGTGCTCTACCTATTGCTGATTAACTATCACAATATATGCATATAGCAGACACCGGTTTTGGCCACCTTGGAATATCTTCAAGGAAGTGACGAAGATATTCTGCTTCTTCCCTAGCTTTATCTAAAGCTATAAATTATGATTCCATAGTAGACCTAGCAATGCAAGTTTGTTTGGAAGATTTCCAAGATACAGTCGTACCAACAAGAGTAAAGACATATCCACTGGTGGATTTTGAATATCTAGTTTCCGATATCCAGTTTGCATCACAGTAACAGAGATATCTTAGAACCCTTATAATAAGCTTCTAATAATTTGGGCATACTCTAATTGAGAAATACTTTCCTGTACATTCTTAGAAAGAAACTAATTAACATCCACAGGTGTTCTAGCAAGATGATCATCATCTTTGCTAAATTTGTTAAGTATTTTTCTCAGTGTAATGTGATTGTGATAAATCATATCGTTTTGATGTTTTGGTAATTTTCATACCAAGAATTACATCAACAATCTCTATGTCAAAATGTTTATTCAACATTTTCTTGGTAGTTTTAATCATCTCATTATTACTACCTATGATGAGCATATCATCCACATAAAGACATACTATTACATAACGTTTATCTGTGTTTTTAATATAAACGCATTTGTCACATTCATTAATTTTAAATCCATTTGACATCATTGCCTTGTCAAATTTCTCATGCCATTGCTTTGACGCTTGTTTTAAACTATATAATGATTTAACCAATTTACACACTTTCTTTTCTTTTCCTAGAACAAAAAATCTTTATGGTTGTTCTTTGTAAATTTCTTCATTTAACTCACCATTTAAGAAAGCTGTTTTCACATCCATTTGATGAATTTCTAGATTGTACAAAGATGCAATGGCAATTAGCATTCTAATGGATTTATTCTAGTAACAGGTGAGCATGTGTCAAAGTAATCAAGACCTTCTTTTTGTCTATACCCTTTAACCACAAGTCTTGCCTTGCATTTTTCAATTATTCCATCCGCTTTTATTTTTCTCTTAAAAATCCACTTGTACTCAAGAGGTTTACAACCTGGTGGCAAATCCACCAATTTCCAAGTATGATTTTGGAAGATGGATTCAACTTTGCTATTTACAGTCTCTTTCCATAAAGGGGCCTCGGGACTAGATATAGCTTCTTTGAAAGTTAAAGGCTCATTTTCTAGCAAAAAGGTTAGAAAATCTGGACAAAAAGACTTTGAGATTCTAGCACGTTTACTACACTTAGGTTTTTCTTCCTCATTTTGATCAATCTCTTATTCTTGCTCTTGTTCATGATCATTACTAGTAACAGCATCATAAGATCTTTTATTAGTACTAGTCTCTTGTCCAGTTTTATTAGGAAACACATGTTCAAAGAATGATGCATTCCGAGATTCAATAATAGTATTTACATTCGTTTCAGAATGTTCTAACTTATGAATCAAAAACCAATATGCATTGTAACGCCCTGGAAATACACACCAAAAAATTCACCGATACCATATTCGTGAACACTCACACAAATCATCTTTCTCATTAAACAAGGAGTTAAACATTTACATTACATACATTACATTCCCATGAAGTTCAAAACATTCTCTCTCTGTTCAGTGAACTAGATAACTTACAAAAATAAGGCCTCCTGGGCATACAACATTACAAAACATAAAAAGTAGTTCTGTTACAAATGCCCCAAAATAAACACATAACTAATAGAGTTCTTGACTTCAATTAGTTCCCAAAAGGTGATAACGCTAGTGCTTGAACCAATCTCTCAATGAGGCTGCCCTTCATCAATTCCTGAAAAATTAGATTAGGGTTGAGCTAGGTGCCCAGTAGAGATACATTTATCCATGTATCTAATCCTTTGAACGAGATAATGGTTTCCATGAGGTAAAACGTTCTATTAAGATTGTTTTCACAAGGACACAGTTAACAATTCATAATGAAGTATTTTAAGATAGTATGACAATCACAACTCACATCAATTAAGTACTACAATCAAATATCCACAACATGAGAAATAGACTACACTCCTCTCTACACAAGCCCAACCAAGAACAACCTTTACTTTGTAAAGACAACCCCTACATTCGCTGGCTACTATATGGCGGGACTGTGTGGACACCCAAAAACATTGTTCCCACATTCGTCCAGCGATAAGCCTAGTGTAACACGCCCGCGGGGGGACCTCGCTACAGTTCGGACTCGATTTGTGTCACGGTTCTTAATCTGAACCAAAGAGTCCAAATCCGGCAAATCGTTTTGAGAAACAAATTTTTTGAAAAGTAGTGCCAAACATGGACTGCTTTGCCAGATACAGAGTCGCCACCTAAATATTTTAAAATGGGGGAATTTAGGAAACCCTGACTCGGTGCCGAAGGCCACATGTCCGTAATCACCAAAGTTGCCTTGGCTCGGGAGCTTGGGTACGATTGGGGAAGGTCAGCTATGAGCACCCCCTCTCGCCCGATCTGAAGATCGGCCTCTACTAACCATGATATCCATTTTTGAAAACGTTATGTGTTCTTATTCCATTTATTAGCCTAGAATTACTATGTTATGCGCACGGCAAACAAGTATAGACTAGATTGCCTAATTTGGAAATAAACATTACATATCCGTTTGTCTTAAAAAAACATTTTGGAATTTGCTACTCGTAAGTAGGCTAAAATACGAATTTCAACAGGTCTCATGCGTGAGACACGAGGTCTGACTCCCCAAAATCTAGGTTGTTCTACACAGGCTTCACTGAGGCTGGGTCTGGACCTCTCTTGGCTCACCTACAAAGACATGAATGAGCGTGAGCGGTAGTCCAGTGAATAATATCAATTACAGAATTTAAGCGACAAGACGTAGAACAACGTTTTCCAAACGGCCTTGGGCCCAATTCATATCTGTAGTTAACATATATAAGGGTAATTTAAATCAAGTAACCATAATTCCGCACACACTGGCCTTTTGCTCATTCAACTTTACATTCATTATGAAACGGCCTTTGGCCCAGTTGATTATGTCAAAACGGCCTTTGGCCCAATCATTCATTTCAAAACGGCCTTTGGCCCACTCATTCACTTCAAAACGGCCGTTGGCCCACTCATTCATTTCAAAACGGCCTTTGGCCCACTCATTCATTTCAAAACGGCCTTTGGCCCACTCATTCATTTCAAAACGGCCTTTGGCCACTCATTCATATCAGACTTACGTCCACAATCCCAATTAGCAATTCATAAAGCTTAAAAGGGAGTAAACAATTGGACATTCACAAGCATTCAAATATCGATATTACTCACAGTGATCGGCTTGTGGATTTGCCCTGGAGCTTGACCCTACACATTTCATGAATACAAAAGGGTCACTAACAGTTCAATCCGTTCTTTAATTCACATATTCCTCTTTAGGCTTTATTATTACCTCATTAACTCATTTATAATGCTTAACACATGCCTGAGAGTGCTTGCAAGTAAAAGAGAACGGAAGACAGAACACAAAATGCAAAAACAGGAATTTAGAAAATAGGGTCCCCGCTCGAGCGTGGACTTCCCCGCTCGAGCGGACCCTTAGGTCTGCAAAAGTACTGGTTGCCTTCAATTCCAGCTCGAGCGTGAACTCGGCCGCTCGAGCGTACTGCCTGTCTACATAGCTCCCCGTTCGGGCGTCAAATTCCCCCGCTTGAGCGGGAACCATGTCTGCAAAAAAAATGCTGGGAGCTCGATTTCTCCGCTCGAGCGGCACTTCCCCCGCTCGAGCGGAAGTCAAAATTCTGGAAATTCCAGATTGTGTTCTTGAGCTTTAATTCAATTTCCCAGCTACCATTCTTGCATGCAAAGCCTCAAATCTCAAATATAATCATACTAACATGGTTCCCTTGCAAGATTATAGCATTATCAAGTTTAATTTCTTGATTTACCTACAGGCATGTCCCAAAACATGACAAACTCATCACCAATATAACAAATTCATGCATTCAAGCTCATAACTTTAATTATTCGAACATGCAAGGACATCTTGACTTCATTTCCATTTCAAAGATGCAAATGGTGCCAAAACTCAACAAAACCACGCTTGCATGCATGATCAAACTTCAATTTTTGCTTAATTGACATGATACATGCCAGATTATGTAACTTATGGCAATTCAACAGAAGTTTTATGCATGCATGGTCATATCTCATCAAGACCAATTTAAATCATACTCTTAATCACAAAAAAATACTTGAGCTCACAAGATTACACGTTCAATTCGTGAATTCAAGAGTCAATGGCTTACCTAGAAGCTTAATCCTCACAATTTAAGGTAAATTCTTGAGCTAGCCTCCAAGATCACCAAGCTTTAGGACCAAAATCTCAATTTCCTTCACCCTCTCTCTCTTAGCTGACCCTCTCTCAAGTCTAAGAGTTTTTCATCAGCCAAAAGAAGCTTAAAGGAGAGAAATGAGGG
This sequence comes from Camellia sinensis, assembly GCF_004153795.1. Classification (NCBI taxonomy): domain Eukaryota; kingdom Viridiplantae; phylum Streptophyta; class Magnoliopsida; order Ericales; family Theaceae; genus Camellia; species Camellia sinensis. The sequence continues at coordinate 132,011 of NW_021025027.1, forward strand.
TGTAGTTGACCCTTAATAAGCACCCACTCAACATTATTTTATTATAAAACAATTGGGCACTTAATTTATCAATTTAATCAGTTTAAATTGACCAGGATCAATTTTTCAATTAAATTTCACCGTAGGTTCTAAAAATTATGCCAATCACAGTGGCGTAATCAATTTCGGGTCCTGTTGCCAATAAGGCCCTCAATTTAATTCCCGAAGCGGATTATTCAAACAGATATTCCTACGGTGAATAGATACGAATTCAAAATCACATATTATCACATAATGGCACACAAAATCATGCTAAACACATAACCATAAACAAATTAAGGACCAATTTAGCATAATACAAAACAGGGGTATCACAGTCTTCCCCCCTTTAGGAAGTTTGGTACTCCAAACTTAAGTTACCTTCGTCGGGAAACAAATGTGGGTAGCGTAGTCGCATTTCCTCCTCTTTTTCCCACGTGGCATCCGTCCCATAGTGCTCTTTCCATTCTACTTTCACCATTGGGATGGACTTGTTTCTCAATTCTTTCACTTGTCGGTCAACAATTCTTTCACTTGTCCGTCAACAATTCTTTCTGGCCATTCCGCATATTCCATATTTTCATCAATAGTAACCCGGTGATAATCAATCACATGGAACGGGTATCGGAGGTAGCCTCTCAACATCGACACGTGAAATACATTGTGGATTTGTTCAAATCCCGGTGGCAAAGCAACTCTATAAGCAACTGGACCAAGTCTCTCCAGAATCTGGAACGGCCCGATGTAACGGGGTGACAACTTGCCCTTTTTCCCAAATCTGACTTGGCCTTTCATCGGAGAAACACGGACGAACACATGGTCACCAACCTCATACTCAAGAGGTCTTCTCCGAACGTCTGCATAATTCTTTTGTCGGTCCTGAGCTGTTTTGAGCCTTTGGCGAATAGTCTTGATTTTCTCATAAGTGTCTTGCACAATTTCTGGTCCAAGCAAAGCTCTATCCCCGACCTCTATCCAACAAATAGGTGATCTACACCTCCTACAATACAAAGCCTCATATGGTGCCATACCGATGCTGGAGTGGAAGCTGTTATTATAGGCAAATTCTGCAAGCGGCAAACAATCTTCCCAACTCCCCTGAAAATCCAAAGCACACATGCGAAGCATATCTTCCAAAGTTTGTATCGTTCTTTCTGACTGCCCATCTGTCTGTGGGTGGAATGTGGTACTGAACCTTAGTTCTGTTCCCATAGCTTTCTGCAAACTCTTCCACAATCTAGATACAAATTTCGGATCTCTATCCGACACAATAGACACTGGGACCTCATGTAAACGGACAATCTCATCAACATAAATGGTAGCCAATCTATAAGCAGTAAACGTAGTTTTGACAGGCAGAAAATGTGCAAATTTAGTTAGTCTATCAACCACAACCCAAACAGAATCCATACCTCGAGAAGTCCGAGGTAGGCCAACAACGAAATCCATAGTCACATGTTCCCACTTCCATTCAGGAATAGGGAGAGGTTGAATTAGACCGCCTGGTTTCTGATGTTCAGCCTTAACTTGCTGACACTGAAGGCATTTGGACACATATTCTACAATCTCTTTCTTCATTTTAGGCCACCAGTAGGTTTGTTTCAAATCCCGATACATTTTGTTGTTACCCGGATGCATAGCAAACACGGATCTGTGGGCTTCATTTAGGACTTTCTTCTTCAGTTCCGGAATATCAGGGACACATATTCTGTTCCGGAATTTCAACATTTCATTCTCAACGCTAAATTCTGCTTTTGGACTTGTCTCAAATTCATCAATTACTTTTTTGAGGAACCCATCCTCTTTCTGTTTCTGCTTGATTTCTTTAACAATTGCTGGTTCAGCTGTAATAGTGGCTATCAATCCGCCCTGTTCACACACTACTACTTCAATTTCGGACTTCTCAAAGTCTTGCAAAATTTCCCTTTGTTCAGTAAGTAAACAAGCCATGCTCCCTGTTGATTTTCTGCTCAAGGCATCGGCCACTGTATTAGCCTTTCCGGGATGATATTGAATCTCTAGATCGTAATCTTTTATCAATTCCAGCCATCTTCTCTGACGCATATTCAACTCTTTCTGCATGAAGATGTATCTCAGGCTCTTGTGATCTGTGTAGACTTCACACTTTGCCCCATACAAATAGTGCCGCCAGATTTTCAAAGCAAAGACAACTGCGGCCAATTCTAGGTCATAGGTTGGGTAATTCCTCTCATATGGCCTCAACTGTCTGGAGGCGTAGGCAATAACCTTTCCGTTCTGCATTAACACACAACCCAAACCCTTATAAGATGCATCACTGAAGATCACAAAATTTTCCGTACCTGAAGGTAATGTCAGAATTGGTGCAGTAGTCAATCTTGTCTTCAGTTCATGAAAGGCTGATTCTCTTTCTTCGTTCCACTCAAATGGTTGCCCTTTTCGTGTCAATTGGGTAAGAGGCACAGCTAACTTCGAAAAGTCCTTCACAAATCTCCTATAGTACCCAGCTAAGCCCATGAAACTGCGAACATCTGTTACATTGGTCGGTGTAGGCCAATTCACAATTGCCTCTATTTTCTGTGGGTCCACTGAAATTCCTTCCTTGTTGATCACATGCACTAAGAAAACAACTTCATCTAACCAAAACTCACACTTCTTTAGTTTAGCAAATAATTTCCTTTCCCGAAGTATTTGTAAAACAGTCCTCAAATGTTGTTCATGTTCAAGTCTATCTTTAGAATATATCAAGATATCGTCGATGAAGACTACAACAAACTCATCAAGGTAGGTTTTAAAAATTCTATTCATTAAGTCCATAAATGCTGCCGGAGCATTAGTCACTCCAAATGGCATAACAAGAAACTCAAAATGACCATACCTCGTTCTGAATGCGGTTTTCTCAACATCTTCTGCCTTAACCTTCAGCTGATGATACCCGGATCTCAAATCAATCTTAGAAAACACCTGTGATCCCTGCAACTGATCAAATAAATCATCAATACGGGGTAAGGGATACTTGTTCTTTATCGTTACCTTGTTCAATTCCCGGTAATCAATGCACAAACGCAAAGTTCCATCCTTCTTCTTTACAAACAACACGGGAGCACCCCACGGTGAAGTGCTTGGTCGAATAAACGCTTTGTCTAATAGGTTCTGCAACTATTCTTTCAGTTCTCTCATTTCAGGAGTGGGCATTCTATAGGGAAATTTTGAGATAGGCTGGGTGTCGGGGACAACATCAATGGCAAACTCTATTCCCCTACAATTCCCCTCGGTAATTCATTTTGAAAAACACATCTGGAATTCTCTAACAATGGGAATATCATTCAATTCAACATTCACGGATTGTCAGTCAAATACATAACAAACAAATAACCCTGGCACCCCTTCCTGATCAATTTTACATGCTTTCATTGTAGATATCAAATATGGTTGGAGGCACTACCAATTTCCCCACAAACACAATCTCTTTCTGTTCTGGTGCGTTTAAACACAACCCTCTTTCACACAATCTATAGTGGGCACAATATTTTGGTCACCAATCCCATGCCCAAAATTACATCGAAGTGTCTAAAGTTTAAGGGCAACAAATCTACATATAGGGTAGCCATCCTCAATATGCAATGTCAAAACAGTATATATAGTCAATAAACACAGATTCCCCGATGGAGCAGACACACCATAACAAATATGGCAACAATTCTAGGGGTCTTTTCAGTCTTAGATGCAAATGCATATGTCACAAATGAGTGCGTTGATCCAGAATCAATTAACACAAAAGCATACCTGATTACATATTGAGATAGTACCTGAGACAACGGCATTGGCATTCCGTGTATCACCCGGAACAAGCGCAAAAACTCTCCCCTGTCTCACTGTGTCCCCGGTAATAGCGGATCTCACAGTATTTCCCAGCTTTGGAACCGATGCAGTTGAACTAGTTGCTAGTTTCCCACCATTCTAATTGCACTCTCGGGCTATGTCCCCTTGTTTCCCACACTTGAAACATCCTCCTGACGCACGGTAACAAACCCCACGGTGCCTTTTGCTACAGATATTGCACATGGGAGCTGTGTCTCGGGAAGAATTTGAAGTAGTGGAGGAGCCCGTGTTTTGCTTTTTCAGAAATTTCTTCTTCGAAAAGAAGCCTTGCCTTTTGTTACCCTTCCATTCTGTTGTTGGCTTAACTTGTCTAGCTATATTAGCCTCTGATATGATGGCCCTGTCAAGCACCCCAATGTAGGTCTCCAGCTTTAGGACATTCACCCTCTCTAGGATGTCACTGCGGAGTCCGCCTTCGAAATGTTTTGCCTTCTTATAGTCTGTGTCAATTACATGTGGTGCAAACCTGGCCAACTCAGTGAACTTGGCCTCATACTCAGCCACTGTCATGCTATCTTGCTTGAGTTCCATGAACTCGACCACTTTCCTGTCCCGAACACACTACGGGAAGTACTTGTCATAAAATATTTCTAAGAATTTCACCCAATCAACATCCTTATGATTTTCTCGCATCAACATCCACCATCTCCTTGCTTCGTCTTCTAGCATAAAAGTGGCTAGAAGCACTTTCTGAGTCTCTGAACAGGGGAACACTTCAAATAGCTTCTCGATGCTGAGGACCCATACTTCGACTTTCAAAGGATCTAATCCCCCGTGGAACTGTGGTGATTTCATCTTCTTGAATTCCTTGGTGAGAGTTATAATCCGGTCATCATTTTGATTATCTGGCACGGGTGGTGCCACAGGTGGAGGTGGCGGATGTGGTTGCTGCCACTATTGTTGCCACTCATGTTGCTGTCTCAAGGCCTCTTCCATTTCATGAATCATTATTTTCATTCTGTCCAGTCTGGCGGTAGAAGATTCCTTTATCTCATCACTTCGGGTTCTCACCATCTGATTAGACTCGCATTATTTTTCATACAAGATATACACAAGTATGCATGTAACAAGGAGCATACATATCCAAATAATTCGCAATGCAGGTAGTTCACAATTTACAACATATAATTGTTCACATCAAGACAATTAAACACATAACTAATGCTTCCAAATTCATATTTATCACATGAATGCATCCTAGGTCTTATCTAGATGCTTATTGCTCTTTTTGGACAAGTGTGTGAGTTATTAACTCGTGCTCTGATACCACTCTGTCACGACCCAAACCCGCCCCCGTGGGTTACTGAGGAAAGACTGGTAACCAAGGAGTGAAAGGGATAATGCACTAGAGAACTTCCATCGGACACTGGTCGAGAGCCCACCACATCGGGAACTGAATCCCATGAGTAGACAGTTAAATTTACAACACGGCGAGATGGGTTATAATATTGAGTCACGCGGGCCAAAGCGGATAGGTAAATGGTGAAGATAACACCTTTAAAACTTGGTCGCACAGAGCTGTGATTACATGGCACGTCAAAACAACCATATACATAGGCAATTATAACCGGGAACACACAGTAAAAGAGTAAGGTGAATGTATTGCTGTGTCTTGATGTAGAACAAGGATCAATATAAGTCCAAAGCTCTAACCATCAAAACTATGTACAGAATTTACCACAAAGTTTTTTGCGACACCATACTGGCCGAAAGATTGAACAAGAAGAAATTTGCTTTAGCACAGAAAAGGCAAAGACAAGCCGTCTGCAATCGGACAGGCTGAGAGAATGAAGAGAGCAAGAGGGCACTGTGGACTTCACTGCGAAAAATAATCTGGGTGTTCTACACAGGCTTCACTGAGGCTGGGTCTGGACGCTCTCTTGGCTTCACCTACAAAAGACATGAAATGAGGTAGCGATAGCCTAGTGAATAATATCATTACAGAATTTAAGCGACAAGGTAGAACAACGTTTTTTCAAACGGCCTTGGGCCGCAATTCATATCTGTAGTTAACAATATATAAGGGTTATTTAAATCAAGTACCATATTCCGCACACACTGGCCCCTTTTGCTCATTCAACTTTAGCATTCATTACGAAACGGCCTCGCACAGTTGATTATGTCAAAACGTGCATTTGGCCCAATCAATGTCATTTTCAAAACGGCCCCTTTGGCCCATCAATTCACTTCCAACGGCCTTTGGCCCACTCATTCTATTTCAAAAAACGGCCTTTAGGCCCACCATTCATTTCAAAACGGCGCTTTGGCCCACTCATTCATTTCAAAACGGCCTTTGGCCACTCATTCATAAATCGACTTACGTCCACAATCCCAATTGCATTCATAAAAGCTTAAAAGGGAGTAAACAATTGGACATTCACAAGGCATTCAATATCGATATTATCACAGTGATCGGCTTGTGGAATTTGCCTGAGGCTTGACGCCTACAAATCATTTCATGAATACAAAGGGTCCTAACAAGTTCAATCCGTTCTTTAATTCACATATTCTCTTTAGGCTTTATTATTACCTCATTAACCTCATTTATAACTGGCTTAACAACATGCCTGGAGTGGCTTGCAAGTAAAAGAGAACGGAGAATCAGAACACAAAATGCAAAACAGGAATTTAGAAAATAGGGTCCCCCGCTCGAGCGGACCCTTAGGTCTGCAAAAGTACTGGTTGCCTTCAATTCCAGCTCGAGCGTGAACTCGGCCGCTCGAGCGTACTGCCTGTCTACATAGCTCCCCACTCGAGCGTCAAATTCCCCCGCTCGAGCGGGAACCATGTCTGCAAAAAAAAATGCTGGGAGCTCGATTTCTCCGCTCGAGCGGCACTTCCCCCGCTCGAGCGGAAGTCAAAATTCTGGAAATTCCAGATTGTGTTCTTGAGCTTTAATTCAATTTCCCAGCTACCATTCTTGCATGCAAAGGTTCAAATCTCAAATATAATCATACTAACATGGTTCCCTTGCAAGATTATAGCAATATCAAGTTCAATTTCTTGATTTACCTACATGCATGTCCCAAAACATGACAAACTCATCACCAATATAACAAATTCATGCATTCAAGCTCACATCTTTAATTATTCGAACATGCAAGGCCATCTTGACTTCATTTCCATTTCAAAGATGCAAATGGTGCCAAAACTCAACAAAACCAAGCTTGCATGCATGATCAAACTTTAATTTTTGCTTAATTGACATGATACATGCCAGATTATGTAACTTATGGCAATTCAACAGAAGTTTTATGCATGCATGGTCATATCTCATCAAGACCAATTTAAATCATACTCTTAATCACAAAAAAATACTTGAGCTCACAAGATTACACGTTCAATTCGTGAATTCAAAAGTCAATGGCTTACCTAGAAGCCTAATCCTCACAATTTAAGGTAAATTCTTGAGCTAGCCTCCAAGATCACCAAGTTTTAGGACCAAAATCTCAATTTCCTTCACCCTCTCTCTCTTAGCCGACCCTCTCTCAAGTCTAAGAGTTTTTCATCAGCCAAAAGAAGCTTAAAGGAGAGAAATGAGGGTGTAGTTGACCCTTAATAAGCACCCGCTCAACATTATTTTATTATAAAACAATTGGGCACTTAATTTATCAATTTAATCAGTTTAAATTGACCAGGATCAATTTTTCAATTAAATTTCACCGTAGGTTCTAAAAATTATGCCAATCACAGTGGCGTAATCAATTTCGGGTTCTGTGGCCGATAAGGCCCTCAATTTAATTCCCGAAGCAGATTATTCAAACAGATATTCCTACGTGTAGACACCTCATTTTTGACCGTCCTCAAGACTTGGACGTCACCGTTTGAACACCCGGTGATCATCCATGTTTGTGTTCGTTTGGAGTTCCCGGAGATCTCGGCTACGCGCCTTGCTTCAGGATCTCCGAACTCGACTGTTTGGTGTCTGGTTTTGCACCAAACACTTGTGTTTTGCCTTGGAGGGGCAGGGAATGCCTTGTAAGGCATCCCCACACATCACCGGTCGTGACCAGAGGCCACCGGCTGGTGTTTTGTTGCCATCGGCAATGTATTTTGCCGGTCGGCATTCTTTGTTGCCGGTCGGCACTCCTTTTTGTCAAAATGGCAATTTTGAGCAGCCGACTACTGTTCATCTACTTTATGTAAATATTTTGTGCCAGCTGGGATAGCTAGCACCAACTCTGTTTCCCTCCATACACGTGTATGGAGGGATTTCCCTCTAAGAAGCTTGTTTGGGAAGCTTTGCAAAGGAGGACTTCTATAAGAGGAGAGCTCTTCTCCTTGTTCTAGGTTAGACATTTTAGAGATAAAAACACAGAGAAGAGCTCTGGTTTTAGGGTTAGGGTTTGATACACATTCTCTCTCCCTTTTTCTCTCTTGTGTGTGTCTAGGTGCATTTGTGTCTTACTATTGCACACAAACACATAGTGTTTCACCTTCCCTTAGCTACTGAGGTTCTAGGAGGTTGTTCTTGAGGTTCTTGGCTGGTTTTGAGCTTGGAGGAGCAGCTGGTCCACCATTGTTGAAGAGGTCTTCAAGGGTAAGAATCTTACCCTTTTTTATCCCATTTTTGCATTGTATTTTTGCCCATCTTTGAACTGTTTTTGAGCTTAGTATATAATACAAAAAAGTTCTGTTTTTAGGCCCTCTAAATAGTTTATTTAGAGTGTTTTGTGGTTTGGAGGTGTTTGACCCCTCTTAGGCCTTGAGAGGCCCCATTTTGAGCCATTTTGAGTGAGCTCCGGGATTTTGGTGTTTGGGCCTCCTCACCACTGAAATCTTGAGGGGTTTCAGTGGTAAGGATGGTGCCTTGAAGTCCCAAGAAGAAGAGGGCCACCCCCTCTCCTTGTCGTCCTTGAAAAGGACAATTTTTGGCCTCTTGAGGGAGCACCTAGATAAGCTTCATGTTGACCATGCCTTAGTTGTTTTTTGTGCCTATTATGTCATAATATGCCTCTGTTTTTAATTGGTTTTGGTACACTATGCATGCTTAGCATACCTACCTTGTAATGCCATGTTTAGGCCTTAACATGCCTTAGGTTGTAAACCGTTGTTCGAGCATGTTTTAGGTCTAGTTTTGTGAAGCTTGTGTGCTTATTTTTCCATGCTAGAGGTCTGTCCATAGTTGTTTGGGTCGGCCATGGCATGCATTATATGCACCCTTTGCATTTTGGCCTCAAGTGTGTGAGTATGAAGCATGCACTACTTGCTTTATTCTAATGATTTGGCATCATTTATAGCATAATTTCAGTCCCTTTGACATGCTTGTATTCTTGCTTTGGACACCTCTTTGAAGCTTTGGAAGCTTGTCTTGCATGCTCCATGTTTTGGTCATTGTGCATGCTTTTGATTTTGAGCCATTTAGATGCCATCTAGGTGTCCCTTGGGTGTTGTTTAGGTTTGCACTAGACCTATTTTAAGTCTTCTTAGCCTTGTAAGGCTTGGTTGATTTAGTCTTGGTTTAAGCCTCTTGGCTTGCCTTGAGTTTTTGGCTTTGTTTGCATGCCTTGTTTGCCTTGTTTAATTGGCTTAACACCCTTTGTAACATGATTTTCAATGCTTACCTTGCATGCCATTAGTCCATGTTATGCCTCTTTCAAGTGTGCTTGAGAGTTGCCCTTTTGTGCTTAAGTGTTGATCCTTGTGTGCATGCATGTTTGCATGTCATTTAGCCCTCATTTATAGCACTATGGCCACTGTTTTGGGCCTATTTAGAGCTGCCCAAATCATGTTTAAGTCCATCTCTTTGTTTGTTGCATGTACTTCTTGTATGTTGTAGCATTTTGGTGAGTTGTTGCATAATTGAACTTGCATGATTGAATGAAGTCACATGTTTGTTTACATGCTTAAACACCCACATTGTGCCTTGCGTACTTGTTGGTTGTACTATCTCATGGCTTGCATGCTTGTTTGCTTGTTTGCATAGTTTGTGTACCTAGTGTACATCACTCATTTGCATTGCCATATTGCATGCCTAGTTAACATGCTTAGGTTGCATTGCATTGGCATGCATGCTTGGCCTCTTGACTATCCATGATAGAGGTTAAGTCCCCATTGGTTTGATTGTGTGCATTACATTTCATTTGACATGGAAATGCATAACTTGGTCTCTTGGGCCATCACGCATTGAAATGCGCGATTGGTGGTCTGAGAACCAAGGATCATGGCCCTTTGAGTCACTAACATGATAAGGGACATGATTAGTGCATACATTGCTTAAATTGTATTGCCATGCTCTGCCTTGCCCTCTGCTGCTGTCAATTGCAGGTTCTGCAGACACTCTCTGCCGACCGGCAGTGATATGTGCCGACCAGCAATAATCCCTCGGCCGATGGCATCACAAATGGCCGGTGGCCACATACCACTGCCGGTGGAATTCCTAATCAGCCGGTGGTGTCTCCCAATGTCCAGAGAAGCAATTCTGAGACTTTGGAAGTCTCTAAAGGAGTGTAGTAAGGAAAACAGAGGCAGCCTATGCATGGCGGTGCATTTCCGAGCGAGACCCGAGCGCGCATTGCATTGAGCCCTCTTCCCGAGGCAATTTATCTGTTTTCCCCAGCTTAGTTAGTTTGTAAACTAATTAGGCAATTTGTAATATTTAATTAGCTTGCGAGTTAGTTAATTTGTAATATTTATTCGGTCCCTCCGAGCGAGGGCAAATCTGTAATAAGTGTGGGTGCGTGTGTGTGCATGTCTTCCAACCCCCACTTCTTTCTTCCCTTTTACTTACCTACTTTGATGGTTAGTAATAGGTCATGTTTAAATTAGCATACCTTATGCTATGCATGCGTGCATTCATGCATTTGTATTGCATACACCGGGCTCGGTACATCATGCTAACTGCATTTGCACTTTCAATTCCAAATTGAATACGTGCGTCAATTGATTGCATTTCACATGCCATGTCTAGGTTAGCCGAGCCTACTCTAATTGCATCCTGTATGTGTTGCATTAGACATTTGACATGAACTAGGACCATGCATGTTGGCTAACTAGTTTATTGTTTTGGCACGGAGTACGATGTAAGTATTTATGCTTTAGTATACCGCATGCGTGTGAGTGTTGCCATGACAGCATGTTTACCATGTGGCTAGATGCTTATGTGTTAAACTGTTTGAATGCCTGTGGGTGAAGGTTGGATTGTTTGAGTTGGAAAAACTCGTTGAAATCCATATTTTAGCCTACTTGCGAGTAGCAAATTCCAAAAGTTTTTTTAAACGAACGGATATGCAATGTTTATTTCCAAATTAGGCAATCTAGTCTATACTTGTGTGTTGTGCGCATAACATAGTAATTCTAGGCTAATAAATGGAATAAGAACATGTAATGTTTTCAAAATTAGATATCACGGTTAGTAGAGGCCGATCTTCGGATCGGGCGAGAGGGGGTGCTCATAGCTGACCTTCCCCGATCGTACCCTAGCTCCCGAGCCGAGGCAACTCTGGTGATGACGGACGTGGCCTTTGGCACCGAGTCAGGGTTTCCTAAATTCTCCCATTTTAAAATATTTAGGTGGCGACTCTGTATCTGGCAAAGCAGTCCATGTTTGGCACTACTTTTCAAAAAAATCTGTTTCTCAAAACGATTTGCCGGATTTGGACTCTTTGGTTCAGATTGAGAACCGTGACACAAATTGAGTCCGAACTGTAGCATGAGGCCCACGGGCGCGTCTACACTACGGTGAACAGATACGAATTCAAAATCACATCTTATCACATAATGGCACACAAAATCATACTAAACACATAACCATAAACAAATTAAGGACCAATTTTGCATAATACAGAATAGGGGTATCACAGTAAGGTTCTGGTGTGTGTATTGACTTGAGAGGGTGTGTTGTGTGTAATATAAGAAGTCCAGTTAGGACTCAAATGTGAAGCGAGGATGTGCGTGCCATATAGCCATACGTGTGATGGGTGAACGGAGAATCAGAGTACTGTGAGTTAACTTTGAAGAATCCGAAGTGATTCAATGGACATGGGAGGTTGTACATGGAACTCCATTTCGGAGTTGGTGAGGTTGGGCAAGACGTGGGTGTTAATGATAAGTTAGGTGGAGTTAAGTGTTATGATGGCGTTCGAAGTCTGGTACGAGTGAACAGTGTTTGATGGTTGATTGGTTGGTATATGGGTTGATTGACATATAGCCACCTCGGGAATAGGTCGAAATTGAGGGTTGTGAAATTGAACAGCGTCTTGGTGTGAGATGTAAGTCCTGTATGGACAGTTGGAAGGTTATTTTGAGTTATGGTAACCGGTTTGGAATTTTGGTTGAGAACTTTGGTCTTATAAGCGCTTTACGCTATCATGTGATTAGTGGGTGTGAAATTTTTTCCCTTGTATTATTACGTTGCTAGCATTTCAAAAATTTATAGGGGTCCTCATTGTGGAAATTTTGTGTTGGGTATTGTGGCACCACCGTGAGTGTGATGGGTTTTGTTGGGTGACTGTGTTGTGATTCACTAGAGGAATGTTAATGAAAGGTCTGGAGGAAAACCAAACTCTCTTTTTAGTATCGTGGCCTTGAGTATTTTTCATAAACTAAAATGGTTTTGGATTGAAATGTGAATTTGCGGTTTTGGTTTTCAAGAAAATAGTTTTGAAATCTCTGAGTTTTGCTATGGCCAGTTGTTAATGTATTTGAAATTATGACAGTGTAAGTTTGAACACCTTTTGGGGAAAACTTGGTGTTTTGAGACAAATGGGGATAAATGAAGCATTTTCTTTAACCTGAACGGAATATCTTATATCTAGTGTTGAGAAGTCGCATTTTGATCTAGCCAAAGTTGCTAGTTACATGTTGTATGTCTTTTGGGCAAGGACTTAGATGGTCAGGCATTGATATGCCATAACTTTGTTGATTAATCGTGTTTTATTTTGAGTCCTCGTTCTACGAGAGTTAATTGAAAGCCATGTGTGCGAGTGGTTTCCTTATTACCTATGTTGGAGTGTTAAGCACTCAATGGTGGTTTGGGTATTATAGGTAGTCGAGACGTGGTGGATGTCTTAGAGTGCTGTTGTTGTTGGGGTTGTTGCTACGGTTATTATCATTATTGGGGGTATTTCTTGTCTCATAAACCGCCGCGAGTTTTGCCAATTGGGGAGGCATCTATGTTAACTCCTTGTCATTGAGTCGAGTCTTGTGAAGCAAGACATTTCTAATAGTTAGGTGTTGTGGGAACATCACGGAGTTGAGGAAGCAAATTGGGAACGTGAGTTGAAAGTCCGTGAGAAGTATCCGAACCTATTTGTTGATGTTTGAACATGTAGTGTGTTATTATTACGATAAATGGAATATGAAAACATTGTATATGTTTTGGAAAGTACAAGTTCGTCATAAACATTGCATATGTTTTGGGAAAATGTAAATTTTACTTTCTTCATTGAAACTTGTGTATCAAGTTGATGAGAACGGATGACCAGAGAATGGGTCAAGATGGTGAAATTGATTATCTATCGATATTGTGTTTAGCTTAAGCATAACTGTTAAACTTGATTTGAAATTTCGAGGACGAAATTCTTTAAAGGAGGAAGGTTATAGCGTTCCTGGTTTTAACCGAACTCTAGTTGCATCCCGGATTCGGGGTTAATGATTTCATATTATTGTTTATCTCTTAATTTCCTTGTATCTCCTTGAATTGGGCTTCTAGGTTGTTGTGGTTGTGTTTGGACAGGTTGGTCGCTTGTTTTTCAAATCTTTTGTTGCCCAAATTTTTGGTCCTTTGCTCGAGTGGCACTTCCTGCGCTTGAGCGGGCTTTACAAACTCTCAGTAGTTTTGCAGGTCTGCAAAACTACTGGGAGAATATATTCTACGCTCGAGCAGGCGTGCACTCGAGCGGCCATCCTTGTGCTCGAGCGATGTTCTTCTGTCTGCAAAACTATTGGACGTCTGTTTTCTACGCTCGAACGTCACTTCTTGTGCTCGAGTGGTGAGCGTCTTTTTCATTGTGTCTTGGTGCTCGAGTGACACTTCTTGCGCTCGAGCGGACTATGCGTATATTAAATCACAGCAGCACCTTTTTACATCACTTTTTCATATCTTTTTTCTCTCAAACCCTAGATCTGAGCCTCTCTTTCTAAAACTTACCTTCTCTCTATATTTTCACCTAGATCTAGTAATTTATCTACCCGTGTGCCTTTGTTAAAAATGTAGAGCATCTCAAGGGCTACGTTTTGATCTGAATAGAACTTGGTTTCGACGTCTTTGGAGTTCCTCCATTGCTTCCTTTGGTCTTCTAAACTTGAGGTAGGGATTTTCTATGCTTCTACATGACTTTTAACTTGGTTATTTGTTTTTATAAACATCATTATGATTTTGGAAGGATTGAAACAAACCTAGGGTTTTGGTTTTAATTCAAAATAGGGGTTTTCAAATAGGAGTATTGAAAATGGTGATGGAAGTGGTTATGAGGTTATATGGTAACAAAATAGTTGATTTTGATACTTGGGTTGAATAGTTTGGAAAAATTGGAAGTTTGCCCTAAATTGTTTTAAATATTTATTTTGTATGCATAAATGAAATTGGTATTGTAAATGTGAAATTGGATGAATGTTGATATAAATGGTGGAATTAGGTATGTATTACCTCACACTCATGGAAATTTAGATAATTTGTTTGCCTTGAGATTGTATATCTGTTTTGGGCTATCGGTGGAGGGTAGCTATGATTGTTATAGAAATTGCATGAGGATTAGGTAAATAGAAACTCATTTCTCATCTGTTGTCATTGAATATGACTATGTTTTTAAATACATTGTATTTGTATGATGTTTGAGAGGAGATAGGGGATGTACTCTATGTATGATTATGTCTTTAATTACATTGTATATGTGTGATGTTTGGGAAGAGATAAGGGATGTAGTCCATGTATGATTATGTCTTTAATTACATTGTATATGTATGATGTTTAGAAGGAGATAGGGGATAGACTCCACTGAATTAAGTTAGCCGGAGCATCTAGGGTGAAAGTCCGGAAAATCACGATTATACATGGGTGCCGATTCCCACAAACAAAATGTCCGTAAAACGGCAAATAGAAGTGATTGTATGATGATTATTCTGGTTAAAGACTTATTGAGTTATAGTCTCAGTTTGGTTGTCTGAATAAAATGGACTGTTGTTATGAAGTGTAATAATATTGTTGGTGCTGCATGTTTTGTAAAGATATTATGAAACGGTTTATCAATGGCATTGTAATTGCATCCTTACCCTCATATCTTTGTTAAGTTTTATATGTTGTACTGGATTATTTCTACTGGGTTTTGGCTCACCCTATAGGGGAAAACCATTTTCAAGTGTTGGTGATATGCCTTTGTCAAGGAGGTAGCTTGGAGGAATTTGGAGCAAGAGCTTCTATTTTTGTTGTATCTATTTTGTATAGCTGAGAGCTTAAAATTGTGTTGAGCTAGGTTCATGTTTTTGTAACCAAGCAGCGACTTGAAAAGATATAAGTCATTAGGGAAAATGAATATCTGTGTAACTTTTATTCCTCCTTGTATCTGTCTCTCATGTATATTAAACTCTAATGAATGAAGTCATGTTAATTCAATTATATTTCCATTTATGAGATGGGTTTTTGTATTTACTTTGGGGCGTTACAACACAGAGTTTCGAACCGCAACAATGGAAGAATGATGATAAGCTCTCATGACGTTCCTTTCTTGGTTTGTTCTGTTTTGTTTCTTTCTTTGATGATCATCACCCAATTCATCTCTCTATATTTTCGTTGTTTTGTGATTTTTTCCAATTCTCTAATCGGAAAGAGAGAGCGAGAGAGAGAGAGAGAGCTTCTTTGTGTTGCAAGATTCTTTTTTAACCATGTTTTCTTATCAATATTATAATTTAATCATATATATTTAGTTTTTAAAGAAATGTATCTCACTAATTTCTCCAGAATCGGTAATCATTAAAACTGTGAAAACAGAAAGAGTAAACATGAAGATTACAATTGTGTGTAATACTTGCTATCAAAAATAGAACAAATAGTATATTAGTCCAAAAAATATTATAAATAAGGAAAAAAGGACCCCCCTTGAAATACAAATTTAAATATATGGAATTAGATGGAAAACAAGAAAATTTTATGGAGTTATTCGGCTATAAGTCCTCTAAATGTGATTTATAAATAAATCTCTCTATCTTAAAATATATACTAATAAAAAGAGGCACAACTTAATTATTGCTAAAAGTATTTTTATTACGTCTTAATTAAAAAAAGAAAAAGAAAAAAGAATCCAATTTAAATGAATTATTTAAAATTAATGTATAATTGTTTCTTAAATATCAAATTTTATATTAACTATAGTAGCTACAATTTTTCTTAAAGAAATAATTTTTTTTTCAAAATTGGTAGTCATATCTTACCTTCAATCAACCAGAACACAAAAAAGATTGCATGTGTTAGTAATGTTTCTACTAAAAAATAAATGGTTGATAAGATAAATTATATAAGCTTAATCAATGATTTTCAAGGTAAAAATTTGAGAAAACTAACATTTTTGAAATAGCATTGATGAGGTTCATACCAACCAAACCCACTTTTATCTTCTCCAAACCACAAGCATGAACAAGCCCGAAAATATAAGATTTTCAATTTCAAACGCACCACTTCAAGCCCTCGTATTTCTTTCGTCGTAACTCTATTTTGCCTCATTTTTGTTTCATTGGATTTACCTCACAGCCTAGTTTTCATATCACTCCACACACGCCTCGTTTCGTTTTTTTTGCGTTCTGTTGGAGCTCTGAAAGATGACCAAAAATAAGATTTTTTTTCCCGTTTCCGACATTTCTTTGGCTCATCTTTCGGACTCCATAATTTTCTCGATTCTTAGCAAATTTATCCTGCTCTTTCACCAATCTTTTCACCTTGCTTTATACTTTATCCTACGCCACCTCGTTTTATCACTTCTTCCTAAAATGGGTAGTTTCGGCATGTCGAAAGTTATCCAAAAACTACCTTCACACATTCCAAAGAAACATCTCCAAATCTATTTTTCTTTTTCATCATCCACCATCTTCTGCTATTTCATAGCACTTTGTAAAGGGTAGTTCTTGGTTTTGACGGAGCTAGGCGATGGTGGTCGTGACAATTCAGCAGTGACGTGGAGCTCGCGATGATGGTGATCGTGGAACTTGATGGTAGTGGCGATGGAACTTGGTTGTGAAAATGGGTAAATGAGGTGGATTTTGTGTTGAAAGGTGGTGGTGATGATGGTGGTAATGGTGAGAGAGAAAATATATATATATATATATTTATAGAGAGAGAAAGAGAGAGAGAGAGAGAGATACAAAATAATACAAATGAAATGACTGAGTGTAAAATATATAGGGGCATTTATGTTACTTTTGTTACGTCCGTTCAAAATTACAGTTTGGTATTAAGTCTAGGGGTTTAAGTGTTACAAATGAAATTATTAGGGGGTTTCATGTTTTTTGGGTAAAGCACAGGAGGTTAAAGTGTAATTTACCCTAAAAGTTAAAATTACAGTAAATTTGCAGTGAAATAGAATAAGATTTTATTATTGATGTTAATTTCGATAGTAAAAATTTTTGAATTCTTTTTATACAGAATTTCATAGCCAATATTGATCTTATTTGATAGATCTTGACGAGAGAGTTTTAAAAATATTAATTTTATTAAAAAGCGACATCTATATCAAAAGTTATATCATTCTAAAATTTAAAATATTAAATTACTCACTGAAGATATTTTGGTAATAGTAGTGTGTGCTGGACTTTTCAAAAAAAAATTCATTATGTTTGTCCTTAATGTATAAAAGTTTTACTATGATTGGATTTTGACCAAATTTTCTTTTAAAGAACCTCGAGTGATGTATTTGTAATAATAATAATAATAATAATAATAATAATAATAATAATAATTGATCGAATAATAAATTTATGTACATCACAAATAAATAATAAATAATGGCAAGATTTTAAATAGCAATGTTAGGATTAAATAAAAATAAAATAAAATAAAGACTTTATAGTAATAGAAGAGAGAGGGAATGCTGCTACGTTTGTTCTATGTGAAAAAGAATTTCATAGTGCAAGTCTACCTCCCACTGAATCAATATCTCTTTCTCCCCTTGCTGCCACGGAGAGCGATGTTCAAACAACTCTTGCTCATTCATTTCACTACAAAGGCATTTCGGACCGACTAAAATACAAGTCATGAACGATAGCGAACCCAAGCTGGATAGGCTTTTTTATGTCGAAAATCTCAAAACTAGATATCTTACAACAGACTATCACAAGCGTAGTCAACTAATCTCATAAGTAAAGGCATGTACGCATTGCAACTAATAGAGGGGGAAAAAAAACACTAGAAGACTAGACTAGTAGTTTAGTGCTTCTTGTTGTTTGGCCTTTGTATGACCGTCTTCACTTCCTGTCTATACCCTTTTGTTTGGTAATTCTATTTCCGATGCCGGAGAAGCAAGCTGGGAAAGAAAGGTAGTTTCAGAGCCCGAGATGTACCGTCATGTAAAACTTTTTACTTGAAAAATATTATGGCGTTTAGAACAATAAAAAATAAAAGTTAATAGAATCATTTTTCATGATCAAATAAAAACAAATTTGTTTAGATAGAAAATGTTTTCTACTTTTAATAGATTTTCCAGATTAAAATTTTACTAATATCACCACACTACCAGGTTCACTATCACCTCCATCACCACAACTACCGCCATCATCAGTGTTGCCGCCGCCCGATTACAATGCCACCACCTTCATCCCACCACCACCAAATATAAAAAAATATTTTTCAATAAATAATATTTTCCATTAGAAAATATTTTCCGCTCAAACTAATGAAGCGTTAATCTCTTTTTCTTATGTTGGCAGCCAACCTTCTACACAATTTCAAATACTGCAAGGCCCAGGTTGAGTATGTCGTATTTTCTTGTAAGTGGTGAGAGCAACAATTTCAAATACTGCAAGGCCCGGATTGAGTATGTCGTATTTTATTGTGAGTGGTGAGAGCATAGATCGCAAATTAACTTACAAAAATCAAATCTGCAATTCAATTTTACTCTCAAACAAACAGACCCTAAAAGAAGCAAAAAAAAATTAAAAAAAAAAAAAAATTGGAATACTGGAGGAAGTTACCTCAAAAGAGTAAGTCCTGAATTCAAAATTTGATGTTCTCCATCACCAAAACAGAGAATATACGGAGAAACTTATTTTAGATGATGCAATGGAACATCAAGCAGGACTAGATATCATTCTAATAGAATAAAAACATAGCTAAGACACTTATAAACAAACATAGCTAAGACACTTATAAACAAGAAGCTTAGCTACTTAGCCTCTCTTTCCCGACCTCCTCGCTGGTTGTTTGAGAAACTCTTCAACCGCTTGTCCTACATCACTAGGGGGAGCTTTTTGAATTCCTGAAGTTGGAAACCTTGAACAAGAGGTAGCAGACCTCATCGGTCAGCTTCCTGTAACTCATGATGAGAGAAAGGAACATCTTTAGAAGATGTAACTGAAATGCATACTTTACATGCAAGATAAAAAGGTAGGTGGGAGGGTAATTTATATGAATATTGGGCTGAGCTGGACAATGGGCCGTTATGGGCCACAGTACGAAGGGCTGAGTAGAAAGGCCTCAAATCCAGTCCGGTCCAAGAAGGACTTAAAGTTAAGACCGGTTCCAGAAGTGCACTGTTATCTCGGTCCGGGAGAGCGCGGCAGTTCGATCACTGGGTCACCACGCTCAAAGTTAGTCCGGTCGCGGCATATTACGGTTAGCCTGGTCGTGTCCTCTAAACCGAAGTATGATAAGCCTTCTTCAAGATTCTTTTGTGTTAGTTCGGTTCGACTCTTCTATGGATAGCTCGGTCTGGGCATGCGAAGCCGAGGTAGAAGCAAGGAAAGGAAGAGCCGGACTGGAAGTTAGATCGGTCATACCTGCCTGTCTAGTAAGGCAGTGGTATTTCGGTCACATAGAAGTCTGACCATAGTAAAACCATCTCACTTGGTTTAAGCAGTGAGGAGGGTGTTGAAGGATAAGCATTATCTTTCAGGAGTATGAATCCTAGAAGGACTCTGCATGGAGGAGTAGAAGTCCTACTAGGATTGTGCCACACGAAACTTATAAAAGCTCACAAACATCACCTATGGAGAAGTAACACAACTTTGATTCTCGAATACACAGAGCTTTGTCTATTTGTCTATTTTACTGATTTAGGCATCGGAGAGGTATCCGGCACACACCCGCCGGCTAGCTCACGTTTGTATTTTCAGGGAGTAAAGCGACGTCGTACGGAGGAGCACAAACTTGACCAACAGGATTATACGAGAAGGTTTATTTCTTTCCCGTACAGTAGGCTTAAAGCTTCTCTTCAGGAAGTGCAATGAAATTACGAATTGTCTCAAAAAAAGCTTGTGACAATCCAGATGGACTTTGAAAACAAAGATACTAGGGTGAATTACACTAACGGTCCCTATAGTTTGAGGCTTGTGTCATTTTGATCCCTGACTTTTCAATTGTGACATATTTGATCCTGAATTTTGAATTTTATTCCAAATAAGGACAATTGAATATACTATTAGATTTTTCAAGGGCAAAATTGTCAATTTGATAAAATATAAATTAATTTGACAAAAATAAATGTTAAAAAATTATTTTTGAATTTTTAAAAATTATTTCTACCTACTAAAGATAAAATTATATAAAATTGATAAATCTTTAGACATTTATTTATTTTTTTTACCAAATTAATTTTTATTATGTATTTGGATGATGATTATGTAAAATTAATTTTTAAAAATTAATCATGTAATTTTTATTAATTTTTATCAATTTTACATAATTTTATTTTTGATGAATAGAAATAATTTTAAAAAAAATTTAAATGTTTTTTTGACATTTATTTTTTTGTCAAATTAGTTTATATTTATCAAATTGACGATTTTGCCCTTAAAATTAAGTAATGATATGTTAATTGTCCTTATTTGGA
The DNA here is from genome assembly GCF_004153795.1 of Camellia sinensis. NCBI lineage: Eukaryota > Viridiplantae > Streptophyta > Magnoliopsida > Ericales > Theaceae > Camellia > Camellia sinensis. The sequence goes on from NW_021025027.1 coordinate 152,860, forward strand.
TCAAGATTCAAAATTCAGGGTCAAATATGTCACAATTGAAAAGTCAGGGAGTAAAGTGACACAAGCCCTAAACTATAGGGACTATTAGTGTAATTTACCCAAGATACTATGACTGAGAGCTTGCAAATTCCAAAGAAAACCTTGAACCTTGGTGTATAACCATGAAAAGCTACCGTGATTGTCGAAAGATGTCAGATCTATTGAAGAAAAACTCAACGGAACTAGTAATCAGCTTGAATTAAAACTTAAATCATCTAAACTAAAGCTTTCAGAGGTTCTCAACTTAATAATAGAACAAAAATACAGTGAAGTTAGTTTCTAAATTGACAGTATAAGGAAGAGGCTAACATTGTCGTATGAAGCAAAGATCAATCAGAGCCATCTATGAAGACTGATAAATTACAACAATTTCAGAAAGTCAAGAAAATCGAGGAATAATTCGATGCCAAAGATGGCATTATCACACTCTGCTGCTGCATTCAATATGCACCACTTGCCGATATCCATAAATGGGATTATTATAATTTATTTGTATGGTTTTCATCGACAAAAGAACCAAAGTTTTTAAAGGTGAATGCGTACCTCAAGACGTTAAACCCATCATGAGGCTAGACGTAAACCTCAAGGCATTGATGCGTAACCATTTTAAATTTCAAATTTTAATATTTATTGAATAAATTAAATATTTTAAAATAGTAAAAATATAAAAACAAAACTAAATATAAAGGTGTAAATACTTTTCGCCTTAAGGCGTTGAATATTTTACTACATAGAAGGAAGTTTTCCTTCATTGAAAGTGAAATTGATATTCTTAACTTTAGTGATTGAGCTTTTCACTTGACCATAAACTGTGTTTTTTTCTTGATTGATCATTTACTTAATTTTTTATGCAAAATATAGTTGCAAAAAGGGATTCTTTTTATTTTTTTTATGTCCAAACAATCTAATAGACTAAGGTGTTTGAATGATTTAAATAAGTACATTTTTTAACTTTTTACGAAAAGATGTGCCAAAAAAAATAGAAAGGTGATGTAACTCAAAAATAGAAAAAGATAAAAATTATGCTTTTTTAGGTTATGCCAAGTAGTCCCTAAGTTTAAGAAAAACTAAAGGCAGCCTCTACATGTCCGTACTCCTCACATGCTCATGCGCAAAAAGTGTACAAAGCGCACCTAAGGCTCATGTCTCAAACTATGATGTGCAAGCCTTTGTGCGTTTTACCTTAGCCTTGAGGCGAGGCAAGCATTGAGGAGAGCCTCAGGAAAGCCTTTTAAAACTTTGAAAAGAACACAATTAAACAGCCACTTTCCCATGTGTCATGAAAACTAGTTTCCCATTCTTACAGCTCGTCTATGGAGGGTGTTAATATAATATGTTAATATAATATGTAATGTATCAATGTATGTATATAGCTAGCTCAGATAGATAGGATTCTTTAGATAGGATTCCTTTTTACTTTTCTTTTCTTTTTCCTGCTTTCGGTCGCCCGTCTTCTTTCGGCCTCATTTTCATTATTATATTACATTGTATCATAATGTTGTTTTGTAACTGTAGACGTCCCCCAAACGCCCCGGGAGGGTGAGCTCCCGTTCTGTTCGTTTTGGGGTTACTACAGTTCGGACTCGATTTGTGTCACGGTTCTAAATCTTGAACCAAAGAGTCCAAATCCGGCAAATCGTTTTGAGAAAAATAGATTTTGAAAAGAAGTGCCAAACATGGACTGCTTTGCCAGATACAGAGTCGCCACCTAAATATTTTTAAAATGGGAGAATTTAGGAAACCCTGACTCGGTGCCGAAGGCCACATGTCCGTCATCACCGGAGTTGTCTCGGCTCGGGAGCTTGGGTACGATCGGGGAAGGTCAGCTATGAGCACCCCCTTTCGCCCGGCCCGAAGACCGGCCTCTACTAACCATGATATCCGATTTTGAAAACGTTATGTGTTCTTAAACCAGTTATTAGTCTAGAATTACTATGTTATGCGCACAGCAAACAAGTATAGACTAGATTGCCTAATTTGGAAATAAGCATTGCATATCCGTTTGTTTCAAAAAGTGCTTTGGGGTTTGCTACTCGCAAGTAGGCTAAAACACGGATTTCAACGAGTTTTCCCAACTCAAACAATCCAACCTCCACCCACAGGCATTCAAACAGTTTATCACATAAACACTTAGCCACATGTTAAGCATGCTATCATGGCAACATTCACACTCATGTGGTATGCTAAAGCGGAAATACTTACATCGTACTCCGTGCCAAAACAATAAACTAGTTAGCAAACATGCATGTCCTAGCTCATGTTAAATTGCCTAATGCAACACATACAGGATGCAATCGAAGTAGGCTCGGCTAACCTAAATATGGCATGTGAAATGTAACCAATTGATTCACGTATTCAATTTCCGAATTTGAAATACGAATGCAGTTAGCGTGATGTACCGAGCCCGATGCATGTAATACAAATGCATGAATGCACGCATGCATAGCATAAGGTATGCTAAATTAAACATGCCCTAATACTAACCAACAAAGCGGGTAAGTAAAAGGGAAGAAAGAAGTGGGGATTGGGAGACATACACACCACTCACACACACTTATTACAGATTTGCCCTCACTCGGAGGGACCAAATAAATATTACAGATTAATTAACTACGCAAGCTAATTAAATATTACAAATTGCCTAATCGACTAAGCAAATTAACTAAAGCTAGAAAAACAGTAAACCGCCTCGGGAGGAGGGCTCGATGCAACGCATGCTCGGTCCCGCTCGGAAATGCACCGCCATGCATAGGCTGCCTCTGTTTTCCTTCCTTCACTTCTCTGGAGGCTGCCAAAACCTCAGAACTGCATCCTTGGACATTGGGGAGTGCCACCGGCTGAATGGAATTGCTACCGGCAGTGTGATATGGCCACCGGCACAAAATGAAACTGTCGGCAGATAAATTATTGCCGGTCGGCACTTTACAATGCCGGTCGGCAGAGTGTTCCTGCAGAATCTGCAAATGACAGCAACAGAGGGCAAGGCAAAGCATGGCAGCACAATTCAAGGCATGTATGCAACAATCATGTCCCTTACCATGGTAATGACTCAAAGGGGCATGTGCCTCAATTCTCGGACCATCAATCACGCATTTCCATGCATGATGGCCCAAGAAACCAAGTATGCAACTTTCATGTCAAATGAAATGCAAACCAATCAAACAAATTAAGGCCCAATTCCTATCACTAAGTCAAGGAACAAGGCATGCATGCAAAATGCAATGCAACCTAGGCATACAAGCTAAGGATGCAACATGGCATGGCAACAAACTTATGCAAGCATACAAGCAAACATGAGGCAATGCCAATCAATGGAAAGATGGACTTATGCAAGGTTTAGGCAACTCTAATAAGGCCTAAAACAAGGGCCAAAGTGCTACAATGAGGGGACCAAATACACATGCACACATACATATGTTAAAAGGCCAACACTTAGGCACGAATTGAACAACTCTCAAACACATTTGAAAGAAGATAAACATGGACATATAGCATGCAACATGAGTATTAAAATCATGTTAAAACATAATGCCAAACCAAGCAATAAATCAAGCCAAACATGCAACTAATGGCCTAAATGCTCAAAGCAAACCAATGGAGTATTGAACTACACTTAGCAAGACCAAACATGGCATGAACTTATTGACCAAAAACAGAGTTTTAGGACATTAATACAAGGCCTAAGGATCACTTAGATGGCATCCAAATGACTCAAAAACAAAGGCATGCATAATCACCAAAACATGGAGCATGAGATGACAACCTCACAAGGCATTAAAGGGACAACTAAAGCAAGCATGCAAGCATACTATAAGGTCTGAAATGACATGGAAAATGGTTCCAAACTATCGAAATGATGCAAGCAACGCATATTACACATCCGCATACTTGAGGCCAACAAGCCCGAATACAAAGGAGCTATACTAAGCATGCCAAAATCAATCCAAACACTTATGGACAGACCTAAAACATGTCAATATAAGCGCAAAATCTTCACAAGACTAAGCCTAAAACATGCTCCAACAAAGGCTAACAACCTAAGGCACATTGAGGCAATAACATGGCATTACATGGCAACTATGCTAAGCATGCATGGAGTACCAAAACCAATTTAAAATCATGTTATATTATGGAAATATAAGCATGAAAAACAAACCAAACATGCTCAACACACACTCAAACATAATGCTCTCTCAAGAGGACAAAACATGCCCTTTTCAAGGACAACAAGGAGAGGGGGTGGCCCTCCCCTTTTGGAGACTTCAAGGCACCATCTCCACCACTGAAATCCCGCAAGATTTCAGTGGTGAAGAGGCCCAAACACCAAAGTCCCGAAACTAGCACAAAATAGCACAAAATGAGGCCTTTCAAGGCCTAAGAGGTAGTTAGCAAACATGCATGTCCTAGTTCATGTTCAAAATGGCTAATGCATCACATGCAAAAATGCAATCTAGGCAGGCTCGGCTAACCCTAAACATGGCAT